>CM056604.1:1189098-1255911 GCA_029721355.1 Tegillarca granosa | reverse complement strand
TTTCACCATTCTCTGATGCATGGTTACAATGTTATGGAACTGAATAAATGTATTTAAAAGACAGTCAAAAGGAAGCATACAGAGATGATTGACAAAATTATCATAACAAGGTGCTGCATTATAGTAGTGGAACCCTACTACATACTGACTGATACTTAAAGAATTATATTTCATCACAAATATGACTTAACTTTTTGTTATTTTGAGATTTTGCATTTACAATTTTTGCACAGATGAAATGCTAATAAATACTTTTCCAGAAATGCATAAAGGAATGGCAAGACAGTGAATATATTCCATGCTGGCAGAAAAAAACTTACCTGTTTATTTGTTTTGGGATCTATACCATAACAATGATCTGAAAAAGAGATGCATTAAGACTCATGACTATCTTCCACAGAATAATACAGATAATATTAGTTATATAGATTGATATTTGAAGATCTATATCAGGTCCAGGATTTAAAATTCCAAAGTATTGCTATACATCAGGATGTGAAACCCGGACTTGATAGAAAACAATGTGTTTAATTTCTTTAGCATGCAAGTTAATATCTTTAGTGTTACCATGTATTTGTTTAAACAATGACCACAGTTTTCTAAAGTAAAAAACATTGGCTAATTGCTATGGCATATGTGTAAATAATAACATGTTACATGTAAGAAGTGAGAGTTTCATTTCAACAAGTTATTAAAGCTTTCACTGAATTAGGTTTTATCAAGCTTTAAGGTCACATTTATTTTGAACAAGCATTCTGTGAAAGTTGCAAAACAATACATAGTCCCCTACAGGTCGCATATTTCACCAATCCCAAAGTTTTAGGTAAAATGTACCTTATTATGTGGTACAAAGATTTATAATGTAGTTATAAATTATACATGTTGTTCAAGATGTAAAGCAAAACTTGATCATAGTAAAATCAAAAACCAGCAATGGAGTTCTCAAAAAAAAAAAAATTAAGTTTAATCATGAATAGGTCAATTCTCCCAAAACCTTCTTATTTTTGACAGTGTGTGGGAAGAGAATAATTACTAGGTCAATTGTAATGCAATTTAATTTTTGTTTTATAATATACATGTATCATTACACATACATTACAGGAGGAAATTTTACAAAGTTCAAAGGGCCATAACTCCCATAAAAACTAGTGGAATGAAAGGAAATGTAATCTTGATCTGTAACTCATCATGGTTGACCTGCATACCAAAAAACAATACATTGACTGCAAGCATGTAGAAAAAAAGAGCGGAAAACTAAAATTTCTGGGCCATAACTCCGGTCAAAATAAGCAGATGGAAATGAAACGTAAACTTGATCTGTAACTCATCATGGTAGACTCATATACCAAAATCAGTTCATTATCTAAAAGCATTTAGAAAGAAAAAAGAGCGGAAAACTGAAATTTCAGTGAATTTTCAAAGTTCAAAGGGTCATAACTCATGTAAAAATTTGCGGACCACAATGAAACGCTAAATTGATCTGCAACTCATCATGGTAGACTCACACATTAAAAATCAGTTCATTATCTAAAAGATTTTAGAAAATAAGTGTGGACAACAAGAGTGACAGAGCGCAAACCTTAGTTCCCCTTGGCTTTCATCGGTAGGGGACTAAAAAAAGAAAAAAAAAAAAGAAAAGAAAATAAAAGATTTTTTTTTAAAATTGCATTGTAAATCTCATAGGGATATTGTTAACAGAGCTCATCAGTTTTGATTCTGATTTCATTTTGGATAGCTTGAGACATATATGCAGATTTATTACAATTTAAGTAACGAGTTAATTACTAGCACACCACTTCAAGATCATATCGATTGTCTGTCAGATACTGCATATGATGTTTCAAAATGAATTCTTATAAGGTCTACTGATTGACTATTCTATTATGGGTGAATACTATATTCAATTATTAGTTTAAAAACTGAATTCAAAGTAGCATCCATTTACTGTAGTTCTCTTAATTCAATAATTTTGTCTTTCTGTTGAGACCACTGCAGTAGCTCAGTTGGTAGAGTGCTCGCTCCATAAGTGGGAGGTTGGTATGGGTTCAACCCACAGCTGGGTCTGTGGGTAGAGACTTGCTTTATGCAAAGCAATCGACCTCATGAAATGAAAGTCATGATTCTTTTAGATGGCAACTTAAATAAACTAGGTTACAAAGTACATGTAGTATGAAAATTTTAAATGTTGCATGCTACACTACATAAATACATGGCAAACTACCCTGCATAAACATTGTTGGTTATTCTCCTTCTGACTTAGCAGATGCCAACTAGTTTCATATACAAACTTAATATAAGGATAGTCTATGTACATACCAGTATTTAATATCTCTGGTGTGACTTCCCAAAGTGTGTCTAAATCCTTTAAAATATTAACTGCTAACCTCGAGTGAATACAGAATGTCTCCTGAAAATCTGTTGAAAAAAATGATAGTCTTTGAAAATAAGGAATCAATATCTTCCTGTCATTAATATTTGTCAATATTAGACCATGAAAACATTGTTTAAATATAGGATGGTAAGAATATCAAAGAACAAAGATGTGAACAATTACAGGTCAACAACACATGTTTTCATATGTTCCAAAAAAGTAATCTTGTTATGTAGAACTGTCAAAGTGTTTATCCTAAATTCAAAATGTATTCTTAAAGCTTAAATAATTTAATTTTTCTATGGTCTTAGAAGCAACTTAATGTTCACCAATGTTAATCATGTGACCAATTTTGTTCATACTCCAAGGAAAGAGAAATATTTCATAACATAATATGTATGACATCATAAACTTTCCCTCACAAATGACATAGTGATCATATAAATATGCTGGTCATCTTGGGACCACAGAGTATAATAAACAAACAAAAAATTTAAATAATGTTTTCTTTCCCTTCAATACAATTTAAATGTCATACTTAATTAAATTATAAGGATTTTCTACATTTTTCTACATGAAATATAAATTAAAAAAAGAGTACATACGTTTGCAATTTATGTTGTGCGCTCTCACCACTCCCTTTATATTACATTATGCAAGATGTAACTTAAGTCCATATATAATTTTCTTCAGAAGGTTTATAAGAAGGTATACATGTAGCATTTTAACAATCGCTGTTTTGGTAGTTTTTATCATGTCACTAACCATCCAAGCATTTGACAATAAGATACTCAAATTCTTCTTGTCATTCCTAGTAATTACCTTTGAAAGGAAAGTTCAATTTTTCAGACAATGACTCGATATATTCTGCATAAGTTAGATTGCAGGAACAACTATATAGCCATCTAACATCTCCAATAAATGAGACAGGCTTTCTCCTTACTATATGCACTCTTCTTTCCTACATAAAAACACAACAAATTAAACAACCTTAGTACACAAAATTTTTCATTTACATTTCTTTTATATTTAATAGTTCAGTATATCTAACAATATTAGTCTATTACAGAAGAAGAGTTATCTCATTTTTACATATTGGGCAGGTATATCTACGAAAATTAATTACACAATTTACAACCACTGACCTTCAATATAAAAAATGATAATCTCTTGCATATCTACAGAGATAACAGATTATTGATGCCAAATATCATTTTAATCCATCAAGCCATTTCCGAGATCTCCTTCGGCATATAGTTCTTGAGAGAAGAATAAAAATAAGAAGACAAGAATAAAAACAATATTATTCCCCACCACCAAAGGGTAAATCAATAAGTCACCCCAAATGTTTTTGGGGTTGGAAAAAGTTAGTAACAGACAACAAGTGTTACTTTATGCTTATATACATTGATAAATGTGTAGTATAAATTCCTTACATTAATCTCATTTTTCTTTTCATCAAAGTCTGCCATAGCAAATGCACTAAACTCCTCAGTACATGGACAAAAATAACCGGAACTGTTGATGTGTAAGGAATACCATTTTAATGGATCATCAACAGTTACACTTCCCGTAGCAAATGGAATAGCTGTAGGTTTATGTCCCTGTAATTCCTCGGCACCCTGAATGTTCTGAAATGAATAGTTTAAGCATACTATATAGTATTCTCTTTCTACAGTACTGCCTAAATATTATAGCAGAAAGTGTACATTTTTCAAAACAAGAGGAAGCAGGGCTTTCAATTATAATGATAGCAATTGGAGTGTCAGCATATATTTTTGCTGCTAAAACGGTAAAGGGTTATGTTAAATGCTTATGTTGGTTTTATCCTAGAAGTGCAGTAGTAGTTTTTCCTTTACCTGAAATGGTTTTTACCAATTGAAAAAAAGTGTTTGGCTTCAACAAAATTAAACAAACAATTAAATGACTTAACTCAATTAAATTGTAATTAAATAATTTGGTAATTTTCATTTAGACCCAATATAGTGTCTAATTTTATCCAAATGACTTGTTTCTTGAACATCATTTAGTGGACAATTAAACAATGCCAGTGATAATTATACACAAGTTATCAGTTTACAAAACTTACTGGTATAACTGTCATATTGCAATCCTTGTCTGTTTTAGTTCTTTCTGTTCCAACTAAATCACCTCTATTATGGCTAGATTTTGTACGCCGAAGTTTAGGGGGGACTTTACCGATGTCATATTTCAGCAACCCTTTTCCTTGCACTTTATTTAACGGAACCGATAAAGGAGCAGTGTGTTTCTTCATTAAAAAATATAAATAAAAACTGAACTTCAGAAATAACTATAAAATACACAAATTTTTATGCTGAGTATTGACTCTAGTGTCTAAAGGTTATAAATATGTCTCAAAACCATTCAGCAAAATCAGGTTTAACAAGAATTAATAAATGACAATTTTAACTTCTTTTTTCATGTTTATTATATCCTTTGTCATGATTGCATACTGTACCATAGTGAAAATTACATTTGCACAATATGGTATGCCTATGTTGGACAACAATACTGAATCAATGCTAAAAATCTAAAATTATAAGTAGACCTTGAGATCAAAAGACAAGGACATATCTATTAACAAATGCCTGGATAACAGTAATTATAATCAGGAAGTCAAGGGTCAGTGCCATATCTAGGTCATGAATATGCCCTGACAAAAATCATACAATGTTACTCTTTTGTTACAAATATGGTATCCCTACATCCATGGTTCTAAGGGGTAGATAACATTATGGTTCTCAGATAAGGTCAATAAGTACTGTACATGGTTCATAGATGTAGTCTATAAGTAATGTCCATGGTTTATAGATGTAGTCTATAAGTAATGTACATGGTTCATAGATGTAGTCTATAAGTACTGTACATGGTTCATAGATGTAGTCTATAAGTAATGTCCATGGTTCTTAGATGTAGTCTATGAGTAATGTCCATGGTTCTTAGATGTAGTCTATAAGTAATGTCCATGGTTCATAGATGTAGTCTATAAGTAATGTCCATGGTTCTTAGATGTAGTCTATGAGTAATGTCCATGGTTCATAGATGTAGTCTATAAGTAATGTCCATGGTTCATAGATGTAGTCTATAAGTAATGTCCATGGTTCATAGATGTAGTCTATGTCCATGGTTCATAGATGTAGTCTATAAGTAATGTCTATGGTTCATAGATGTAGTCTATAAGTAATGTCCATGGTTCATAGATGTACTCTGTGAGTAATGTCCATGGTTCATAGATGTAATCTATGAGTAATGTCCATGGTTCACAGATGTAGTCTATAAGTAAAGTCAATGGTTCATAGATGTAGTCTATAAGTAATGTCCATGGTTTATAGATGTAGTCTATAAGTAATGTACATGGTTCATAGATGTAGTCTATAAGTAATGTCCATGGTTTATAGATGTAGTCTATAAGTAATGTACATGGTTCATAGATGTAGTCTATAAGTAATGTACATGGTTCATAGATGTAGTCTATAAGTAATGTCCATGGTTCATAGATGTAGTCTATAAGTATTGTCCATGGTTCATAGATGTAGTCTATAAGTAATGTCCATGGATCATAGATGTAGTCTATAAGTAATGTACATGGTTCATATATTTAGTCTATTGTTAATGTACATGGTTTATAGATGTAGTCTATAAGTAATGTCCATGGTTCATAGATGTAGTCTATAAGTAATGTACATGGTTCTTAGATGTAGTCTATGAGTAATGTCCATGGTTCATAGATGTAGTCTATAAGTAATGTCCATGGTTCATAGATGTAGTCTATAAGTATTGTCCATGGTTCATAGATGTAGTCTATAAGTAATGTCCATGGATCATAGATGTAGTCTATAAGTAATGTACATGGTTCATATATTTAGTCTATTGTTAATGTACATGGTTCATAGATGTAGTTTATATGTAATATCCATGGTTCATAGATGAAGTCTATAAGTAATGTCCATGGTTCATAGATGTAGTCTATAAGTAATGTCCATGGTTCATAGATGTAGTCTATAAGTAATGTCCATGGTTCATAGATGTAGTCTATAAGTATTGTCCATGGTTCATAGATGTAGTCTATAAGTAATGTCCATGGTTCATAGATGTAGTCTATAAGTAATGTCCATGGTTCATAGATGTAGTCTATAAGTAAAGTCCATGGTTCATAGATGTAGTCTATGAGTAATGTCCATGGTTCATAGATGTAGTCTATAAGTAATGTACATGGTTCATATATTTAGTCTATTGTTAATGTACATGGTTCATAGATGTAGTTTATATGTATTATCCATGGTTCATAGATGAAGTCTATAAGTAATGTACATGGTTTATACATGTAGTCTATAAGTAATGTCTATGGTTCATAGATGTAGTCTATAAGTAATGTCCATGGTTTATAGATGTAGTCTATAAGTAATGTACATGGTTCTTAGATGTAGTCTATAAGTATTGTCTATGGTTTATAGATGTACTCTATATGTATTGTCCATGGTTCTTGGATGTACTTTATAAGTAATGTCCATGGTTCTTAGATGTAGTCTATAAGTATTGTCCATGGTTCATAGATTTACTCTGTAAAAAAGTCCATGGTTCTTAGATGTAGTCTATAAGTATTGTCTATGGTTCATAGATGTAGTATATATGTTTTGTCTATGGTTATTAGATGTACTCTATAAGTAATGGTCATGGTTCATAGATGCAGTCTATAAGTATTGTCCATGGTTCTTTGATGTACTCTATAAGTATTGTCTATGGTTTATAAATGTACTCTATAAGTAATGCCCATGGTTCATAGATGTTCTCTATAAATAATGTCCATGGTTTTTAGATGAAGTATATATGTATTGTCATGGTTCTTGGATGCAGTCACTAAGTATTGTCCATGGTTCTTAGATGTAGTCTATAAGTATTGTCCATGGTTCTTAGATGTAGTATATATGTATTGTCCATGGTTCTTAGATGTAGTCTATATGTATTGTCCATGGTTTTTAGATGTAATCTACATGTATTGTTGATGGTTCATAGATGTACTCTATAAGTAATGTTGATGGTTCATAGATGTACTCTATAAGTAATGTCCATGGTTCTTTGATGTAGTATATATGTATTGTCAATGGTTCATAGATGTACTCTATAAGTAATAGCCATGGTTCTTTGATGTAGTCTATAAGTACTGTCCATGGTTCTTAGATGTAGTATATATGTATTGTCAATGGTTCATAGATGAAGTCTATAAGTAATAGCCATGGTTCTTCGATGTAGTCTATAAGTACTGTCCATGGTTCTTAGATGTAGTCTATAAGTATTGTCTATGGTTCATAGATGTACTCTATATGTATTGTCCATGGTTCTTGGATGTACTTTATAAGTAATGTCCATGGTTCTAAGATGAAGTCTATAAGTATTGTCTATGGTTCATAGATGTAGTATATATGTTTTGTCTATGGTTATTAGATGTACCCTATAAGTAATGGCCATGGTTCATAGATGCAGTCTATAAGTATTGTCCTTGGTTCTTAGATGTACTCTATAAGTATTGTCTATGGTTCATAAATGTACTCTATAAGTAATGCCCATGGTTCATAGATGTTCTGTATAAGTAATGTCCATGGTTTTTAGATGTAGTATATATGTATTGTCCATGGTTCATAGATGTACTCTATAAGTAATGTCCATGGTTCTTAGATGTTGTCTATATGTATTGTCCATGGTTCTTAGATGTAGTATATATGTATTGTCCATGGTTCATAGATGTACTTTATAGGTAATGTTAATGGTTCTTAGATAAAGTATATATGTATTGTCCATGGTTCCTAGATGTAGTCTATATGTATTGTCCATGGTTCTTAGATGTACTCTATAAGTAATGTCCATGGTTCTTAGATGTACTCTATAAGTAATATCCATGGTTTTTAGATGTAGTCTACATGTATTGTCGATGGTTCATAGATGTACTCTATTAGTAATGTCCATGGTTCTTAGATGTTCTCTATAAGTAATGTCCATGGTTTTAAGATGTACTTTATAATAATGTCCATGGTTCTTAGATGTAGTATATATGTATTTTCCATGGTTCATAGATGTAGTATATAAGTAATGCCCATGGTTCTTGGATGCACTGTATAAGTAATGTCCATGGTTCTTAGATGTAGTATATATGTATTGCCAATGGTTCATAGATGAAGTCTATAAGTAATAGCCATGGTTCTTTGATGTAGTCTATAAGTACTGTCCATGGTCCTTAGATGTAGTCTATAAGTAATGTCCATGGTTCATAGATGTAGTCTTTAAGTAATGTCCATTGTTCATAGATGTAGTCTATAAGAAATGTCCATGGTTCATAGATGTAGTTTATAAGTAATGTCCATGGTTCTTAGATGAAGTCTATAAGTAATGTCTATGGTTTATAGATGTACTCTATATGTATTGTCCATGGTTCTTGGATGTACTTTATAAGTAATGTCCATGGTTCTTAGATGTAGTCTATAAGTATTGTCTATGGTTTATAGATGTACTCTATATGTATTGTCCATGGTTCTTGGATGTACTTTATAAGTAATGTCCATGGTTTATAGATGTAGTCTATAAGTAATGTACATGGTTCATAGATGTAGTCTATAAGTACTGTACATGGTTCATAGATGTAGTCTATAAGTAATGTCCATGGTTCTTAGATGTAGTCTATGAGTAATGTCCATGGTTCTTAGATGTAGTCTATAAGTAATGTCCATGGTTCATAGATGTAGTCTATAAGTAATGTCCATGGTTCTTAGATGTAGTCTATGAGTAATGTCCATGGTTCATAGATGTAGTCTATAAGTAATGTCCATGGTTCATAGATGTAGTCTATAAGTAATGTCCATGGTTCATAGATGTAGTCTATGTCCATGGTTCATAGATGTAGTCTATAAGTAATGTCTATGGTTCATAGATGTAGTCTATAAGTAATGTCCATGGTTCATAGATGTACTCTGTGAGTAATGTCCATGGTTCATAGATGTAATCTATGAGTAATGTCCATGGTTCACAGATGTAGTCTATAAGTAAAGTCAATGGTTCATAGATGTAGTCTATAAGTAATGTCCATGGTTTATAGATGTAGTCTATAAGTAATGTACATGGTTCATAGATGTAGTCTATAAGTAATGTCCATGGTTTATAGATGTAGTCTATAAGTAATGTACATGGTTCATAGATGTAGTCTTTAAGTAATGTCCATTGTTCATAGATGTAGTCTATAAGAAATGTCCATGGTTCATAGATGTAGTTTATAAGTAATGTCCATGGTTCTTAGATGAAGTCTATAAGTAATGTCTATGGTTTATAGATGTACTCTATATGTATTGTCCATGGTTCTTGGATGTACTTTATAAGTAATGTCCATGGTTCTTAGATGTAGTCTATAAGTATTGTCTATGGTTTATAGATGTACTCTATATGTATTGTCCATGGTTCTTGGATGTACTTTATAAGTAATGTCCATGGTTTATAGATGTAGTCTATAAGTAATGTACATGGTTCATAGATGTAGTCTATAAGTACTGTACATGGTTCATAGATGTAGTCTATGAGTAATGTCCATGGTTCTTAGATGTAGTCTATAAGTAATGTCCATGGTTCATAGATGTAGTCTATAAGTAATGTCCATGGTTCTTAGATGCAGTCTATAAGTATTGTCCATGGTTCTTTGATGTACTCTATAAGTATTGTCTATGGTTCATAAATGTACTCTATAAGTAATGTCCATGGTTCATGGATGTTCTCTATAAATAATGTCCATGGTTTTTAGATGAAGTATATATGTATTGTCATGGTTCTTGGATGCAGTCACTAAGTATTGTCCATGGTTCTTAGATGTAATCTACATGTATTGTCGATGGTTCATAGATGTATTCTATAAGTAATGTCCATGGTTCTTAGATGTAGTCTATAAGTATTGTCTATGGTTTATAGATGTACTCTATATGTATTGTCCATGGTTCTAAGATGTAGTCTATATGTATTGTCCATGGTTCTTAGATGTACTCTATAAGTAACGTCCATGGTTCTTGGATGTACTTTATAAGTAATGTCCATGGTTTATAGATGTAGTCTATAAGTAATGTACATGGTTCATAGATGTAGTCTATAAGTACTGTACATGGTTCATAGATGTAGTCTATAAGTAATGTCCATGGTTCTTAGATGTAGTCTATGAGTAATGTCCATGGTTCTTAGATGTAGTCTATAAGTAATGTCCATGGTTCATAGATGTAGTCTATAAGTAATGTCCATGGTTCTTAGATGTAGTCTATGAGTAATGTCCATGGTTCATAGATGTAGTCTATAAGTAATGTCCATGGTTCATAGATGTAGTCTATAAGTAATGTCCATGGTTCATAGATGTAGTCTATGTCCATGGTTCATAGATGTAGTCTATAAGTAATGTCTATGGTTCATAGATGTAGTCTATAAGTAATGTCCATGGTTCATAGATGTACTCTGTGAGTAATGTCCATGGTTCATAGATGTAATCTATGAGTAATGTCCATGGTTCACAGATGTAGTCTATAAGTAAAGTCAATGGTTCATAGATGTAGTCTATAAGTAATGTCCATGGTTTATAGATGTAGTCTATAAGTAATGTACATGGTTCATAGATGTAGTCTATAAGTAATGTCCATGGTTTATAGATGTAGTCTATAAGTAATGTACATGGTTCATAGATGTAGTCTTTAAGTAATGTCCATTGTTCATAGATGTAGTCTATAAGAAATGTCCATGGTTCATAGATGTAGTTTATAAGTAATGTCCATGGTTCTTAGATGAAGTCTATAAGTAATGTCTATGGTTTATAGATGTACTCTATATGTATTGTCCATGGTTCTTGGATGTACTTTATAAGTAATGTCCATGGTTCTTAGATGTAGTCTATAAGTATTGTCTATGGTTTATAGATGTACTCTATATGTATTGTCCATGGTTCTTGGATGTACTTTATAAGTAATGTCCATGGTTTATAGATGTAGTCTATAAGTAATGTACATGGTTCATAGATGTAGTCTATAAGTACTGTACATGGTTCATAGATGTAGTCTATGAGTAATGTCCATGGTTCTTAGATGTAGTCTATAAGTAATGTCCATGGTTCATAGATGTAGTCTATAAGTAATGTCCATGGTTCTTAGATGCAGTCTATAAGTATTGTCCATGGTTCTTTGATGTACTCTATAAGTATTGTCTATGGTTCATAAATGTACTCTATAAGTAATGTCCATGGTTCATGGATGTTCTCTATAAATAATGTCCATGGTTTTTAGATGAAGTATATATGTATTGTCATGGTTCTTGGATGCAGTCACTAAGTATTGTCCATGGTTCTTAGATGTAATCTACATGTATTGTCGATGGTTCATAGATGTATTCTATAAGTAATGTCCATGGTTCTTAGATGTAGTCTATAAGTATTGTCTATGGTTTATAGATGTACTCTATATGTATTGTCCATGGTTCTAAGATGTAGTCTATATGTATTGTCCATGGTTCTTAGATGTACTCTATAAGTAACGTCCATGGTTCTTAGATGTACTCTATAAGTAATGTCCATGGTTTTTAGATGTAATCTACATGTATTGTCGATGGTTCATAGATGTATTCTATAAGTATTGTCCATGGTTCATAGATGTACTCTTTAAGTAATGTCCATGGTTCTTATATGTAGTATATATGTATTTTCCATGGTTCATAGATGTAGTATATAAGTAATGCCCATGGTTCTTAGATGTACTGTATAAGTAATGTCCATGGTTCTTAGATGTAGTATATATGTATTGCCAATGGTTCATAGATGAAGTCTATAAGTAATAGCCATGGTTCTTTGATGTAGTCTATAAGTACTGTCCATGGTCCTTAGATGTAGTCTATAAGTAATGTCCATGGTTCATAGATGTAGTCTTTAAGTAATGTCCATGGTTCTTAGATGAAGTCTATAAGTAATGTCTATGGTTTATAGATGTACTCTATATGTATTGTCCATGGTTCATAGATGTAGTTTATAAGTAATGTCCATGGTTCTTAGATGAAGTCTATAAGTAATGTCTATGGTTTATAGATGTACTCTATATGTATTGTCCATGGTTCTTGGATGTACTTTATAAGTAATGTCCATGGTTCTTAGATGTAGTCTATAAGTATTGTCTATGGTTTATAGATGTACTCTATATGTATTGTCCATGGTTCTTGGATGTACTTTATAAGTAATGTCCATGGTTCTTAGATGTAGTCTATAAGTATTGTCCATGGTTCATAGATTTACTCTGTAAAAAAGTCCATGGTTCTTAGATGTAGTCTATAAGTATTGTCTATGGTTCATAGATGTATTATATATGTTTTGTCTATGGTTATAAGATGTACTCTATAAGTAATGGTCATGGTTCATAGATGCAGTCTATAAGTATTGTCCATGGTTCTTTGATGTACTCTATAAGTATTGTCTATGGTTCATAAATGTACTCTATAAGTAATGTCCATGGTTCATGGATGTTCTCTATAAGTAATGTCCATGGTTTTTAGATGAAGTATATATGTATTGTCCATGGTTCTTGGATGCAGTCACTAAGTATTGTCCATGGTTCTTAGATGTAGTCTATAAGTATTGTCCATGGTTCTTAGATGTAGTATATATGTATTGTCCATGGTTCATAGATGTACTCTATAAGTAATGTCCATGGTTCTTAGATGTAGTATATATGTATTGTCCATGGTTCTAAGATGTAGTCTATATGTATTGTCCATGGTTCTTAGATGTACTCTATAAGTAACGTCCATGGTTCTTAGATGTACTCTATAAGTAATGTCCATGGTTTTTAGATGTAATCTACATGTATTGTCGATGGTTCATAGATATATTCTATAAGTATTGTCCATGGTTCATAGATGTACTCTATAAGTAATGTCCATGGTTCTTAGATGTAGTATATATGTATTTTCCATGGTTCATAGATGTAGTATATAAGTAATGCCCATGGTTCTTAGATGTACTGTATAAGTAATGTCCATGGTTCTTAGATGTAGTATATATGTATTGCCAATGGTTCATAGATGAAGTCTATAAGTAATAGCCATGGTTCTTTGATGTAGTCTATAAGTACTGTCCATGGTTCATAGATGTAGTCTATAAGTAATGTCCATGGTTCATAGATGTAGTCTTTAAGTAATGTCCATGGTTCTTAGATGAAGTCTATAAGTAATGTCTATGGTTTATAGATGTACTCTATATGTATTGTCCATGGTTCTTGGATGTACTTTATAAGTAATGTCCATGGTTCTTAGATGTAGTCTATAAGTATTGACTATGGTTTATAGATGTACTCTATATGTATTGTCCATGGTTCTTGGATGTACTTTATAAGTAATGTCCATGGTTCTTAGATGTAGTCTATAAGTATTGTCCATGGTTCATAGATTTACTCTGTAAAAAAGTCCATGGTTCTTAGATGTAGTCTATAAGTATTGTCTATGGTTCATAGATGTAGTATAAATGTTTTGTCTATGGTTATTAGATGTACTCTATAAGTAATGGTCATGGTTCATAGATGCAGTCTATAAGTATTGTCCATGGTTCTTTGATGTACTCTATAAGTATTGTCTATGGTTCATAAATGTACTCTATAAGTAATGCCCATGGTTCATAGATGTTCTCTATAAGTAATGTCCATGGTTTTTAGATGAAGTATATATGTATTGTCCATGGTTCTTGGATGCAGTCACTAAGTATTGTCCATGGTTCTTAGATGTAGTCTATAAGTATTGTCCATGGTTCTTAGATGTAGTATATATGTATTGTCCATGGTTCATAGATGTACTCTATAAGTAATGTCCATGGTTCTTAGATGTAGTATATATGTATTGTCCATGGTTCTAAGATGTAGTCTATATGTATTGTCCATGGTTCTTAGATGTACTCTATTAGTAACGTCCATGGTTCTTAGATGTACTCTATAAGTAATGTCCATGGTTTTTAGATGTAATCTACATGTATTGTCGATGGTTCATAGATGTATTCTATAAGTATTGTCCATGGTTCATAGATGTACTCTATAAGTAATGTCCATGGTTCTTAGATGTAGTATATATGTATTGTCCATGGTTCTTAGATGTACTCTATAAGTAATGTCCATGGTTCTTAGATGTACTCTATAAGTAATATCCATGGTTTTTAGATGTAGTCTAAATGTATTGTCGATGGTTCATAGATGTACTCTATTAGTAATGTTCATGGTTCTTAGATGTTCTCTATAATAATGTCCATGGTTTTAAGATGTACTCTATAATAATGTCCATGGTTCTTAGATGTAGTATATATGTATTTTCCATGGTTCATAGATGTAGTATATAAGTAATGCCCATGGTTCTTAGATGTACTGTATAAGTAATGTCCATGGTTCTTAGATGTAGTATATATGTATTGCCAATGGTTCATAGATGAAGTCTATAAGTAATAGCCATGGTTCTTTGATGTAGTCTATAAGTACTGTCCATGGTCCTTAGATGTAGTCTATAAGTAATGTCCATGGTTCATAGATGTAGTCTTTAAGTAATGCCCATGGTTCTTAGATGTAGTCTATAAGTAATGTCCATGGTTCTTAGATGTAGTATATGTGTTGTCCATGGTTCTTAGATATAGACTACATGTATTGCCCATGTTCTTAGATGTACTCTATAAGTAATGTCCATGGTTCTTAGATGTAGTATATGTGTTGTCCATGGTTCATAGATGTAGTCTACATGTATTGTCCATGGTTCATAGATGCACTCTATAAGTGTAACAGGAGGGAGAAAAAATGCAGGGTCGGACCGGGGATCAAACCCGGGACCTCCCGCACTATAGGTGAGTGCTCTACCAACTGAGCTACCCAGACCGCTACATAAGTAATGTCCATGGTTCTTAGATGCAGTCTATATGCAATGTCTATAGTTCTTATATAGATTATATGTATTGTCCATGGTTGTTATATATACACGTATTGTCCATGGTTCTTAGATGATGTCTATATGTTTCTGGTTTAGTTTAACCACAGTGACAAGCTTGGTAGAGGTTTATGCCTGGTTAGTTTAGTGGTAGATTCCAGTGCATTTAACAAGGCAGGAACCATCCCGGTCCTGGTTATATTCTATTATAATAATACATCGGACAAAGTTAAACACATAATGACCCTCATATAAACAGGGAATAGATTTCAATTTGTTACCCTTTTAGGCATCTTATCTACTGATTCTTCTTCAAATTCTTCCACTATGCAAAACGACACTGTAATTGTTCAATAAACAGGAAGTAGAACTCAAGTTTCATTAAGAACCAATCGCGTACAATATAACAAAATTGAGAAAAAATTCAGCCAATCAGAGCCGTGGTGCTTAACGTGGTTCTTGAATAGCAAGTACATGTACTATCATACCTCCATCGATCATCGGTTTACACGTTACCATGGATCGAACACAAAACTTTGTAATTTAATTCTGTGTTATTTTTTATGACGTAGGCATATTTTGTGTAGTTTTTTTTAAATAACAGTGTAACATGCAGGAATCACATTTATACACATACAGTAAGTGTGACTTTATTCATATATAAATTTTACAATGTTTATGTATAAAAATATTCTCTTATTGAATTGTAAATAATGATACCATATTTCCTAATAAAATATCACACACATTGAAAAGTTTGCAGGAACAGACGAGAGAGAGAGAGAGAGAGAGAGAGAGAGAGAGAGAGAGAGAGAGAGAGAGAGAGAAAGAGAGAGAGAGAGAGCTAACTAACAGTGAGTCGAAGTAATACAAGAAATATTTTCAGAGTTTAAATTTTTCATTTTATTTGTATTCCTAAAGTTTGGATTCACTATTAGCCAGTCGGACACTATAGTCGGTCTTTACAATTTTAACACAAATTCCTTAATTCACAATTTGTTTATATTTCTGATAAACTACTGAATATTTTACAAGTTTCAGTCCTTTTTGAGGCGTTGTCTCGGGCTACCACTGAACTAGCTTATGGCTACCACTGAACTAGCATAAGGCTACCACCGAACTAGCATAAGGCTACCACTGAACTAGAATAAGGCTACCACTGAACTGCTTTAGTAACAAGTTGATAACTTTCGTCCAAAAATCATTCCGACGTTGGTCAATGCGTGTGCCTAGAAGAAAAGAAAGAAATTTAAAAAAAAAACAACATACATTTGGCAAACTTTGAAGAAATTGTAAACAAGCCAAGAAAAGACAGTCATATATGCATAATCGACCCGCCAATTATAAATCTTTTAACCTTGGACTTTTTCCCCTTTTGCAGTCGCATTTATTTGAAATAACAGCTATTGCTGATTAGTGTCTGAAATGATTTCCTGTCCACAATCAACTTTGTGTTCCACAATGTTTTGTGCCATATTAATATTACTTTATATTATTTTATCAGGTTCCGATACCCAGCATACAAGACGTTCTGGCTACAGATACTAGTAGTTACACTTTTATGTACAACGCTACTGATTGAACTTTGTGTTCCACAATGCGTTGGTACTATATTAATATTTCGCTTAATTATTTTATCAGGTTCCGATACCCAGCATACAAGATGTTCTGGCTACAGATAGTTACAACTTTATGTACAACGCTACTGATTTCCTATCCACAATGAACTTTGTGTTCCACAATGCGTTGGTACTATATTAATATTTCGTTTAATTATTTTATCAGGTTCCGATACCCAGCATACAAGATGTTCTGGCTACAGATAGTTACATCTTTATGTACAACGCTACTGATTTCCTATCCACAATGAACTTTGTGTTCCACAATGCGTTGGTACTATATTAATATTTCGCTTAATTATTTTATCAGGTTCCGATACCCAGCATACAAGATGTTCTGGCTACAGTTAGTTACAACTTTATTCACATCACTACTGCTTCAATCAGGTAAAGTCTAACCGCAAACTGAAAACAATTGATCTCATATTCATCCGAAATCAGACAAAAAAAAACAAAACAGACTTATGTTAATATTTAAGTATTGTCTTAGCATGCATGAAAACTAGAAATTCCAACAATTTTAAAAGCAACTGTTGTTTGAATTTGTAAGAAAAGTACTTTTGATAACTATATTCTATAGATATCCTATTACCGTTGTCAAGAGAACATTTAAATTTTACCTTATATCGACAGACTACCTAGATTACACCGCAGTCGACAGACTACCTAGATGACATCACAGTTGATATAAAATGTAGCACCTAAACGTCATCTAGTCGACACACCATAGACGTGATTACAGTCAACAGAACACCTAGATGTTAACACAGTCATCAGGACACATAGAAATCATTACAGACGACAGGCCACCTAGTTTTCTCCACGGTCAACAGACCACCTAGACGTCATCACAGTCGGCAGATCACCTAAACGTTATTACAGTCGACAGACTACCTAGACGTTATTGCAGTTGATATAGCAAGTATATGATCATCTAGATTTCACTACAGTTATCAGGCCACCTAGACATCATCACAGACCACCTAGTTGTCTCCACAGTCGACAGACAATTTTGATGACAGGCCACAGTCAACAGACTACTAAGGTTTCACTAGAGTAGACAGAATGGTAGACAGTAGGTATCACCCAGTCGACATACCAACTAGGATGCCATTACAGTCGTCAGATCATCTTCATGACAACACAGGCGACAGACCAACTAGATGATACCACAATCGACAAACCACTAAATTTAACCATAATTTACAGGCTACAAGCTTTTCGACAGAGGACGTTTTAACACTATCAAAAGTATACACATACACCAACATAATCTTTAGATTACATCTAAAACACTATCTACAGGCTACCCAAATCTAACAAATATCGACAGACGCCCACTCATATAACCACTGTCGACAGGCATTTAGATCTCGCATCTGTCGACTGTCGATATACGATCAAGAATTTACCACTCTCGATAAACCACATAGACCCAACCATTGTCGGTCGACAGACCAACTAGATCTAACTACTGTTGGTCGACAGACCATCTCTATCTAACGCTGTCGACAGACCAACTCGATATAACCACTGTCGGTCTACAGACCATCTCGATATAACACTGTCGACAGACCATCTCGATCTAACACTGTCGACAGACCACCTTTAAATCATTATTGTTTACTGGCTATCTAGAACCTGACCAATGTTATGTAATGAATTTCTTAATAAAGGATAAAAAACAAACAGGACAAGACAAGTGAATGAAAGAAATCATTTCAACAAGAAAAAACAAGGGAGGTAAAGACATCAGCCAAACCAGACAAGAGAAGGAAAGAAAGCATTTCAACAGGACAAAACAAGGGAGGTAAAGACATCAGCCAAACCAGACAAGTGAATGAAAGAAAGCATTTTAACAAGACAAAACAAGGGAGGTAAAGACATAGCCAACCAGACAAGTGAATGAAAGAAAGCATTTTAACAAGACAAAACAAGGGAGGTAAAGACATAGCCAACCAGACAAGTAAATAAAAGAAAACATTTTAACAAGACAAAACAAGGGAGGTAAAGAGATAGCCAACCAGACAAGTTAATAAAAGAAAACATTTTAACAAGACAAAACAAGGGAGGTAAAGAGATCAGACAAACCAGACATATATTAGGATCACTGATTATAATACTTTTTATCATTATTTTAATAATAAATACTGGACATTTTTTTAATATTGTGGGTTTTTTTTTTGTGGTAATTTTTATTTATTTTTCAGTTTTGTCAGTTAGATGTCCCAGTTCTACAGTCAGTCTTTCAGCCAGTAGATTTTGGAAGGACACATTAACAACACCAAATTACCCAAGCAATTACAACAAGTAAATATGGTATTCTTTAATTGATTTCAACACTGGTGTTAATTTGTGAGTTGTTGATGTTGGTGCTGTTGTTTATAATTATGTTGATGGTGTTGCTGATGTTGTTGTTCATGTTGTTGCTGCTGTTTATGATGTTGTTGATGATTTTGTTGATATTGTTGTTGATGTTGTTGATGATGTTTTTGCTGATGTTGATGATGATGGTGTTGTTGATATTGTTGTTGATGATGTTGTGATATTGTTATGAATGATGTTGTTGATACTGCTGTTGATGATATTTTGATATTGTTGTTGATATTGTTGTTGATGATGTTGTTGACGATGTTGTTGATGATGATGATGATGATGATGTTGATGATGATGATTTTGTTGATGTTGATGATGATGTTGTTGTCGATGTTGATGATGATGTTGTTGTCGATGTTGATGATGTTGTGATATTGTTATGAATGATGTTGTTGATACTGTTGTTGATGATGTTTTGATATTGTTGTTGATATTGTTGATGATGATGTTGTTGTTGATGTTGATGATGATGCTGATGATGTAATTTTCTTTTGCTTTTTGTTTTGACATTGTTGTTGTTGATGATATGATAATTTGTTATTCACGATAATATGATAATAAAAAAGACGATGATTCATTTGTTTATTTGTTTGATGATGATGATGATGATGATGATGATGATGATGATGATGATGATGATTGGCGATTGCGATGATATCTATCTGTCATTTATGTGTATATTGATATCGTATTAGAGCACTTATAAAAGTCATAGTATTTTTGGGTTATATTTGACAAACATGTCACAGTAAAATCTAGAAAATAATTTAATGTGTTAACATGACATAATTGAAAACTGAATACTGAATACACTACAGATGTGAATAGTGAAAAATAGGACACATTTCATCATATGTTTTTATCACGTGACTGTTTCTTACTATTTTTTAAATATTTGTTTTTTTATTATTTTTTTTTTTTGGGGGGGGGGGGGGGCGGGTTCTAAGAATGTTCTGGCTGTATCCCATAATGCATTACCTTCTTTTGTTTCACCAATACTAAAATTTTCATTAAAAACTAGATGAAGAAATTTTGTTTACTGCATACATTTTTTCCAAAATGATATATAAAAGTCTTGTTTTTTTTTTCTTTTTAGCTATGATTCATGTCTGTGGAGAATAAACGCCGGAAGTGGTAACTATGTGATCCTAAATGTCCTCAATTTTGTACTGGAGAGAAACTATGATAAATTATACGTCTATGACGGTAAGACTTATTCTGTAGTTATTAAACAAAGAACTTAAATCATATTGAGGCATAGCCAGCTTTTCATCCCGTAAATTATGTGTATATGATTGCATAATGTTTTTTCTATGGGTATCCATCAAATACTTCATTCAAATACCTGTCCAGATAAAAGTCATACAGTGACATCTCATGGTAAGGAGCTGAGTAATGATGTTTTACGCCCCAGTCAAGAATCTTTAACTTATTTCGAGGCTGTCAGTTCTAGGATGGTGGAGGAAACCGGAGTGCCCGGAGAAAACCACCGACCTTCGACAAGCGAACCGACAAACTTTCTCACAGTAGGATCTGTCCCAAGTGGGATTCGAACCCAGGCGGTGAGAGGCACTGTGATCTGTAAGCGCGCGTTTTAGACCACTCGGCCACCGAGTCCCCCCCCCCTCTCATTGTAAGGAGAATTTACCACGTGGTAAGATGATTTAATCTTCTAGATAAATTGACTTATCGTGACGTCACGTTATAACGAGAAGTTACGATAAAATAGTTTTATAGTAATGGATCATGTTATACAGTAATAGGAATGTTACTTGACGGTTACATCTCATTTATATTTTGAGATAACCAGCTTTTTTCAGGAAAGAAATTATTTTAACTTTGACGTTAGCGTCTTTTATCGATTTATGATAAATTATGTCTTTAGGGATAAATTACCTTATAAAATTGCTATTTAAAGCTGCATTAAGTTTTTCAATTTTCTGATTTTTTTTTGTTTATATAAAAATACATTTTTAAAAAAAAAAAAAAAAATAGATATCCTCTTACCACGATCCGTGAGATTCATTTTCTAAAATTTCATTTCTTCTAGCTGTAAATAAACCGAATCCTCTGACCGGTTGGTCAATGTTTAATTATGATTATTATGAGCTTGGAACATGCACATGGAAAAGCCTAGAATCTAAAGTGAAACATGACAGATTGCATTAATTGTTCGTCATTTATATCCAGTTTGAAATGGTGTTATGTATCCCTTACTAAGTCACAAATGACAAATTTAAAGAAGTTTTGTGTTTAATTTATCGTATTTCACCGTTTTGAAAGTTGTTTAAAATGACCCGGTTTTTTTCATGACGTAATCATGTTCTAATATTAGATCCCAAATGCTGCATCTCGCTGGGTAATTAATGTAATTTCTGTATTTTTTCGAGCTTTTATCGTTGAACTAAATGTAACATTGTTGATTAGGAACCTCATTAATTAGATTAGCACCGTTTTAATTTTTTCTTTGGAAAACTTAATGCAGCTTCAAAGGTAAGTTACTTGATATCATTTTCCTGTTGTTTTTTACTAAATAAATTACTTTTTTCTTTTAAGTTGTAACTTAGACGTTGTGGACTTTATTCGCGTTAATTTAACATGAAAAAGTTGAAGTTTGAAGTTAATTTTTCGTTGCTAACATGATGAAATTCACATGTCTATTTTCACGTTATATTCACGGGAAATAAATTCTTGCGAAATATTTTATGTGAAATTCATGTGAAGTGGACCTATATGAAACTAATCAGTAACTCAGCCGAAAATCACATTAAATAACGCGAACAAAACTTGGTTGAGAGCAGCAATAAATGTTATAAATAATACTTTATGCTGATCGACCATCTTCAAGATTTGTACTTACTTTATTGCAATAACCCATTTGTACTCAGATATAATCGGCTAAATGAAGATTTCTTTTAGCTAGCTTTGTCTTTAGTATCCAGCAACCAATACACGGCTAAATGAAGATTTTTTTTAACTAGCTTTGTCTTTAGTAACCAACAACCAATACACAATAGTTTAACTTTGCATATTCATGTTACTTTAATATCAAATGACCTGATTATTTATTGAACCTTTATATGTTTAATGTAAACTGTTAAGTAACACGTATATATGTATCGTCTTTTGCAGGAAGTACCTTCACGTCATCAGCGTTGATCGCTACATATACCGGTACCCTGACAGGATCATCGCTGCCTTTCGTTAGGAGCACTGGGCAATACCTTTCACTTAAATTTACTTCAGACAGCAGTATTCAGAATCGAGGAATTCAGGCTAAATATTTTAGCGTTGAAAATTCAGGTAAGCCAGTGTTTACAATCGGGGAATCTTTTCTTCTTTTCTTTCCTTCTTTCCTTTTTTGAAAATTTTTATTTATTTTATTTATTTTTATTATTTTTTTTTTTGAGAAATAATTACCTTTTAAGGAAACCCTTTCTCTTTGTATATCCGTTTGTCTGAAAAGTAAAAGTAAACAAATGATTTTGACTTATTTTTTTAAGCTGTCCTGTGTATGTGTTCAATGCTTCTTAATCCGATATTCTGATGTAGTTGTTTTGTTTTTAAAGGGTTCACAGCATCACAAACCGATCTCCCCATCTCCTGCTATAGCCTTTGAAAAAGAAGAGACCTGTAAATCACATCAAATTCATGTTAATCGTAATAGCAAATAATAGATTTTCAAAAACGTGTAAATTTCGGAAATATGATAGTTTTTTTTTATTGTTTAATTTTATTTTTTAATTGATATATTTATTATTATTATTATTATTATTATTATTATTATTATTTGCGTTTTGATCTGACAGTAACTGCCGAGAAAAGAAATAACCGTTCATAAAAAATCTGCATATTTTATTATCACGACAGAATAGCACTGCTTGGTCTTGGGTTTTGTTATTTATTATTTATTTATTTATTTATTTATTTATTTATTTATTTTATTTATTTATTTATTTATTTATCCATTGTTTACAGCTACCGTTGTTGACTGTATGACCACTAGTCTTCCTTACACTGCACCGAGACAATTAGTCTCAGCAAGCTTTCCTAATAAATATTCAAGGTAAGAAAAAGATTTGAATTCAGTATATATATATATATATATATATATATATATATATATATATAGTGTGTGTGTGTGTGTGTGTGTGTGTGTGTGTGTGTGTGTGTGTGTGTGAAATGTTCTAAAACTTCACTATCGCTAGTAATCTTAGAATAGCGTAAGTACGCAATTAGTGTAAATATTTGTCTATCAATAGTCATTTACAGAGTGACATCCGGAATGAAACAGAGTTACATCCGGTATGGAACAGGGTTACATCCGGTATGAAACAGACACGTTCGGTATGGAACAGAAAATGTCTGGGAAAGTACATGTATTCCTGAACATTTTAAAACATTTTTTTTTAATTTTCAGGACTGGTCAGTGTCACGTGATATTAGATGCTGGGGCCAATAATATGCTTAGTATCAACATTATTTATGCAGACTTTGAATATGTTTCATCTACAAATTGCAATAATGGAGGACTAACCATACATAACGGTAAGATTGAATGATTTAAATTTTCACAAACAATATGCTGTTTATTGGAAACGATAAAACACATGTTGTGCAATATAAAACAAACATACCCCTATGAGGCTCATCGATCAATTGCTTACTCTAAATTTGTCATAAACGAACATTTTTATGAATACTTGTTGAATAAGACCAAACAATAACTTTATCAAAAAATATAGTAACGTTTTTTTTATTAGGTCTGACATGTTGTTCATTTCACAAAGAGAAAGTGTAATAGTTCTTCTTCTCCACTTATTCAACTTGACTAGATGTACATTTCACTTGGTCTTATACAACCAATGTTAGAGTATGTACTACTTTTTCACACTTATCCCACTGGGCAGTGCATCCCACTTTTGAAGCGTACTTCTTCTGCACACTAAATCCACCCTGTCGATTTATACATTCGGTTTGTATAGACGTACTTGTTGAAAATTATCTGCGTTGAGAATAATGTTACTAAGAAAAACGAGCTTTTTTATTCTTAACTGCAGATCATCTGACATTCACTTAGGACGCCTAATCGCCTGGTTGCTTGCAATGAAATGTTTGTAACTGTATTAAATAATTCACTAAGATCTACAACCTACAAGACAGACGTATCTCCAATTAAAATGAAGACGGAATGCTAATAAGTTAACATTATAGAGGGAATGTTTATAGCCACATTTTTCTTAATTCTGTTTATAGGTCAGTTTTCATCCAGTAGTACATTGCTGTCACTTTGTCTTGTCCCGAGTTCCGACTACACAAACACCGTTTATACGACTGGGCAGTACGCGTATATCAAATATACATATTCTTCTTCCTACCAAAATAGAGGCTTCGTTATATCCTACACGGCTCATACTGCTTCCGGTATGTATAACTATTTAACTATTGAACTGACTAGAAATAAAGTTTACAGTGTTATTACTTCCATTGCCGTGGAAACTTAACAATGGAAGTTATAGCACTGTAAATTCCGTTTCTATTTAGTTTAATAATTATATTTACATTTTGCAAACAATTTTTGTTATTAAACTTTAAGGAAATTTAAAACGGTATCGCTTACGATATGTATGTCTAATCGCTGGAACAGCCAATGAATGACGTCACACAATAAATGCTGTGATCAGTGGTAATTATAGTTCATATAAATACATTTGGTTTCAAGCATTGTTTTAAACGACCAAAACATACCAAATGTATTGTTTTATTTTACAAGTCTTTTACGCAAAAAATCTACTAGCTAATTGAACAGAAGGCACGCATCACGTATAAAAACCATAAAGATGTTTCATCGTGTCATATAGATTGTATTGTTGTATTTTTATTTAAGTGCCTTTCTCAGCAGTTTATTATTTATTTAGTTTGCATTCAATAGGCAGAGCGTCTAGACTAGTTTGTCAGCCATTCAGATATAAAAAGATGTTTATTTTTCAGTTTGGTGGCACCATTGCTAAATCTATTCATTGTCTGGTCCTGATGGATATGAGGATAGATGCCAAGTCGGTTTTTTCATTATTATTGAAAAAAACTGAGGTCAAAGGTCACTAAGTGAAAAATTGATCTTTTTCGTTGTGTCTGAAACTAAGCCCGATATAATTTTTTAGATAACCATGCCACTTTAGTTTATTTTTCATGTAAATTTGAAGTGAATTTCATCGTGTATAAAAATAACTATTTATAACCACATGACGTCAAGTAGTTAAATAAAAAAAAACAAATTTTATCAATTATGTAATAAGAAATATATAATTTAACACACGAGTTCTTATCTCAACCAATAAAGATACAAATGCCTTTTAAGCGGTGAAAGGAAACGTCATATTGACCAAGTTTCTTTTTCCTTCGGAGTCCTTTAACTCGGAAAAGGTCTCCCTGGCGTATATGGTCTTTTCTCATATTAAAAAATAGCATTTTTCTGTATGGGTTAACAAATTGTAATATTCAACTTTTCAACTTACCACATTTTTGACAAAATTCTGACAGTGTTGTAATTTCATTTTTAAACTCCATTTTCAGTTAAAATGACTTATGTTAAATGTTCCCTACCATGTAGCAAAATTATCAGCCGTCTTAATTTTTTAAATTTATTTAAAACTTAGGTTTGTTTCCTCTTGCAAAGCATTCCTCAGCTCCATTTGGATTCATATAATTTTGGAACTTTAGATTTATTAATTTCAACTGTTTGGCTTACGTTTTTATCTATCAAATTTTTCGGTCCCTATTGTCACTGATGAGGGATGATTTTCTGAAATGTGCACATATGGCACATTAATATTTAACAAGCATTTGTGTTATATATCCACAATTACAGGTGCGACAACTGTTCAGCAGTCTGTGTATACGATGTCTCCAGCTATCCCTGGGTACCGCTGCTGGTGGAGTAACTCCCCGAGGTTATCCATAACTCAGTAGGCAGTGCTTTAATTTGTGCTGTCAGAAAATATACCATTTAGCAAAATTATGGCACATTAAAATTTAACAGGTATTTGTGTTATATATCTACATTTACAGGTGCGACAACCGTACAACAGTCTGTTTATACGATGTCTCCAGCTACATCATCATCATGCTCTAGTCGTGCGACATTTACTGCCAGTCAGACAACTACTAACCGTATAACATCTCCGAATTATCCTAGTTCATACAGCAAGTAAGATACCGCATTGAAAGGTTGACTTTAAATTGATTTAAAGCTGCATTAAGTTTTCCAAAGATAAAATTAAAACGGTGCTAATCTAATTAATGATGTTCCTAATGAACAATGTTACATTTGGTTCAACGATAAAAGCTCGAATAAATACAGAAATTACAGTTTTTACCCAGCGAGATGCAGCATTTGGGATCTAATATTATAATTTTAGAAAATGAATGTCACGGATCGTGGTTAGAAGATATCTATATATATATATATATATTTAAAAAAAATATATATATTATATATTGTAGAAAATCAAAAAAATTCAGAAAATTGAAAAACTTAATGCAGCTTTAAATAAGAATTTATATAGAATAAAAAGGATTTGTGACCTAAACGAATCTATGTGTAAACTAAGCAGATAGACCGATAAGTAATTACGTCTCCCAAACATGGTTTAAGACATTTTTGTTTTGCTGCACATTTCCGCTTTTTCCACTTACAGCCTTGTTCAGAGCGTTGCTCTAGGATCGTCTGTTGGATATTTTAGATACTTTAGAAGAGTAAAGAATGATTATGCAATTTGCTATTTTTTTTACTTGGGTTATCCGAAGAAGACCCTTATAATTTAAGTTTGATAAACATGGTAAAACCATCTCTTTACAATTAATAACTCTCTTTTGATTTTCTAAGCACCATTATTAAAGACACATTAAGTCGTAACTGAAAATCGCTATGCGCATTTGCGATCACCATAAAATAATTCTGTAGAATGGAAACTGTTGTAAAGACATGTCGAAAATGGCGATGTTTATACAGGAAGTGATGTTTCGTTGACGGATTACGTCGTATGCGGAAAGGAATCCATCATTTGCCTTGTTTTTCAACAAGTAAAATTCCCAATGCCGGAACTTTTTACTGAGTGCAGAAATATGCCATGGTAGTTTCGGATGTCTAGTCACGACTAGACTAAAGTAAGTGTAAAATACCGAAGTCTATTGGATTTTCTATTTAGTTGAGCATAATTCACAGAAACACACCGACTCCAAAAACAGTTGTTTTGTTTGAACACTTCATGGTTACAATTAAAGGGTAAACCTTTGTGAAAATCATTATTTGATAATTAAAGGTTTTATGAAAGACAAAAACCGTTGTAATAACACTCTATACCTTTACCAGACCTAGATTTAACATCTAATGTTTTATTTCAGCTATTTGAATTGTGGATACCTTATTACGTCGTCAATATCCGGGTATTCTTCCGTGCAAATACAAATAGATGACATATACATCGAGACTTCTTATGATTTTTTATATATTTATGATGGTACGTCTCTCTCTCTCTCTCTCTCTCTCTCTCTCTCTCTCTCTCTCTCTCTCTCTCTTTTGTGTGTGTATGTGTGTTTGTGTTCCTATGCAGGTATAGAAAGCAGTTTTCAAGCCAAATAACATCTCCTGCTATCTATAAAATTAATAACTAAAGCAGTTTCCAAGGCATTTTAGTGTCATGTGCAGAATTTTGAATTTTTACAAAGAGAAATATTCAAAATTCTGCACATGACAATTCTGCACATGACATTAGTACAAGGTGGTTAATATAACCAAACTAGTAGATAATTACTCAAATGTCCGTATACAGTTAGAAAACATAGTTTGTTAAGCCAAAATGAATTGCTTTTATTTCTCTTGTCGCTGTTTAGATTCGATAGACTGTCAATCCTTCTTTCTGTGATAAAATCTTTTTATTTTATCAACTTGAGTTCTCAATTTTGTTACCGGTCAAAAGTTTTCAATGGAAATATTTTGTTCGAATGTAGTTCTCTAAATCTATAATTAATCATAAGCTTACATAACTTTGAAAAAAAAACCACACAGTGGCTAATTTCCTAATTTTTTTTTATTTTCGTATTTTTTTTCGACAAATTTTAATGCTTTCTTACGAATTTTGATGTTTTTTTCTTTTTAGGACTGTCTTCTTCCTACACAAATTTGGCCGCCTCAAATTTGTCATCAGGAAGTAGTTATCGATCGTCAGGATCATCAGTTTTTATTTTGTTCACCACAGATAGTTCTGTAACACGTCGAGGGTTCAGCCTATCATATAGAGCTGTACAGGAAGGTATAGTTACAAGCCTTAGACATAAGATTTTGTCCAATTAATAATTTGACCTGGGTGGCCATTGAGGCAAAACAATACAAATAAGTAAAGGATTTTTTTTAAATTTTTATTTATTTAATTATTTATTTATTTTTATATATTTTTTCTGGATTGATTTTCTTAAATTTTCAGTATCCCTAAAAATGCATGGTGTAAAAATAAAAAAGTGTGTGTGTGTGTGTGTGTGTGTGTGTGTGTGTGTGTGTGAAAACTGAAATGAGAAGTGAAAACAAGTTATCCAATGCATTGCAAAGCAGATTCCTAACGAGTATTGGTAAATGTACAATAGTTAACGATTTTGTATAATATATAATAAAGACAAGCATTATTGCGAGATTTTGTGATCAGGTGATCAGTGGTTGTCTAATCATTTCTTTGTTTTCGTGGTCTTCGTTGTGTTTTACATATTTTGCCTGTGTAAGTTTTTTTTTCTTGTACATTAATGATTCACGAATATTATGTCAGAGTGATCACTATTTTTTTTTTCATTTTTTAAATTGACATTCTCTAAATAAATACACGAAACCTGACTGGAGCGAAAAATTCATTGTCTCCATTTTTCTATATATCATTAATTCAAGTTCTGTATCAACAATTATACAGTGCACTTCGTATAAATAATATCAAACGATAAGCTTATAATTCATATCGTTTAATTGGCTCATTTGTGAAACGTATAGTCGCATATTCAATTAATTAAGCGGAAATAATTACCTTGTTATTAAAGGATTGGTTTATTTTCAGATATCCCCAATTGTGCTAGTTTATACACACAATACCAGGCATCTACATCAACTCGGAGTATCCAGTCTCCTAATTATCCATCTAATTACAACAGGTAAGACACGTAGGTTTATGACAGGTGTGTTCATAAATATCAGTTTGTCTTTGCCTTTTCTCTTGAAACTGGTTTGAAATGAAAAATAAATAATATCAAAAAAGTTGTTAACTGAATGGATTAGTTCAGTTTGCCTTTTTTGAACACTACATATACCTTATGACACGTTTGGTGTGACTGATACTGAAGTAATTACGTGAAACGTAAATCACTTCACGCTCACGTCAGACACATGACGTCATCACTGTTGTTGACCAATGTAAATGCCGAAATCATGAATGGAAATATAATTAAAAGATAACTGGTTAGTATTAATTAAATTTTCATTCATGATTATTCGAGTTTTTATAAACAGGTAGACATTAATTAATTTTTCATTCAGAAATACTACGTTGCGATTACTCAACAACAAAGTTGACGTCACACAAAGTTAAGCAGTGTTGTTTAACGTGTAAATTTTTATCGAAAAATATAATATGTAATAAACTTTTATTTATCAGGAAAAACCTTGTACATATTTGTGAAAATGAAAGTAAACCACAAGTAGATAACAAATAATAGAAAGTTATATTAAGACCCAAGCTTTGCTATATTACGCTAGGTTAAACTCTTCCAAAATAAACCCCCTTCTGAAAGAAGCTTTTGAAGTTAATAAACTTCTAGCTAATGAGTCAATATATACATGGTATTCATTCATTGAAAAAGTTATGGAAGAATTACATATTACTGATATTCTTGATGATATTGATTTGTCTTTACCATTTAATCTTCTGAAGCCAAAATTTAAAAAAAAGATCAATGAGAGCCATTTCTTTCTAAATTGTAGTATTAATAGCTCTATTAGAATTTCACTATTTAATACCTTAGTAAAAGATTATTCTGATTTTAATATCAAAAGTAGTGAACAAAAACTTTATTACTTACTTAATCCAAACATGGAACATTTGTCCATTATTGGGAGTTTCATGAAAGAGTCGCTTAGACTAAGAGATAGCTCCATTTTGGCCAATTGCTCTTGACACTGTACACTAGCCATTTTATCTGTATCATTGTATTGTATTTTTTCTTGGGTTTCATTGTATTGTATTTTTTCTTTTGTTTGTTGTTGTATTGTTGTATGAATTATTGTTGTTGTATTTTTTGTATGGTTCAATCATTATTTGGATATAGGTACCAATAAAGTTATTATTATTATGAATAAACTTTTATTTATCAGGAAAAACCTTGTATATATTTGTTAAAATGAAAATAAACCATAAGTAGATAACAAAAAAAGTATAAAATGAATTTGCAACTATAAACCATGAACTTAGCAGGAGCAAATACAACCACGAACAAGTGACAACAGGAACTATACGATATGTATGTGACATAGAACAAAAGTAAAACTTAGCACTAGCAAATGCAACTACAAACATGAGACAACACGAACCATACGATAGGCATGATATAAAAAAAAACAACAAAAGTAAGGCTTAGCACCAGCAAATGCAACCACGCACATCAGACAACACGAACCATACGCATGATAAATAGAACAGAGTTAAAACGGTACAGAAATAAATTTAACATTTGGTGTCATAATGTTGTTGTTCTTGGTTAGGTTGCTAAATAAGGCTACTATTCACTTATAAAATATTACAGCTATTTATATCATGTTCCTTCAGTCCTTCATTGGTTAAAATAATCTTTCTGTTCCTCAGGCATTAAATAGTATCAGTCCATAATTGTTTGTCATATGCATATTTGGAGAACAAAACTCCATATTTAAACAAAATCATTCTAGAATATAAAAAATCCATGTCAAATTTACTGACCTAATTGGGAAAAATATTCAGACTTATTCAAAATTTTTCTTTTATTCTGTGCATACAGCAATTTGTGTAATGTTTTCAACAAATTCCCCATGTCCAAAACATCCCCTGTGTACCTTCCTAGTTCACGATATAAGATATGTTCTCATTATTTGAATATTCATGATGATCACCCCTTGAAAAATCCGACCAACAATGAGCACCCAATTATTAACTTATGCCATTATGGCTCTTTCCTACATTATTCTAATTTAAAGAAAAATAAAAACTTTTTTTTCATATTTCTTTTAAATTAAACACCATGTAATAAGGAAATGTGATTTGCATATTAATTCATTTGACCTTTTTTAACCTTAGAATACCTTAATGTAATCTTGGGTGTGGCCCAATTGGATAATTAAAGTCATTAAAATTCAGCTTTTCCCCAAAATCTGCACTATATACTGAAGAATTCAGGGAAGATTTTTTAATTTAAAAATAGAATTTGGTTAAGTCGATGTTTTTTAATTCAATCTTACTGTTATTTTTATGAGGAAAGTTTTGAATAAAAGAAATATTTACAAAAAACCATGTGACAAATAATTATTGACCAATAGTAATATGAATGTAAAACCGAAAGGACCGCCCATTTCATTCGAGCAACGCTATTATTGTTTTATTTTCCATCAAAAACAAAAATGAAAAGAATCACGCTTTAAAAGTGTGTGCTAGCCTGTGTGCGTGGTTGCGAAATACACTTTACAAACGTTTTAACAACAATGTATTGAAATCGAACAAAATTATGTGATTCTGACATATGTTTACGTTTTTCAGTTACATTGAGACTTATTGGCTTATAGTCAAACCAGATATAGACGACACACTTGTGTATTATTTTGTATCATTTCGGCTAGAGTCGGACACTGGATGTGATGATTACGATTATTTAGTGGTTTATAATGGTAAGATATAACGATCTAAAACATAGTGAGATGACTAGATTTCTAACATTAAAAGTAAATGAAGGGTGAAAGGTCAACCGACTTGTAGTTCAATACCAATATATATATATATATATATATATATATATATATATATATATATATATATATATATATATATATATATATATGATAAAGATACAACACAGAAACAAAACTTTTTTGATACAAAAAAAGCTTTTTTTGCAAAATGTCTTACATTATCTGTTTAGAGAGATGATCATCTAGATGTTCAACTAAGTGCATTCCATAGTAAACAATTACACAGCCGTATCCATGCAGGTTACAATTTAACAATATTTGTGAAATAAAAATATAAAAATATTTTTGTCTTTTTTAAACTATTTCACATTATAAAAGGCGAAATAGAGATGCTTTGGTAAGATGGTGTAATCCGTCGATGCACGATGTATGAGATAAAATAATGACACAATCCAATTGGGCGAATAAAGTATGAACACTGGCAGTACAAAACCAAATGAATGGCACAATTTGATTGGGTGAATAAAGTATGAGCACTGACATTATAAGACCAAATGAATGGCACAATTTGATTGGGCGAATAAAGTATGAGCACTGACATTATAAGACCAAATGAATGGCACAATTTGATTGGGCGAATAAATAATGAGCACTGACATTATAAGACAAATGAATGGCACAATTTGATTGGGCGAATAAAGTACGAGCACCCACATTATAAGACCAAATGTATGACGCGATCTGATTAGGTTAATAAAGTACTATTATTTTATTTTATTTTATTTAATTTTTATTTTATTTATTTATTTATTTATTTATTTATTTATTTATTTATTTATTTTATTTGTTTATTTTTTTTTGGGGGGGTCTACAGTTTTTGTCACATGTCTACTAAATTCATTGCTCCTCTTTTCATTATTTTAAACTGAACATTTTTTTTAAAAAAAGTTGCATTGGTTGTGTTCAATGTAATGTTATGACCCCTTACAATTAATTTATACACATTATGTTTAGATAACGTTTATTTAAAGTAGAAATTGTGGTTATGGAGAGTGGCATTACGGTGTACAATGTATTATTTATTCATCTTTGTTTATATTATCAGGCGCATGTACGACAAGTAGTGTGATTGCTAGATATTGTGGATATGAAGATGATCGTAAACACACACATAGTAAAGGAAAATATGTATTATTCAAAATGAAAACCGACTCTTCCGCAAATTATAGAGGATTCCAAATGAATTATGTAATTGGTAAGTTATATTTGGCACTGAATATAATACCGCTTGAGATACGGCGTTTATGACAATGAATTATACAAAATTTCCTTAGTTAATCCGAGTAACTTGAATTATGATTGGTGTTTTTTCACTTTCTTTGGTTTAGTCGTGACTAAAAATAGCTATAGGGACGCGTCTTTTACCATGGAGTATTCCGTAGAAAGAAAACTGTTGCAAAGGGGATTTTGCATTGTAAATTGGCAACGTTTACACCGGAAGTGATGTTTATTGGTGACACATTACTTCGTTTGCGCAAGAGAATACATCTTTTTAATATATATGTAAAATCCCCCTAGCGGAAACTTTTTACTGTGTGCAGAAATATTCAGTTATCAAGGATGTGTGTATATCAATTTCCCATAAATAAGTGAACAATACCAAAATTGGTTTATGTAAATTGGATTAATTTGAAAGTTTTATATAATTCAATGTCAGAAAACCATTGACTCTTGCAGAAATACTGTTTTCTGTTTCTTTCGTTTTGGTTCAGAAACCTTGGGTACTATTTTGCTAAGATAGGCAAGTCTAATAGGCTTTTTTGTATGTGTTTTTATCTTGCCTCGTTCTAATTTTTCTGTTTTTATTTACTTTGACAAGTGTCTTTGTACGGTTTTGTAGAGTCAAAAACAAATAGATTAGGTTTGATTGTAATCGGTTCATTGTGTATAACTCTTTTGGCTTGCGCATAAATTAAGTGATGCCAGAAGTTTACCGAAAAATTGCTTGTGAACACAGAGTTTTACGTCATTGAATCAACTATAAGTTCTTTATCATTGCAAACCCATTCATAATTTATCACTTGGAACGGCAAGTCAACAATTGTTATGAATTGTGTTTTTTCTTTTGCAATTATTTTTATTCTACCTCTGTTTTTGGATATCGAAATAATTGTTTGACAGGTGTCTGAATATTGAAAAGGCAATTGCATTAACACTCATGATAATATAGAGTTATTGAACTGATATTGTGAAATATTGTCCCTCGTTAATCGACATTTACACAAGCACGCTAACACCTCGGATTTCATCGTTTTATTTCTATGTGAAACATATACTCTATCTCTCCTTCTGACGGAATGGTCATTACTGACCAGCCATGGCACTCTCCACGAATCGTCGCCATTGACTCCGGTTCTGCGCCATTCTGAGCGACTCAGCCATGCTTATGTCCGTGATGTCCTTCACGTTGTCTGACATTCTTATTTTTGGTCTCCACGCCCTCTTTTGCCAGGGGTTGTACCAAAAAGCAGATCTTTGTTAGGCCGTCTGTTCTGACCACATGTCCCTGATATTGCAATTTCCTGTCTTTGATGTTGTCCAGCATTCTTCGGCATGGTCCAATCTTCTCAGAATCATTCGTCTGTACGTTTGTCCAACCAGCTTACGCGAAGAAGTCTACGGTAGCACTACAGTTCAAAAGCATCAATTTTCGTCTTGTTGACTTTCTTCAAGACCCAACATTCTGCTCCTTAAGTTGCTATCGAGAATACCAGTGCTTGCAGGAGTCATTTCTTTGTGCGTTGTGAAATGAATGTCTTTCCATATGCTGGTTAGAGCAATCGTTTCTGTCTTTGCCATTGCAATACATCGTCTTACTTCTTGGTGTCATCTACTTTGTTTGTGAAAACTGCACCCAGATAGTTGAAGTCTTCTACATTTTCAACATTTTGATCGTCCACAATTAGGTTTTCATCATTTGTAGGCTGAGATTGCTCTGTCGTCGAATAAATTTTAATATTTGGATATAGTCGTTTCGACGGAAGAGAGTACCTGTCCTAAGTTGGAATACATCAATAAGTAATCATGGATCTGGATTTTTAACGTAATTCCAGTTGTTTAAATCACTTCAGGTTGTAAATCTCGGATCTTACTACCGCCATATTGCTTTGAAATACGGAAGTCGATTTTCATTGGCTATTCCATATTTGGAATGTAAGGTCAACTCGGGTAGTGGAAAGGTAATGGTGGCTGCAATGAAGCTTTCTTTCCAGAGAAAATGAATCGAAAACAGTTTATAGTAAGTAATACCTTGTATGGAATGACCCGAGTCTTTTGGTGCCTGTGTTACTATCATTACCTTTGTTTTGCTGACGTTGAGGAAGAGTCTTGCTGCTTCGCTGGCGATTTTTTACCTTGTTGGTTAGGTCTTGTAGTTCCTGCATACATATTGCAGAACTACATCGTCAGCGTATCTCAGGTTGTTGATTGTTCTTCCATCAATTTTGATTCCTGCTGTGTGGTGTTCGAGGGCTTCTCGATTACTTATTCGGCATATGTATTAAAAAGGTGGGGTGACAATATGCATCCTTACCTAACACCCTGACCAACAAAACATCATACGATATACTTTAGTTATTTTTTGACAATTAAAAATATTGCTAAAACTGAAGTGGTTAGGGGATTCTAGTTGGTTGTGGTGGAGGGTATTGTGTTCTATAATGGAGATTTCATCATCACTGGTTAGATTGGTATCTACAAATAAACAATTAAGTAAGAGTTCTAGTTTTGGTATTCAGACACCTGCTGCCCTTTTTCAGATTTTTACTTTGATTGAAAAACATCCTGAAAACTACACTGTCCACTTCGACAGTTTGAAAGGACCTTCATTTAATTTCTAGCGCTGGTCAGTGTTCTGTCTATCGCGTTCGAGTTCGTATTTATTTTTTTATGTCAATGATATTTATATTTCAGATTCAACAGACGACAGTGAAACAGAGGTTAATGTCGGAGTGATAGCCGGGGCATCAACGGGTTCTTTTATAGCTCTAGTTATCGTTGGTTGTATATTGTTTAGTATTATATCTAAAAAGGCTCGCGGCAAAGTATCAACCACAGTTACAGGCAATAAAACAACAAAGGCAACCCTGCCATCTATACACAATAAACACGACTTAGTTATAACACCAAAACCAAAGTCACACACTAACAGAATCACAAGTAATTATTCTGTACCTCAGGATCCTAAAATACCCATCATACCGTATCAAGGCCCACCGGCCCCGTACCCACCTTCATCAATTGCGGCATACCCACCAATATCTGACCCTGCGTATCCGCCACTTCAAACTCAAGGTCCGAATAATCAGTTATATATGTCATATGGCAGGACAAGTGCTTATCCTGATCCCTCGGTTCCGAATCCATTTGAGTACAATCCCGGGAACGGTTAAAACTCAGAAACATGCTCACACTTAGATAAAGGCCTTACAAATTTATATTTGATTGTGACCGACGAAATGAACTGACAAGATGATGATGGTTAGCTGTTTGGTTTCTATCATTAGTTATGGTTACGGAAATTTATATAGAGTTTTAGAGTTTTACATTTCATTTATTTATTTTTTTAATTTAAATTATTTATTTACTTATTTTTTTTTGTAATTATTGTATTTTTAAGATTTATTTATTCATTTATTTTTTATAAAAATACCTAATGTTACTCAAAATGTTAAAAGTGTTTGATAATGTTCCAGTAAATACAATGTATAATTTTTAATTTTTGTATTTCTCTATTTGAGAATATTTGATTTTTTTTTTGCTTCCTTCGCGAAATTCAAAATATTACGTAGTAAAATTTTAGGTGGGGAGGTAGATTGTTGTTTTAGTTGTCATGTTGTTTAACGTCGCATCAGTAATTTGTATTCGCGACGAGAGCAAGGTTGTTTATTTGTGGATTATTGTAAGAAGAAGTTCGTGTATGCGTGAGACGTGCAAGTTTTTATAATGGTCTGTCATGTACTAAAGTACTAAGGGCGACTTTTTGATAAGTTACTATGATTACTTCATCTCCCTAGCTACTTATTTAAATCTTGCTATTTCAAAGTTCCAAAATTTATTTTGTTTTAAGTCTCCTTAGATTCATCGCAAAAATCTTTATAACACCTGAAATCTTAAAAAAAAACTCTGTAAGGGGGGGGGGGGGTAAATTCAGGATTTATTATATACCAGCAACTGTAAAATAAACAATAAAGTTAATCACTTCAGCAGTACATGAATCAAAACCTTTGATGCTTCCGCTTTTTCCTATGTCCGTAGACATTGCTGTTTTCTATGTCATTGACCTTTCAGTGGTTTATTCTTTCAAATTCAAAGAGAGACAATGTTTTGTTTTGTTCAACAAACGTACAATATTTAATATTAGAAATTAAATTTTAACTGTGTAATATCTTAAAAATAATTGACATTGAAATATACACTGAATTGAGTATATATATATATATATATATATATATATATCATACCAGTTCTTGTCCAAACCACAATCACAAGAACAAAGTGAAAACTTTGAAAGCTGGCAAATTTATTAATACACGTTAACTTACATCAAGGAAGTGAGGCCGGGTGCTCCAGAAGAGTAAGCACCTCCGATATAGCTAGCTACACCCGTCACGTGCAAGTCAACATTGAGAATGAAAGGATAAAGGAACTATATCAAATCAAATATATCCAGTATAAATTTGGATGCAGTGACTTTATACTTACATATATACACACTAGTATATATCGTTATAAAACAGTAACCTCAACGATACAAAACACGTCTGAAGATTTTTATTTATGACAAATTCTTGAAACTACATTTCAATAGTCTTGATTATCATTTTGACACAAAATAAGCATCATATCATACATGTCTTGTTCTTAACCCCTATTTAAAGAGCTTCAGAACTAAGACTTAAACTTAGAAATTATATTGCAATAGAAATCTTAAAATAGAGAAATCGGCAGCAGAGAAACAAATTAAGCAAAAGAACGACAAGACATAAGACTTATTAACTCAGTCAATACCGGAACCAGAAAAGACAGCTTATTCACAAAACATAACACGTGTTAACTCAGTCAATACCTGAACCAGAAAAGTCAGCTTATTAACAAAACATAACGCGTGTTAACTCAGTCAATACCGGAAACAGAAAAAGCACCATATTAACAAAACATAACACGTGTTAACTCAGTCAATACCGGAACCAGAAAAAGCACCATATTAATAAAACATAACACGTGTTAACTCAGTCATTACCGGAAACAGAAAAAGCACCATATTAATAAAACATAACACGTGTTAACTTAGTCATTACCGGAAACATAAAATTCACCTAATTAACAAAACATAACACGTAATAAGTCAGTCGTTACCGGAACCAGAAAAGTCACCTTATTAACAAAACATAACACGTGTTAACTCAGTCATTACCGGAACCAGATAAAAAGTCACGTTATAAACAAAACATAACACGTAATAACTCAGTCGTTACCGGAACCAGAAAAGTCACCTTATTTACAAAACATGACACGCACTGATTCAGTCGTTACCGGAAACAAAAACAGAAAAGTAATCTAATTAACAAAACATAAAACGCATTGACTCAGTCGTTACCGGAAAAGAAAAGTCGCCTCATAAACATAACATAACACGAATTAACTCAGTCATTACTGGGAACACCTTATAAGCCACTTTGTATCACTTATTAACAAAACTATATTCAAAAGGGTGTTTAATAAATGTTTTTCGAACGTTTCATTGATCTTTTCCTTGTCAATTATATATTTATAAGCTTTTGCTTTTTTATAGTAACGGCAGCCATTTTGGATTTTGGACGGACATGTTGGATACAAAGACTTACTTTTATAGTACAAATATCACGTGATTCTATAAAACATTATCGTCTTCATGAAAGATTTCACATTTAGACATAACAATCTATATCTTGAGACAATATGTCACATCAAAAAGAAAACGCCTTATCATTATGATAAATTCTGTAATAATACTGACTTCATTAAGTGTTTTAGATGATCTATCTCATGAGTTGTTGTCCTTGTTTTATGCCTTGTTGGAATTTACAAGTGATGTACTCGAACACATTACACCAAGATTCTTCTAATTCTCTTGTAAATTGTTCTTGTAGGAGTTCTTTGAGCGCTTCTCTCATTGCTGGCCAAAAATACTGTAAAATTAAGATGAATATAAGCATTTATATATGTATATCTTGATATGATCAACATATTTGTGGAACTGGTATTTCAATCGGGTAGGAGGGATTGGTAGTCGAATGGTCTAATAAGGGTTCGGATCTCAATACTTACGAGGTCCTTCAGAGAAGACCTTAAAAAACCGATCGATGCTCACGTGTCACGGCATCCATGGCACGTTAAAGCATTCTCCCATCACATTGTCCTCAGCGCACTGCAAAGGTAAAAATTTCTGCCACTTCAATTATAGCTGATGACGTCTCGATATGAGTGAAGTATTTTTGACTGGGACGTGAAATATTATTAAATCAAATCAACTTACTGCTTTGGTTCGAACCCCAATCGAGAAACAACTGAGTGTACAAAAGTTTCCCTGTAAAATTTGCGGATATTTGCTTCCTTTTCCATTCCTGGTCTAACCTTCTGGATAAAGATGAAAAATCTTGACTAAGCCGTTTAACTCTACTTCTTCACCACACCCCGCTCCACCCTATCCCATTCCACTCTACTCCACTCTACCCCACTCCACTCCACCCTACCTCACTCCACCCAACTCCACCCTACCCCACACCACTCCACCCTACCTCACTCCACCCAACTCCACCCTACCCCACACCACACCACTCCACCCAACTCCACTCCACTCCACCCTACCCCACTCAACTCCACTCCATTCCACCCTTTCTCTACTTCATTCCACTCAATTGGAAATGCAGTCAAATTTTTTGGTGCTTTCCCACATAAAATTGTGAACTGACTAGAAAATAAAAACTGAAAACGAAAGCTATTTGAATAAATCTTTAAAACACTTCATTATTGTATACAGTTGTCTAACCCTATAAACTATTGGTGGGTGAATGTTGTCATGGTAACTTTATTTGATATGTGTAACATATAGGCAGACTTCATCATAACTGAATGCATGAGTATTGAGAACGGAATTAGAGATATTTCAGAATTTCATCTGTGTGTGTGTGTGTGTGTGTGTGTGTGTGTGTGTGTGTGTTTTATTGGCTGTTTCAACTGACATGTTTTATCAGATACCACACCACCTATTTAACAAACAAAGACCCCTTAACGCGCGCATATTACAAGAATTTTAATAGTCTGGCAAACATTTAACTTACAGGTATCATATCGGGATGCACATTGTATTTCGCATGCCTTTTACCCATGTTTATCAATAAATTCGTAGAATTCTTGGAATCCCCTAAACACTCCACTGCAGCACCAAGACTTTCCATAACTATTGTAGCATGAGTACTTAATCGATCATAGTGAAAGTTCACAGGCCCATCTGATTTTGCACTCATAAGTCTTTCAAACAAAACGATTATTCCTTGTTGTGTTTCAAAGAACCTGTAAATATTGAAATTAATAATTGATAAAGCAAAACCTTTAAAAAATTTTTAAAAAAAGATTACAATCTCAAGTTTTAATTGGGATGCTCATTTAGTACATAACAATAACATCATCAATGCACAAGGTTGTATTTCATAGTATAACTGGGCGGCCCTAGCTATGTAAGTAAAGACAGTCTACATGTTGCTATATTTTTATTTCTTATTCTATTTCATCCTGTAACAAAGCATTGTGAATTTTTTTCATCATACCACATTTGTTATTTTGTCAATTTGTTAAAAGAAAGAAATTTAATTCAACACATAATTCTGACAGACAAGAGAAGAATTGAAAAGATAAAATAAATATTAAATGAATAGCAAAACCCAACACAACCAAGAACACGAAACGATACAAGTTAATGATAGAAACAGCCAACACAACCAAGGACACGAAACGAAACAAGTTAATGACAAACAGCCAACACAACCAAGAACACGAAACTAATACAAGTCACTGATAAAACAGTCAACACTACCAAGAACATGACACGATAAAAGTCAATGATAGAAACAGCAAACACAACCAAGAACATGGCACAATTCAAGTTAATGATAAAACATCCAACATAACCAAGAACATGACACGACACAAGTTAATGATAAAACAGACAACACAACATAGAACACGACACAATACAAGTTAATGATAAAACAGCCAACACAACCAAGAACACGAAACAATACAAGTGAATGATGAAACAGCAAACACAACCAAGAACATGACACAATACAAGTTAATGATAAAACAGCCAACACAACAAAGAACACGACACAATACAAGTTAATAATAAAACAGCAAACACAACCAAGAACACGAAACAATACAAGTCACTGATAAAACAGTCAACACAACCAAGAACATGACATAATACAAGTTAATGGTAAAACAGACAACACAACAAAGAACATGACACAATACAAGTGAATGATAAAACAGCAAACACAACCAAGAACACGAAACAATACAAGTCAATGATAATGATAAAACAGCCAACACAACCAGAACATGACACGATACAAGTTAATGATAAAACAGCCAACGCAACAAAGAATATGACACGATACAAGTCAATGATATAAACAGCCAACACAACAAAGAACACGACACAATACAAGTTAATGATAAAACAGCCAACACAACCAAGAACATGACACAATACAAGTTAATGATAAAACAGCAAACACAACAAAGAACACGACATAATACAAGTAAATAATAAAACAGCAAACACATCCAAGAACACGAAACAATACAAGTTAATGATAAAACAGCCAACACAACCAAGGACATGACACAATACTAGGGATTGATAAAACAGCCAACACAACCAAGAATACGAAACAATACAAGTGAATGATAAAAAAGCAAACACAACCAAGAACACGAAACAATTCAAGTGAATGATAAAACAGCCAACACAACCAAGAACATGACACAATAGAAGTTAATGATAAAACAGCCAACACAACAAAGAACACGACACAATACAAGTGAATGATAAAACAGCAAACACAACCAAGAACACGAAACAATACAAGTTAATGATAAAACAGCCAACACACACAATACAAGTGAATGATAAAACAGCCAACACAACCAAGAAGAAATTACAGAGAAAAAAAAAAATTAGACTCCGGATAGCAAGAAAGCAAAGCATTGGTTGTGTTACATAAAATTATAAAAAAAAACCTCGAGTTCTCGTTTTTCTGGTTTTTTTTTACACCAGATGTCACTGATGATTTGATGTAGTTCGACAATATTATCTAACGTTGATATCTCTGTATTATTTTACAAAGTGGTTTAAAAACACGTATATCTTAAAATACGCCTATCCATGTTTACCTTTGTTCAGGCGTTACAGAGGGGTTTGGCGATGAGTCGAAGGTACAATCATTTGTTATTCAGGGTATTTTTGTGGTGTCATATTGAATTCTTCATTATCATTGACTAGACAAACATCTCCATCAAACATTGGTTGTTATATTTTTAGATCGATATATTCGTGAGGCTTGACTTGTTTTGAATACTTTCTTTTTATTGTAAATATTAATTTAAATATATTTCACTTACCCAGGGCATTTTTGAAGATTCTGAATAACTGCATATTTGAACAGCTGTTTTTACATCAGGAAGAAATAACGATAATTAAGTTTTAAGCAACTGGTTGGTGGCAAAAGCTTTCATTTGCTAGATCTATAAGATTTTCAGCCGTTAGTAGATTCTAGTATTATCATTGCCAAAACATACATAAACAATTTTAAATGAAAAGTTAAAAATTATATTTTAGTGAATGTCCAAACTTTTGGGTTGGATTCACATATTATCATGTATTTCAAAACAATTAATGTTGCTGTAAATATATATACTGTTACTTACTTTTTAAAGACAAGAGGTCCTAAGTCAGTCAAATCCTTACCAACAATACTCCAACTTTCTTTAACCAATCGGATTTCTTCCGGAGTTAAATTTGAATTCTGTTGCATTGATTCCTGGGTCACCACGCTGTTTGATGTTGTACAACCCATTTCAAGATTTTTTCAATCTGATCTGTCGCTATGTATGGAAAATCTTTGTTTTCATATCTTTCCTGTAACGTGCAAAATGGCAGACGTTTCAACAAAAATGTTTGGTAATTAATGCTTTAACATTCAATTTATAAAGACAACGTCATTGCACATGCGTAATACAATGTGATAAACAGTCTACAGTCATAACATCTTGTACTTGTATCCCCTGCCTCAAAATGTCTTCTATAGGTGATAGACTTGTTAGACTAAAACAGTCAATGCCTCGGAGAATGAGGGGAATGTTTTTGTTGGTGAACGAAATGTTGCAAGACGGAACTCTTTTGAAACGTCAAAAAGAAATGAGTGATACAAACCTAATATGTGTTTTTGTCGTCATTTTGACCATTCGGATGAGATCACTATTAAAATGAGACTATATTTAGACGAATAAATATCCGTTTGTCTTAAAATAATGAACGTTAGATACTGACAATGACCAAAATATGAAGTTATGAATAAAATAAAATTATAACATTTTATTACCAATTCTAAAAACAATATGGACACTGTCTAAATTGACCAGACCTGACCGCCATAAAAAATGCACATATTTGCACTCGACATTGGAGGAAAGAGTTTCGACTGGTTTAACTGGTTTTAGATTATCAACCTTTGGGAAGTAGAAATTTAAACTGTGGTGTAGTGAATGAACTAGGATGTTTAAAGTCCTTCAGGTTCCTGAACGCTCATTATTACAAAGCATATAACACACTCGTATCTTACGTCCTATCATCATATTCCTCAGGGATAAATAAAACTTTTTCTCATCACGAATAGCTGAAAATAGCTGATGTTACGTAAAACACCAATAACATGTCCTTGGTGGTAGTCAGTACATCTGCACTCAAAAGAAATTGATCAGAAAGACACACACCACAATAAATATACATTTATACTTTTTACCTAATGATGATATCACATCGCCATACTTTACATATCTAATTCGAAAAATAAAAAAAAATAAATACTAGAAAATGTCAAAGAATATAAATTTCTGGGTAAATTAATTAAAAATAACAAGAATCTTAATGTAGGCTAAACATATTTGACAAAGACAGTAAGGAATATTCAGGGGTAAATTAAGTCAATATTGGACCCAACTATGTAACATTCACAAAATATAAAAAGGGTGAACTGTATAGAGACCTATTCTAAAAGTATATTTTAAGCATTGGATCGACAATAAAATTTTAAAAAATCATACGAGCACCATAAACTACATCTAAATAAAGATATTAAGGTTTAAAAAGATCACTAAGTTTTCAAAATTTGAAGTGGGACAGATTTTTACACATTTTGAATTAGTAACCATTGTTTGCTAATGGAAAAGGGAGGTAATTCAAAAACAACCAACATTACAACAAGGAACATGAAACATTAAAGATAATTAAAAGAACATAACATAGTAGGCAGCGTGTTCTTGAAGACACCTTTGTCTCCTTTTCCTTGACACAATAGGCATTGTGCACTCAAGCTTACTTGTGTCTCCCTTTTATAACTCAATAGGCAGTGTGTATCGGTACTTTGAGGTTTCACTGTCACCCTTAAGTTTGAAACGGTTGACAGCGTGTACTGTGAGGTGTCCGCACTCCCTTACTTGTAACATTAGGCAGCCTGTACTTTGATGTGTCTGTATCTCCCTTACTATAACACAGTAGGAAGTGTCTACTTTCATGTGTCTGTGTCCCCCTTGCTATGACGCAGTAGGTAGTGTGTACTTTGATGTGTCTATTTCTCCAATACTATAACACAGTACGTAGTGTGTACTTTGATGTGTCTATTTCTCCAATACTATAACACAGTAGGCAGTGTGTACTTTGATGTGTCTATTTCTCCAATACTATAACACAGTAGGTAGTGTGTCTTTTGAGATGTCTGTGTCTCCCTTACTATAACACAGTAGGCAGTGTGTATTTTGATGTGTCTATTTCTCCATTACTATAACATAGTAGGCACTTTGTACTCTAAGGTGTGTGTGTCTCCCAAACTATAACATAGTAGGTAGTGTGTACTTTGATGTGTCTATATCTCCCTTACTATAACACAGTAGGCAGTGTGTACTTTAATGTTTCCATTTCTCCCTTACTATAACACAGTAGGCAGAGTGTACTTTGAGGTGTTTGTGTCTCCCTTACTATAACACAGTAGGCAGAGTGTACCTTGAGGTGTTTGTGTCTCCCTTACTTTAACACAGTAGGCAGTGTGAACTTTAAGGTGTCTATTTCTAACTTACTTTAACATAGTAGGCAGTGTGTTCTTTAAGGTGTCTATTTCTAACTTACTATAACACAGTAGGCAGTGTGTACTTTGATGTGTCCGTGTCTCTCTTACTATAACACAGTAGGCAGTGTGTACTTTGAGGTGTTTGTGTCTCCCTTACTTTAACACAGTAGGCAGTGTGAACTTTAAGGTGTCTATTTCTCCATTACTATAACACAGTAGGCAGTGTGTACTTTAATGTTTCCATTTCTCCCTTACTTTAACACAGTAGGCAGTATGTACTTTGAGGTGTTTGTGTCTCCCTTACTTTTACACAGTAGGCAGTGTGTACTTTGATGTGTCTATTTCTCCATTACTATAACACAGTAGGCAGTGTGTACTTTGAGGTGTCCGTGTCTCCCTTACTTTAACAAAGTAGGCAGTGTGTACTTTGATGTGTCTATTTCTCCATTACTTTAACACAGTAGGCAGTGTGTACTTTGATGTGTCTGTGTCTCCCTTACTTTAACACAGTAGGCAGTGTGTACTTTGATGTGTCTATTTCTCCATTACCATAACACAGTAGGTAGTGTGTACTTTGATGTGTCTATTTCTCCATTACTATAACACAGTAGGCAGTGTGTACTTTGATGTGTCTATTTCTCCCTTACTATAACACAGTATGTAGTGTGTACTTTGATGTGTCTATTTCTCTATTACTATAACACAGTAGGTAGTGTGTACTTTGATGTGTCTATTTCTCCATTACTATAACACAGTACGTAGTGTGTACTTTGATGTGTCTATTTCTCCCTTACTATAACACAGTAGGCAGTCTGTACTTTGATGTGTCTATTTCTCCATTACTATAACACAGTAGGCAGTGTGTACTTTGATGTGTCTGTGTCTCCCTTACTTTAACACAGTAGGCAGTGTGTACTTTGATGTGTCTATTTCTCCATTACTATAACACAGTAGGCAGTGTGTACTTTGATGTGTCTGTGTCTCCCTAACTATAACACAGTAGGTAGTGTGTACTTTCATGTGTCTATATCTCCCTTACTATAACACAGTAGGCAGTGTGTACTTTCAGGTGTTTCAGTGTCTCCCTTACTATAACACAGTAGGCAGTGTGTTACTTTAAGGTGTCTATTGTCTCACTTACTTTAACATAGTAGGCAGTGTGTTCTTTAAGGTGTCTATTTCTAACTTACTATAACACAGTAGGCAGTGTGTACTTTGAGGTGTCCGTGTCTCTCTTACTATAACACAGTAGGCACTGTGTACTTTGAGTTGTTTGTGTCTCCCTTACTTTAACACAGTAGGCAGTGTGTACTTTAATGTTTCCATTTCTCCCTTACTTTAACACAGTAGGCAGTATGTACTTTGAGGTGTTTGTGTCTCCCTTACTTTTACACAGTAGGCAGTGTGTACTTTGATGTGTCTATTTCTCCATTACTATAACACAGTAGGCAGTGTGTACTTTGATGTGTCTGTGTCTCCCTTACTTTAACACAGTAGGCAGTGTGTACTTTGATGTGTCTATTTCTCCATTACTATAACACAGTAGGTAGTGTGTACTTTGATGTGTCTGTGTCTACTTTGCTATAACACAGAAGACAGTGTGTCTTTTGAGATGTCTGTGTCTCCCTTACTATAACACAGTAGGCAGTGTGTATTTTGATGTGTCTATTTCTCCATTACTATAACATAGTAGGCACTGTGTACTCTAAGGTGTGTGTGTCTCCCTTACTATAACACAGTAGGCAGTGTCAACTTTGATGTGTCTGTGTCTCCCTAACTATAACACAGTAGGCAGTGTGTACTTTGATGTGTCTGTGTCTCCCTTACTTTAACACAGTAGGCAGTGTGTATTTTGATGTGTCTAGTTCTCCATTACTATAACACAGAAGGCAGTGTATTTTGAGGTGTCTTTGTCTCCCTTTCTTTAACACAGTAGGCAGTGTCTACTTTGATGTGTCCGTGTCTCTCTTACTATAACACAGTAGGCAGTGTGTACTTTGAGGTGTCCGTGTCTCTCTTACTTTAACACAGTAGGCATTGTGTATTTTGATGTGTCTGTGTCTTCCTTACTATAACACAGTAGACAGTGTGTATTTTGATGTGTCCGTGTCTCCCTTACTATAACACAGTAGGCACTGTGTACTTTGAGATGTCTGTGTGTCCCTTACTATAACACAGTAGGCAGTCTGTACTTTCATGTGTCTGTGTCTCCCTAACTATAACACAGTAGGCAGTGTGTATTTTATGTGTCTGTGTCTCCCTTATAATAACAAAGTAGGCAGTGTGTATTTTGATGTGCCCGTGTCTCCCTTACTATAACACAGTAGACAGTGTGTTCTTAAAGGTGTCTATTTCTCCCTTACTATAACAGAGTAGGCAGTGTGTATTTTGATGTGTTTGTGTCTCCCTTACTTTAACACAATAGGCAGCGTGTATTTTGATGTGTCTATTTCTCCCTTACTTTAACACAGTAGGCAGTGTGTACTTTCATGTGTCTATTTCTCCATTACTATAACACAGTAGGCTGTGTGTATTTTGAGGTGTCTTTGTCTCCCTTTCTAAAACACAGTAGGCAGTGTGTACTTTGAGGTATTGGTGTCTCCCTTATTACAACACAGTAGACAACGTTTACTCTGGTGTTTTCGTGTCTCCCTTACTATGACACAGTAGGCAGTGTGTCATCTGATATTATTCGTGTCTCTCTCACTATTAAACAGTAAGCAAAGTGTACTCTGATGTGTCCGTGTCTCCCTTACTATAACACAGAAGGCAGTGTGTACTCTGATGTGTCCGTGTCTCCCTTACTATAACATAGTTAGCAGCCTGTACTTTGAGGTTCCCATGTCTCCTATGACTCATTGATCTCGCACCTTACAAAAATGTTGCCAAGTGCGCGCGTTGTACACGGCAAGCCGAAATACACGCTCGCACAACACTAGCATACGTTGACTTGATCTTAGAATAATCAACAGAGATAAATAACCTTGCTCTCATCAGGAATATCTGAAAAATGCTGATGCGACGTTAAACAACCTTACATTAGCAACCTTATTTAACAAACCCACGAATTTCCGCAAATGGAAAATTGGAAATGCGCCATACGAAACGGGATGTTGAGGTATTTTTTATATTGTTGTTAAGGTAACTAAAATTTTGGAATAATAGTTTATTACCTCTCAGTCAAGATTCTGCTAATTATATGTCTTAAGTTTATGTTCATTTAACCGGATGTAAAGTAAATTGTTTTCGTTGCCAAGGGAACACATGTGTTTTACACCCCAGTCACGGTTCTTTGAACTTGATGATGATGTTAGTTTAATTTGTTTTTAATGTAACTATATTGTTGTTGTAGCGGTGCATCACGCCCCTGGATCTTTAAAATAAAAGTACAGGACAAGAAAAGGAACCATTGAATCCGCTGATTATAAAACTTCCTACTTTTGACGGACACTGTATTAAATATCCATAAATGAGTATATTTTAATGACGAGGGGTTCATAAGTAACCCAAACTATACAAAAATTTTGGAAACGTTAATTTATCCAAGAGCAGCAAACAAAAAAATCTAACCAAGATCTGATAAAACATATTGAGATCAATTATAAAGTTCTCTATCTTTGTGAACATTGCATAAAATGACAATGTGGAATTGCGAGATTTAGGTACCGTTTGAGAACCCTTGCTTTCCAGCATGAAGGTTAGGGTTAGGGTTTAATTTCTGGACTTGGTTGTTCAGTTTCGATAGAATAACAAAATGGATTAAGTAAAATTTCAGAATGTTATTAAAATCAATCGATTATTATTAGTGTTTATTTTAAAAAAAATTTCCTTAATAATAAAAATTGCATGTACTTATTTTGAACATAATATTAAAAATATCGACTATTACATAATATTTAAACTTTCGCTAACCGAATGGTTAAGCTAAAAATGTTTTGAACAAATAAGTCCAACTCCCCATGAATACCTCTGGCGGTTTATACATGAGCCTCTGTTTCCCTTTTCTTTTAAAACAAAATACAAAATCAAAGACTTTTTAAAAAATATTTTAACTAAATTAATACTGTGCATTATTATTTCAGCATTAATTTGTGTGACATGAAATTATATAAAATCGTATGGGAGTTTTGGTGAGAAAAATATTTTCTCGCCGAGAGATTTCTATAAAAATAAAACTGAATATATTTGTTTGACATTTATCAACAACATTACGAGTTAAATTCTTTTCCGATTAAATTATTTTGATTTCATCACTTCCGATTCCATTACTTTCTTCATGACTTCACTTTTTACTGCTTAATAGAAAAACTGATTTATTTATCACAATATTTTTTTTTTTTGTAAAATTAAAAAAAAAAAAAAAAAAAAAAAAAAAAAAAAAAAAAAAAAAAAAAAACCTTAGTTCTAGATTCTAGAAAGTAATTATAACTGATATTGTCATAAAATTCGTTCCAAAAACATACCATTCACTACAAACCTGCTACATTAATGGAAGTCGAGTTTTTCCTATTATACATGTAGTGAATACCGTACAATGTCTTAGAACTTCTCGACGTCTACATTAATGAAAACCAAGAATTTCTGGGATCTAAAAATGAAATATAGAACGTCCAGTTACTGACCCTAAAAAAAACTGTTCATTAGAATACAACAGCTCACCACAAACCTTCTGATTTATTTCAGTCAGATGAGTTATAAATATCAGATTTTTGATAATCCACCATTGGTCTGCTTCAGTGATATTGCAACACTAGAATTCCTTGCTTCTGTACTACTGGTGATACCAAATTAAACCTGGACGCCACATTGGCTCTTCAGATATTACAATACTACGACAAGGTTTTTTTTTTTTTTTTTTTTTTTTTTTTTTTTTTTTTTTTTTTTTTTAAAAAAAAAAACTGACACAGTTTTGTATATCACCGTAATGAAAAATAGTTCATTTTTTTCAAGAAATAATATCAGATTCAGTCTCTTCAATAGATTTTTAAGGGATACAGTCCCCTTTAAAGTTTAGATATCACAATGACCCGAGGAGTATAGTCAAATGAAAAATTTAGATTGCAGGGTGCAGTGTCTTTCTTTTAAAGAATTTACATCGACATCGATTTGAATATTACAATAATTTGTATGTATTCCTTAAGACTCTAGCATGCAAGTTCCACTGCGATAGAACTTCAGATAGTAACCTGCTATGTCCTTGCGATAGAACTTTTTAGGAATTAAGAGCGCTACTAATATCACAATAATTTGTATGTATTACTTCATATTCATATTCTAGCATGCGATATCCTCTGCGATAGAATTTAAGGAACGAACATCGCTCTGAATATCATAATAATTTGTATGTATCACTGCAGATTCAAGCATGCGATGTCCTCTGCGATGGAACTTTTAGAATCTACCAGTGCTTTGAATATCACAATTACTGGTATCACTTTGACATCGCTCTGATTATTACAACAGCTGATATGCGGCTAAGTTTTCGTGTAAAATGTGCGAATTAATAAAACACACAACTTCCGGTTGTAGCAATTCACGACAAACAGCAGTTCGTCTATGACAAGCTCCGGTATCAAAGAATTGTATTAAAGTTATATGTGTCAGTAGGTTCGAACCCTCCGACTCATCAACCTGTCGATACATGCGAGGAGTTTGACCTATGTCTGGTTTTGGTTTAACACGAAAATTTTTTAACAAATTTTGGCGAAGCCAGTTGCTGACCTTTTTAGAAGACATGATTTTAAAAATATCAATGTTCACAATGATGTTCCAATATTTTTATCAGTAACAAGCTGTTTTTAGTTTATTTTGTGTTTTTTAGGAAAATGATTATTTAAAATCTCTCTTGAAATGAAATCATATTTTCCGGGTTTAAAGTCATAACAGTATCATTTTTTTATTTGTTTGACTTGATTTTTTCCAGTTTGTTGTCCTTTTTTGTATCTTCCTTCTATAAAAGTACCTCAAAAACTGCGATTTGTTAAAGTAAACTTTTAACGTTGTTGTAAAACTTAAAACTGTTTAATCACATTATGCTCTTTGTCCTTTTTGCATTTTGATCCGTCTCTTGTAATCTTCTGTCTCCAAATATCGTGTCCTTACTGTTCCTTCAATTGAATAAAACTAACCAAGAAATCACAGAAATTTCCTTTTTAACTATCAATTTTTTTTTTTTTTTTTTTTTTTTTTTTTTTTTTTTTTTTGTTTCGTATAACAAATTCAGTGTCTTCTTTAATTAAATGTCACTAAACATGAATGCGATCTTTCTGATTTTGATTCTCGAAGATAACCGCTGGCCCAAGCTTTTATATACCACGCGATGGTACCTGTCATTTTTTCTATATATAATTATCTTGTCAGGTATATTATACATCCAACCTACCCGTGTAATTACAGTGTACTCTAGAAATTATTAACAATCAATATCTGACCACATGGGCACGTTTTAGGCGTGGTTTTATAACAATGTTAATTATAAAGACAGACACACCTATCATCATGTTTATTGACGTATATATAATACATCTTGTTTTGATATATAAACATACGTTAATTACCGAGTTGTTTTCGTGTGGTCTACGAACATAGATAACACAAACATGATTGCTTACCACAAAGATGGCGAGTTGAGTTGAATAATGGTGTTTAATGTCCCAGTCAAGAATATTTCACTTATATCGAGACGTCGCCAGCTGTAGGCAAAAGTGTTAAAATTTTGGTGTGCGTTGCGCTGATGGCATTATACAGCAGGGTTCTTTATCGTGCCAAGCCTACCGTGACACGGGACCTCGTTTATTTTAAGTTCACATCCGACTCAAGCGTTGGGTCAGACCCGTTCGGGGTTCGAACCTACGACCTTCCACTGAGGAGCGAGCAGTTTACCAACTGAGCTACCGCAGTGGTCTCAAAAAGATGGCAAAGTAAAGCGTTTCTAAACTGAACAAAACGTAACAATCAACGGGTGTTTAACATACATGTGTAATTATATTGAACTAAAACACTTCCCGTATTAAAGGTGTGTATGCAATTGTCAGTTTAAAACCTGTAGGTCCATTTACTGATCACAATTCACAGAGGACAACTAGACGTCCCTGGTACACATCATAATATACGATATGTGTGTATCCAGGAACCACATAACGGTTTAATTGGCGAAAGTAGTCGATATACTTAATATCAACAAATCAGGAATCACTTTTTCCCTTTAACAAGTTAACATCCGTAGACAAAAAACTTTGTCAATGTAACCTTTTAAGATCGGGAGTTTGTGGATTGGAATCCCGGCCTTGTCATGGATAAGATTTTAAGATGTTATCTTACCTGGTACTCAAAATTAAGAGAACAGAGTTTCGACTAATTCACCCGTTGTCAGGATGATGTTAGCGGGTGGGGGGTTAGCAGTTTTGTCTGTGGTATACTGACCCTATGAGCTAGTATTTAAGACGTTCTTATACAATTACTAGGTAGACCATATAGCTAAAAAAAAAATGCATGTAACTGCGTGTAACGAAAAAAAGAGGACCCCCTTAACCACAAAATTTCGTTCTTCGTGAAAACTACTACATAGATATGCAGTTTTCGAAAAATTGTGCATTTTATTCATTGTATTCTCTTTTTTTTTCTTTTTTTTTTAAATTAAAATAATAATAATTATTATTAACTTATTATTATCATAAAAACAAAAAAAAAAGGCATTCAATTTTTTGCAATCGTCAAACAAAGTATCACAGCTGATGGAATCATCGCTTGCTTCTACATTTAGAATATGGTCGAAACAGACAACCCCCGGAGACTTACAGATAAGTACTTAATGTGCTTTGTACAGACCTAACGATAGAAGGAAGTGTAGGCGAAGTCGTAAAACCATTCTCTCGGATCAGAGTGGGATGGGGCACAAAAAATGTCAAATATGATTAAAAATATACAAAAAGTATCCACATAATTTGATTGCACGACAAGGAAGTTTGAACAATTATCAGTATTGATAACAACACTTTATATAATGTCGTGATGTATATTTTTATCTCGATATTTATTTTATGATCATGATGTCGCGGTAATTATATTGAATTATGAAGATGTTATCACATTCCAGATAATTATCCATTTATCGTTTTTAAACCTTTTTATCAAGCTAATACAAAATTCGTGATCTCTGTCGGAAGTATCATGAAAATCATCTCGAAAGGAAAATAATAAAATAATTAGGTACTAATTACAATGTTAAAAGATCAGGAAGGTTGACACGATCGTGAACTAAAGTTAACCTTGTATTATATATATATATTAAAGTATGAATAAAAGGAAAATTTGCAACGGAAAAATTGTACTTAGAAACTGCCAATCCAAACAAAAAACACGAATCAACAAGAAATGATAAAACAATTCATTGTGTAATTACCAACTTTAGACGGGCATTTCAGTAAATGTCAAAAAGCGTAGTTATAGTGGTGAAGAAGGGCAAAACCATCTGCTTAATTTTCGACTTTGAACAGGCAATGTGGTAAATGTCCAATAGCGTAGTTACAAGAGAAGGACCAAACCAACCTAGGCAATTACAATTAGTGGTTCATAAATACGACCATTCAAAATATACAATATACAGTTATAAAAAATAAATGTTGTCACACTGGGAATATTACATCCTTTATATTTACATTTGCTTTGCAACTTTACTATATAAACATGTTTGAGATGTGTGGCAAATACGGTACAATAACTGACATTGATCACATGATCATTACGCTATGCGTATGGATATTTCACTCTCTGGACTATTTTTTAAGAAGTTTCGTAACAAAACAACAACACAGCCCGAGAAAAAAATTATTAATTTTAAAATATTCATTGAATTAAATACACAACAAAAAATTTCCAATCATCTAAAAAGTAACCATATTTCTCTCATAATACTGAAAAAGTGTGTATGGTACCATCTGTTTCTTTAAATTTTATTTCCCGAGCTATGGAATTTAACCACCAGTTAAAACCACAGTCATAATTGAGTTTCACATTGACGAGTCTAGATAATATGTAACTTAAAAACATGAAATACAACCAAAAAAATTTAAGAGGGGAGATACTAGTATCTCATACAGACGAAAATAGCAGATGTTAAAAAAGAATATATATGCAACTGAGACGGTCGACTGTCCTGTAAAAATGTTAAACCGCTGTTTCCAGTGCTTCGATTAAACCGACAAAAATCCCCAAAATTGTTCAATCAATATAATAAAAAGTCATGGCTGGTCCTGAAGAGTGTGATGTTCAAACCACTTTCAAACGCACATTTGCCCGTTTTTATCCGAAATATGCCATGCTGCAAAAGTTGAAAAAAAAATACACTCCTCGCTGTTTGCGGGTGACGGCCATTCAGCATCTCAATGACCTGGGGTACGAAGCTCGGCACATAATGTTTATGTCTGATGTCGTACCATAAATGAGAAGCTTCTCTCAATCTTACAACAGAACTGTCTCAACACAACAGAAAAAACGTCATAGTAACTCATTGTCAGAATTAACTCACCCTGCAAAAAATTTAAACACTGAATCAGCTGTTGTACCGCGCCTAAATGGGTCACAATCTTGGTCGCATCATGTGGTCAGTTCTACAAGTTTTACGAATACAGTAGAACTTCGATAACTCGAAGTCCGTGGGACTTCTGTGGTGAATTCGATTTATCGGGGTTTTCGAGTTATCGAAGTTGAAGGATGACGTCAATTTAATACTAGTATATGTTTAGCACTACAGAAATCTTCGATGTTGTAAACAGTTATCGAACTCGAATGAGACGCAATAGAAAAAAAACAAATACTAATAGTTACTTTCGAAACATAATAATAATAATCATAATACGTATACAAAACGTGTTACTTTATTTTAAAATGATGATGTATACGAACAACGGAATCGGAATTCAGATATGTGTAATGTTTATCAGCAATACTTATTTATTACATTTTTAAGATAATACGAACAGAGTAAATAAAATTACAAAGCATTTCCATAAGTCTTTAATATTTTAATGCAGTTGTGAGTACCACTGGGTTAGTCGTTTAAATTAGGCTTGGAGTATTTAAGTCGAAAGTTGAACTGTTTTCTCGACTTCTGTAATTAGAGGCAAGAGTAAGGGATTAGCGTACCTATCAAAATTAATTGTCCGTGACGGTACTGAATATTAATCCATTAATTGATACTTATTAATACGGTAGATAACTAGAACTACTCGGTTTACTTCTCTAATAAATACCCATATTTGATTTGTCTGATTGTTTCAATTATGGGTCTTTGGTCACGCATTGTTAGAATAAAATTCGAGTTTTTGAAGTTAATTTTAATAGATTTTTTAACTACAGACCAAATATTTACTTCGAGTTATCGGGGGTATTCGAATTATAGAAGTTTGAGTTATCGAAGTTACTTTAATATAACTTGTATAGAAAACCGGTCGGGACAAAATAAAGACTTCGAGTTATCCGTGGTATTCGAGATATCGAAGATTGAGTTATCGAAGTTCTACTGTAATAATGACAGAAACTATGACTTTCCAAACCAGATTACATTTCCATCATCCAATTAATTCACTCCTGGTTTCTTCGTAGATTCCAATTTCTCGCACTGCACTTTTAAATTTCCAAAAATGACAGCGAGAGTGAGACATCATTTTCGTGTGAATCTTCGAGACTGTTCACTTGTTCGTCATCCGCCTTAGGAATTCGGTTTTTTTTTTTAATAATTTCGTAAAATTGCTATGAAAGTGACTAAATTGATATTTTATATAAAATGTGCAAAACAATGTGATGGTTAATAAAATATTTCATAATTTTTGCGAGTTCCGTGTTTTTTCATGTTGTACTATATTTTGTTTACATTGTTGCGCTGTTCCAATAATTGACCCCTCTTCTCGTTGAAGACGGGAAAATTCAAATTCATTTGACAAAAATTCAAAAAAATTAATGAATAATTAATATAATGTAAATATAACCATTGAACAGCATAGCTATGGCAGTTATTGGATTATAAATGACATAGCTTTGCCAGGCAGACCAATCATAACGCGCTAACGCGCGTTATTCAGTTTGCCTGGCAAAGCTATGTCATTTATAATCCAATAACTGCCATAGCTATGCTGTTCAATGGTTAAATATTACTAAAACTTCATGTAGGACTTGTAAGAAAAGAATGAAATTGGCAGCTGAAAAAATATGAGCGTGGCGACAGCCAAAGCAATGAATCCCAAGGAACAACCAACAATAGTTGAATAAAAAGCCAATGGAACAAAAATAAGATAAGATATTTAAAAGACTTATGATTTCAATTACAATGTTATAATGAAATAATAAACAGAATACAACATATATATTACAAGAAAATGAGAAGGAAAATCGCTTTTGTGCTTACAGCTTTAAGTGAGGAAGTGAGGAAAAATAAAGTTCAAATATTGGTTTTTTGTTTTTGTTTTTTTTTTTTTTATGTTACACGTGTTCTGTTTATTTTGATAAGCTTGTTTCAAATTCTTCGAGTCTGTTTTTAGAAGTTGACAATTAAATTTTATTTATGAAAATATGAAAACTAAATTTTCCAGATCCAATAATACTGAACAATGTTAAACTATAGACCAAAATAAAGCTTATCATAAATTTGATGATAATTTGTAATAATTACATTTGACAAATTTTTAACGATTTCATTGGTTGGAAAGCAAAAATACGTGCAGTTCATTTATAAACGACTCGAACGTAAATTAGCCACGCCCACTTTAGAGTTGAAGTGTTTGTAACGTAATCTAGAACAAACTACTTTTAATGCGCATCATTTTACCTTGTTTTAAAGTAACTGCTATTAAAAGCAAAAAATACGTGAAGTTTTTCTCTCATTTGATTAAGTTGTCATTAAAATTTAATTATTAGCACTGAATCTAATTTTCATTCGGGTGAAATTTGCTTCGCGAATTACACAATGTGTACAGCGTCCATTCAGGTTATTTCTCAATGACCCAAATAAAAACCAGATTCAATGCTTAATACACATTAACAAGATTATCATTTATTACTTTCATATTATAGCTACAGTTTAATCAGACGTTATCAACATCTTATTTCCTATCTGTTATTCATCCGTCCTTAGAAGAACTACTTTAAAATTATGACCATTACAAACAAAGCTTTTTTTTTTTTTTTTTTTTTTTTTTTTTTTTTTTTTTTTTTTTTTTTCTTTTTTTTCTTTTTTGAAATTCTCATCTTTTGGATAAAATATCGTTCAATTTAGTATATAAAAAATCATGATAATGTGTTTTAAAAAAATAATTGACACCTCAACATCATATTATATATGACATGTTGTACTTCTGAATTTCTGTAAAATAATGCGTTCAAAAATAGCAGTCTACTTTGAATGCATTATTTCATAAAATTTCAAAAGTAGCCCATGGCTCATATGTTGGTTTATGTTTATATCATACGATTTGTACGATTTCTTGGAAATTTTTAGTATCCATTTTTTTTACAAAAAATCAAATGTATTATATATTAAAGGAGGTAGTAGACCAAACAAGCTGTAAAACTAACAAATAAACAAAAACAAAATTTATTCTGAAATATTTTCAAATAAAGAAACGGAATTCAAATTGTTACCTATTAGATACATACACATCGATAACAAGTACTGCTCTTATTAGAAGAATACAAAAATAAGCTAATCGTAAGGGAAAATCTATTTTAAGAATTAAACGATAGCAGTTTATATAGATTAAAAATTTGTTTACAAGTTTTACTATTTAAATAGATAAAACACAAACATACTAGTCCATGTCTAAATTGACAGGCTGTTAATTAACATGTTAGTAGTCTGGGTTGTCATGTTTAGAATAAAAACAGCTTATTCAATGTCTGTGCAAATAATCTCCACAATCATTCAAATTAAGAACATCCTCTATACCATTATTATTGTTTTCTAATTTTCCAAAATTTCTTTATAAATCCAATACTAGTACATGTATATATTTTCTCTGAATTAGGTATTGGAACATGTTTTTATTTATCTAAAATCAGTTTTTTTAAAAAAGCTGTCTGATTTAAAACGTTTCCTCTTGTAAGTCGCTAGTCGTTCAAGTGTTCCGGCTAGGCCGAATAAAGCTTTTGCTTTTTTAAATTAACGTGTACTCTTCAAATTTGTTAAAAAGGATGATCATTTTCATCGTACCTTTGTGAGAATCGTTTAACATTTCCTGGCAGATAGCATTACGACGACCCTTTGTCCACTGACTTGTTTTGGTATCCTTCGACAGTTTTTTCTTAAATTTCCTTTCAAAAGTAAATTTAATACGTTGTCGTGTCTTTTGTATGAATGTTAAATACTTCATCATTTTCCTTGAGAAATATCTTCAATGAATTATATAGTCTTGAATATCCAGAAAGCGTCTTTATATCTTTTTTTTGTATATTTTAAATATCTCATATACATGTAAACAATTTATTATTATTATTATTATTATTATTATTATTATTTTTTTTTTTTTTTTTTTTTTTTTTTTTTTTGAAATGACATAATATTACAAATCGTAAATTGCCTTTTTTTCTAAAAAAAAAAAACCCACACAAACACTTATATCACCACACAATATGAAAGATATAAGCTATTAGCTTTTTAAAATCCTTCTTCTTATTTCAGGAATGAAATGAAAGTGAAATACCAGCTGATCGACTGTTCCTTTCTACCTAATCATTACTGTTAACATCTTTGATGAGTATCGGGTTTGTTTTCTTTTATATTGCGTTTATTGTGAGATTGTACTGTTAGAATCTTTTAAGAACGTCTCAATTACGATTCGTGTTCACTAGAAAATGTCAAATATAACGCATTACGTACTAAATTTTGACATTTGTACCACTTTAAAAATGAGTAAAAATTCATCAAGAACTAAGTAGTGAAGAAATAACAATGTAATGTTCAATAAATCATCTTAATACCGTGCTGATATTTTCAGAATTGAAAATTCTGAATTTGACAAAATTTCCTTAACCCAGGTGTGTGTGTGTGTGTGTGTGTGTGTGTGTGTGTGTGTGTGTGTGTTATTTGCGTCTTCCATTTCAAATTGCAGATATATCTGAAATACGATTCAATTCCTACATGGAATTGTTTCTTAGGTCAGTGGTGATAAAAATCTTTGCTATGGTAATCTATATTTCTATATTTCTCAACTTCAGCTATTTGTTCGTGCTTATTTCAATATTCCAGAAATCAATTTGTAACTTCTAGACTGTTATTTAAAATAATACATATACTAAAAACTTGCCCATTCATTTTTTTTTTCAAAAAAGAAGAGTTTTTTTTTAAAGTTTAGAGATGTTTCCCGTTTGGCTTACTTTTTGTGTATATTGAACAGAGAGTCAAAACACCACATTTTTATGATGATATTGTTCACAAATTTTTAATTAATGACAATTTTCATGCTTCCTGTAAAAAGTCTGTGAAAACTTAAATAAAATTATGATAAAATATTTATATGATGAACCCCACTTATAGTTGAAGAAACCTAAACAGCCTTAGATTCAAGTGATTCAAGTTTTTGAGGTATAAATTTATCTATTCCATTCGAGGGTCTTTGGAGCACAAAGATTATGGTGAAATTAATTGCTAATATGGCTTTTTATTAATAAATAAAACTTGAATGCTTGAATGTTTTACTGCCACCAGGCTTAATTCTTTTTACAATTAATTAAATTCTAAGTTTTGTGACAAATTATGCAATTGTAATGTTGTTTTCTCCAAAAACGATTCTTTTTATAACAAACAAAAACCTCCATTTAGTGATTTAGCCAACACTTTAATTGTATGACAATTTTTTTTCCAGAACCATACGTTTCACAACGATGCCAATTTATCTCATTTTATTATTAACTAAACTAAAACACATATACCAGTCCATGTCCTAATTACTCCCTCATCCCCAACCCCACCCCGAAAAAAAGATAAAATTAGCCAATTCAGTTATACACGTGAACTTTCTTTGACAAAGTGAGGGTGGGTGCTCAACAAAGTGAAACCGGGCGCTCCGGGAAAGATAAGCATCTTCTGTCTTGTCTTTGTTGTAATTGTAAAAATTGTAATTTCTTTTGTTTTACTGGCCTTTTTTAAGTTTCTATAACAGTTTTCTGTTGCTCATTTTGATGCTGTACTTGTTTTTGTAAAAATTATAATTTCTTTTGTTTTACTGGCCTTTTTTAAGTTTCTATAACAGTTTTCTGTTGCTCATTTTGATGCTGTACTTGTTTTTGTAAAAATTATAATTTCTTTTGTTTTACTGGCCTTTTTTAAGTTTCTATAACAGTTTTCTGTTGCTCATATTGATGCTGTACTTGTTTTTTTATTTAGTCGGTAGCTTAACACATCAATAATCGTGATGTTACAATATTATCAATCTATATAAAACGAAAAAAAAAATTATCTGTGGTCTAACTAATGTTTAACCTACCATTGTTTTATTTTTGTTTCATTTCTGTATTGTTTTGTCATCTTTTTTCTTTTTAAAAAAAATCGTGAGCTGTCGCTTTTTTTGTGAAGATATCTATTTAACACCTTATTCATAAGATAACTGTACGTTTCTATTTTCAAACCTAATGACTGTTTATTATAACAAATATTTCTATTTCAGGATAGAAATAGACACACAATCGATATATAAAAAGATATTTCAGTCTTATGATAATGATAGATAGCTTATTATCGTTGATGTATTCATGTGTCATTACCTCTAATCAATAGATGTCCGTTGTAAAATTTTTATTTTGAATATCCTTCTATTTAATATATATTTATTATAACCATTTATTTAGCTTTTATCCCTATGTATAAACCTTCCATCGTAATGACATGGAATCTGCTCGATGTTTTGAACAACTTTCATGTTTATCTGTCTCTTAACCTATTTGATTTCAAATCAGGTTAAAATAAAATATTTGTGGAAGAAATACCCCAAAATAAATAAATAAACAAACAAATAGCAAAAAACAAGGATATTGTTGTTTTTTTTTTTATACCAGATTTAAAGCATGACTATCGCAAAATCAAGTGATTAACATACTTTCTCCAATTTTAGATTTCAACTTGTCAACAAAAGGATTGTCTTACAATCTCAACTGGAAATGTGTTTACAGCACCTTTCTCTCTATGGATTGAGATTGAAAAAGTAAAGCATTCAGATGACTACATTTATATTTCTCTACTTTGAAATATATTACCTTTATTAATAACCATTAATAAAAGCCAAATGCACGTGTTACGATAATAAACAATAATACTATTTTTATAAAACTACGCCTTATTTTACTAAACAGGGAACAAAACAATCCTGGACTATGTTATTCTTATAATTTTGGAACTTTAGATTAATTAATTTCCAACTGTTTGGCTTATTTTTTTTTATCAAACTTTTCGGTATTAGTGTCACTGATGAGGAATGAATTTCCGAAATCTGCACATCTGGCACATCAAAATTCAACTGGTATTAGTGTTAAATATTTACTACTCCTGAGCGGGTGCCGCTGCTGATGTAAGTAAAACTCCCCGAGGGTATCCATTACTCAGTAGGCAGTACTTTGTGCTGTCAGAAAATGTACCATTTAGCAAAATTTTCAGCTGCCTTAAATTGTAAAATTTGTTTAAAACTAAGGTTTGTTCCTTCATGCAAAACATTCCTTAGCTATTTTGATTAATGTAATTTTGGAACTTTAGATTCATTAATTTCCAACTGTTTGGCTTATGTTTTTCATTATCAAACTTTTCGGTCTTAGTGTCACTGATGAGGAATGAATTTCCGAAATGTGCACATCTGGCACATCAAAATTCAACTGGTATTAGTGTTATATATTAATTGTTATTTATTAAAATTGAACTTTAGGGGTCCTAAATTCGAGTACCCAAACAACACCATTCGATACATTTTAATTTTCTATCTAGACTTCAAGCTCTTATTTCAAAGCAAGTCAATACTCATAACCTCAGTTGTGTTTGTCTATGTCTTTCTTACATTCGTCTGTTTAGTTTTAGATTTTTGTCATTGGTACAACCTTTTCAAATATATAACACAAATACTTGCTAAATTTCGATGCGCCATATGTGCACATTTCAGAAAATCATTCCTCATCAGTGACACTGGGGACCGAAATGTTTGATATATAAAAAACGTTAATCAAAACAGTTGAAAATTAATGAATCTAAAGTTCCAAAATTATATGGATCCAAATCCAGCTAGGGAATGTTTTGTATAAGGGAACAAACCTTAGTTTAAAATAAAATTATTTTATACAGTTCCATGTGTATATTTCCTCAAAAAGGAAAGTTTGTCGCTCCTATTTCTATTTTTAATTACATCACATCCCACATCTATCATTAAACTGCAACAATATACAAATGATATCAAAATACGACACAATTTTCAACTGAGTTATGGTTTGTTTTTTGACACAGCTAGTTTATTTATTATTGAATCGAATATTAGCAATAAGAAAATATCACCATACGATATATGATAAGATTCTTTATTTCAATGATATATTACGTACATGCAAATTTAGCAATCACAGAAGTTCTTATGTGTATTGAAATAATTACAGATAAAATCGGTCATCATATTTATCTTTTCAAGGATATTTGTATTGTTTGAATCAATGTACTGCTTTAATTCAACTACGAAAAACCCTTTGTATGAAAACGACTTCTCTATTCAGTCCATATGGTCTTTATACACAGTTTGTAATGTATTAAAATTTTAAGATTTTTTTTTAATTTTGCGATGATTGTGATATTTATCTGAATCTTTTGTGAGGGATTATTTATATTATAAATTAAATCTCAGGAAAAATTTTATTGTTTGAAATCGATGTTGCTATGTAAAATATCGTTTTTAATTATTTTCGTTAATAATAATATCAAGAAATTAATCCAAAACATTATTTTCTTCAGTTTTTATTTTTTTAAGAAAGTAAAGTATATCTTTTTATTGGCATTAAAATGTTGTATTGTTTGAATTTATGTTGATATGTAAAAAGCTTTTTATTTTTTCGTTAATAATTAAATTTTTGATCAAATCCAGCAATTTTATCGGTTCTTAATCAAGTTAATTTTTGAAAGACTAATTTTTTTAAAGTTTAGACGACGATGACGTCATGATACTGTCGGCATTACTTTCTGATTGTTGACGTCATAGTTACTTCCCTTTACTTTCCAAGGAAAATGTAAACAAAAACAATCCGACGGAAATATGAACAGTAGGTTACAGTAATAAAAAAAACGCTACAAGATTTTTTCTAGAAATGAAATATTGCAATCGCTTATTTGTTTTTAACTTTTAAATCATTAGTTTACTAGCCACCAGACCTTAGTGCAAATTTAAAATAAATGTATATCAGCCAGTTTTTTTGTATGAATGATATTAAACTTAAAGTTCTAAAATGTATACTCAATTGCTATTAGTTTAAGCTTAAGCTATATATTAACTAATTAATACAAATGTGATCATTTAAAAAAATAAATGAAAAGGCTATTTGTCCAAACATAAAACCCAACATTTTATATTTTGTGCTGTTTTAAAGACTTCAATGACCTAAATCTTGATTGATTTTAAAACATTGTTCTTATTTAAAACAACAAAAACAACCTAAACCAAGAACAGAAAACCCAAATAGAATTGGTGTTCATTGCTGTAGTTAAAGTACTTTTGAAGGACTTTTGTCATCTCATATTTAAATGCAAGTATTAAATGAATATGCAAATTCGAAAATTAAAAATTAAGCTTTACTGTTACAGCAGAACTACTTCTATTATTATTTACAATTCTGTCATTTTGGCTTACATTAATCACTCACTACTTATGAAGACACAAACACGTAGGTGACCGAGTTTTAATGAACAAACTCACACTGATGTGCGTAGAACTTTATGTTTGTAAATTCGACTACATAGCAACCAACTGTTTACGTCATTAATTCGTGAGAACTCCGAGATTTAAATTCAATGTTAATCAAACAGCTTACACCTAGTCATAAACACGTTATTAAAAGACATCCAGAGTAAAGTGAAACAAACACATTAATATCCTTCGGAATTGTTGTAAATATATAACAAATACCAGTTAAATTTTGATGTGCCAGATGTGCAAATTTCGGAAATTCATTCCTCATCAGTGACACTAAGACCGAAAAGTTTGATAGATAAAAAACATAGACCAAACAGTTGAAAATAATGAATCTAAAGTTCCAAAATTATATAAATCCAAATCCAGCTAAGGAATGCTTTGCATGAGGGAACAAACCTTAGTTTAAATAAATTTCAAATTTTTGAGGTCTGAAAATTTTTCTAAATGGTACATTTTCTGACAGCACAAAGTACTGCCTACTGAGTTATGGATACCATCGTGGAGTTTTACTCCACCAGCAGCGGTACCTGCTCAGGGGTTGTAAATATATAACAAATACCAGTTGAAATGTAAAATGATTCTTATTTGATATAATGAGGGAAATAAAATTGCCATTTTAACAATAAGTGTTTTGTTATTCTCATGTTCTCTATGACTCGATAATAAAAACATTAAATACAGATTTCAAATATTTGTTTTCTATTAACAGATACAAGATACATAATATTTGACTTTTTGTTTTTATGAATTATTTTGCGTTTAATTTAAAAAACGTGTAGTTCGCAACAGCATCAAAAACACAAAAACGAGTAAATGAACCAAGAATAGAAAAAGCAAATACATATTGAACCACTTAACATTCAATTCTTGACTTTGGGCGAGCACCAATATTAATATCCAGGAACAATAGTTGGTTTATCTGAACAAATATAGGGATAGTACTTAGTATTAGGGTAGTGCCTCTAAGCATAAGTAGGTAAAAAAAGAACAAAACTCCTGGTATTGAAGTTGCACAAGTCCTACCAAAATTAGGGTCTGTATTATAGCAGTACATCTACATAAGGTACGGAGAAGGTTGTGATAAGTGTAACGCTCGTAAAAAGTTAAAAATAACAAAATACACAACACTTGTCTATACCATACCAGCAATGTTGTTAAAACATACAGCTAAATACCATTTCGTTTATATATATATATGTGTGTGTGTGTGTGTGTGTGTGTGTGTGTGTGTGTGTGTGTGTAATTTCACAATCATGCAAATTGTTCGTTTAACAACGATTCATTTACAGTATTGTAGAGACTAAATTTTGCTTCAAATTTTGGTCTTTTTATTAAAATGTTTTTGCGCTAACTCTGGCTTTTACCAAATATGAAATAAAAATACCTGTTTAATTTTGCTGTGCCATATATGCACATTTCGGAAATTCAAACGATTGTTATTAAGTTAAACATTTCTCTACAATATGTGATGATTTTTAGTGTAGGCGTGTCTGTTATAATCATGTTTTTTATCTTCAGTTAGTGATTTGAAACAATATCAATATTTATAGTAACACATGTTTGCTAGGATCATGTTTCCAATATACACGTTTTCCTGTAATTCGATTCTAGTTTATACGTATAATCCTACATCATGAAAACGTTTATTCCTTTATGGATATAAATATAGATCAACAAATGTTAACTAACCCAGTATTCATCAGGGATGCTTACAAAAGAGTTTTAGTTAAAGAGTTAAAAAATCTTACAAAACACTTCTTTAATTTTGAAATGCCATATATGTACATTTCTGAAAGTTATTCTTCATCAGTCACATTAGGGATCGAAAAATGGATAGTTCGTAGTAGGTAAGAAAGAGTGATTAAATTCAAGTATTTTTAAACCTGACTGACAACTGATTTCAGATTTTGTGTTAGAATTAACATATCAATTTATTACCTACAAAATCATGAAGGAATTCATATTGAAGAGGATTTCACGGAAATTTATCAAATTCATCTTGACAAAGAAATCTTACGTAAATTTACCAACAGATACTAACACAAGTCAGTCGAATGCACTCCGCCGTAATGCTGTCTGCAAGGAATTGTTAACAGATTGTCATAGAGATACCATGAGATGTTGATGCTAATGAACACACTTGAAGATCTTTTCTTGGTATAGG
>CM056604.1:870464-1188998 GCA_029721355.1 Tegillarca granosa | reverse complement strand
CAATTCGATAAAGAGTGCTTTGCATGAGGGAACAGACCTTAGTTTTAAATAAATTTCAAAAATTAAGACGGCTAATAATTTTGATAAATGGTATATTTTCTGACAGCACAAAGTACTGCCTACTGAGTTATGGATACCCTAGGGGTGTTTTACTCCACCAGCAGCGATACCCGCTCAGGGGTAGTAAATATCTAACAAATACCTGCTTATATGTGCACATTTCGGAAAATCATTCCTCATGAGGGTTAGGGTAAATATTTTCAAAATTTAATTGTTTAATTCTGTTATTAAAACAAGTGTATTCCATTTAACGGATTAGTTATTTTTTCATCAATGGAAGTAGGCGGGGTCATCTGTCATCCAACTTATTAATGATGTAATCTTTTATGGAGATGCGATAGACGGGTTCCACGATGCAGGGGATAGTAAATTAACAAAAATGAAATGCGGTAATAGTTTTAAGGCAACATAGCAGATTATATGTAAGAAATAAATTGTAAATATAAGAAATGACATTGTTTTTGGGGCACTTCATGCTAGTATGATACCGGGATACCGAGCTTTGCTCTTCATGCAATTTGTACCCGGAACACCCGGTATCATACTAGCATGAAGTGCCCCCCAAAACATTGTCATTTAAATAGAATGAACAATGAGGTAAAAAGGACAGGGTACAGCTGATTACCATAAACAGAATAGTTAAGCTTTTGTCCATCAACAAATTTCTTCTTGCTTTTGCTAAATAAAATGTTTCAAAAATTTATTTGTATTCTATTTCTTGGTTAATTTTGATAAAATTTGTGTTAATACACAGACAGAATTTTTACTTTGTATTTTACGTACAATTTTTATAATAATATCAGACAAATGAGAACTTTACATTATTGAAACAAGAAGCCAAATGGACCTAATACGATTGCATTTTAAAATATTTCATGGGCAACAACTCCTACACAAATAATGATAGTCACAAAACTGTCATGTTAATGATTTTTGCAATCTTTTTTTTATCTTTCATAAAAGTCTAACATATACACGCGTATTGTGTCGTGTTCTTGTACACTGGTTATTTAGTATGTTTTTATTGCTAATTTTTTTTTTTTCAGAAACTGTATCAAAGACCTAAACAAAATCATTTCTACTTTTTAAAAGTAAATTTAATAAATAATGATAATTTAAAAAAAAAATAATAAAAATCCGTTGTCAATTTTAAGAATTGCTACCATCTTATTTTCGAAGAAACAATATATTTACCAATATACCGCTAAATACATGTAGTTGCGAGCATTAAGGTGTTTCTGTTTACGAAATGACTCTTGTTTTTTTTAATAAAAGCAAGAGTTAAATTCCTAGTTTAAATTTAATAGGTAACAGTTCACTGGCTTTGTGAAAGTCTTTTGAAAATACGGACGAGGTAGAGTTGGCAACTTTGAAGGTGATTTTATAGAAAAAAAGAAGTTCCATATTAAATGACTATTTTGTAATACGTTTTTATTTAGCGAGAGGCTTTAAACATTACAAGTTATACTAATTTTTCATTATTATATATAGAAGACGGTGGCAAAATTTCTGTTAAAATTCATCGTGAAAATCTAAAAGATAATCTGTTAAATTGAAGTCAATAGAAGGAAGTATTTTTGCAATTGATATCAGTGAAAAAAAACCACAAACATACCAGTCCATTTCCAAATTACAACCCCTACACAAATATATCAGTCCATGTCTAAATCACAATCCCAAACAAACATAGTAGTCCATTTCAAAATCACAACCCCCACACAAACATATCAGTCAATGTCTAAATTAAAATCCCAAACACAACCATACCATTCCTTGTCAAAATCACAATCTCAAAACTTTGAAACTTTAGCCAATCCAGTTACACACGTGAACTTTCATTAAGGAAGTGGGACAGGATGCTCTGGAAGGATAAACACATCTGGTCTATCTAGCTACACCCGTCATTTGAATAATCAAATTTGAGAATGAAAAGGAACATCGAACAACAGGATGTCAAATATCAGTATGATGATTCTTTTGATTACGAAGGGGTTTTTTTGTTGTTTATTTGAATGGTTTCCCGCAAGTTATAATTGAATTCATTGGACGACATTTGTGCACTCTTATTAGTAGAAACACAATTTTAAAGAATTTTTATTAAGTCTGATAAATATAATTTCGAATTTTATGAACTTCATGATAATGCCAAATGTATTATTTGACTATTTTACTTTTGTTTACTTTAACATAAACAAAAATAGAGGGGAATAAAATATCACAATTAAATTTATTTTTTTTGTAATTCTCTTTTATTTCATTCAATATACATGTACAATATTCTTTGATATTTTATAATTATATAGTTACAAGATACAAAACATACAATGTATAGTGAATGTTTTAAATAAGAGAAAGCCAGCGAAAATGAGAGAGAGAGAGAGAGAGAGAGAGAGAGAGAGAGAGAGAGTTAAATATTTTATGTAAAAAAGCATTTGTACCAATAATATTATGATTTATTCTATAGTGAAACCACTGTAATTTAGGGCCATACATTTTTGAGAAATTCATTTTATATATTTTTCTAAAATCATCATTATTCAAATCATCAAAGTTCTTTTTCCATTTATCTCTTGAAACTGGAATACAGTTATTTTGTTTTAGCATATTATATATGTCTATTGAACCTTTTTTGTTTTTCAAGAACACTGTAAGGGCGCATGGAATAAAAGGGCATTCAACCTTAGATAATTTGATTAAACTGTTTGACTTTTTCAACATTTGTCTTACACTTGATATCATACCGTTATATTCTAAAAAGTTTACATTTACCTTATACATGCGGTTAAATTCCTGAAGGGACATAATTTCGCCTTCGCTATTTAACAAGTCATTTATAAATCTAATACCTCTTTCCTACCATGTATCGTAACAAACAGATTTTTTACCAACTTTTATATTATCATTATACCTGATAAAATCTTTTGAAGGTTCATCTTTGTCTCTATTATTATCAATGTGTTTCATCAAGATGATACATGCCTGAAATACATCTATCCAGAACTTATTTTTTATGTATGGTAATTCTGTATTTATATAAGCATTCCCTACGCTAAAATATTTTGTAATATCTATCATTGTTCCAAGTATATGTTGCCATTTTCCATTTTTAAAAATTAAACGTTTTATTCAAGATAATTTCAGAGCCTTGATGTACGAAGATAGATTTATCATTTTTAAGCCCCCTGTTCATACTCTTTGATTGCAACTTCTTTTTTCACCTTACCAATAGGACCATCCCAAATAAATTCGAAAAACATTGAATTCAACTCATTAATAAAATTTTGGTTCGGTGTTGGTATTGAAATGAACAGATGGTTGAATTGAGATATTACAAAAGTTTTTAGGACAGTGATTTTTCCAATAGGGGTCAGCTGTCTTTTTCTCCAATTATTTATAATTGTTTTAATGATGCTGACTCTTTTTTATAGTTAATTTCACAAATCTTTTCGATATCTACATCAAAACTGATACCAAGTAGTGTAAACTTTGTGTTTCCCCATTGTAATTTATAATCGTATTTTTTCGTTACTATATTTTTTATTCCCAATCCATATAATCTAAGTTTTTTCAAAATTTATTTTCAGTCCCGAAATATTTGCAAATGTGGTAAGTTCGTTTTTCTTAATAAGTTTTTCGAGCCATCTTAAATGAGTGAAAATTAAAATTTAATATTTTCATCTATCATTGAAAATTGGTCAATAAAAAATATTTTAAAATAATCTTTAAAAAAGTCAAATAAACAAGAATTTGAAAAAGGGGGTCTGTACCATCATTACATTTGTAATCATAACCTGTATGACAAACATTTCAGTACAACGACAAATAAAAAATTTATTTATTCATATATACTGTATATACGTATTTTATTTATATATTTAAAAAAAAAAATTTGATAGAATAGAAAGATATGCTTTATGTACGGAGTCAAAAAGCCAATAATTACTTGCTCCATCGACAATTTTATGCGAGTGATATTATAATTTTTAGGTTGTTGCAACATAATCTTCAAAATGATAAAATTATAGACTATATGTACAAAGGCAACAGACATAAATAAAAAAGGGTAATAGTTTTCAAAAATTTTATTTTAAAATATTACTTAAATTTACCAAAAATGTTTTGATATTTATGCATTTACAAAAACTTATTAGTTTTCTATAATGGAAGTACTAACTGCTTGCTATTAAATACGCTTTACTTTACTAAAAATTTTATAGTCACGGACCAAAGGGATGGTTTGTGCTGTATAGTCATCTTGGTTTAGTTGGTTGATGCCATGGTATTTTTTAAAAAGCTGATCAAGTTGCATATCGCAAAGTCAAAACATATCGAACACACAGCTTCTCACTCTTGTTAACCTTACATTCTATCAAAACGTTTTTTTCATGAATGAAACTTTATTTTAAAAAAACTGTGTTATGCAGACCATTATAATAATGGTATTAGAAGCACACTAGAGCTTGGAAGATTTCAAGAGATGGTGATAATGATATTGGATTACAAGATACTTTTGGAACATTTGTAGTTTTAACAAAATGAGAAAAGAAAGCTGAAACAATTCGTATTGAAAACAGTTATCATCATATATGTAAAATCGTATTTAAAAAATAATAATTTGGAAGCAACTAATAATTTTATTTAGTATTAAAGTTGAGTGAGTTGAGTAATGGTGTTTAACGTCCCAGTCAAGAATATTTCACTTATATCGAGACGTCGCCAGCTATAGGCGAAAGTGCAGAAATTTTGCCTGTGCGTTGCGCTGATGGCATTATACAGCAGGGTTCTTTATCGTGCCATGCCTGCCATGACACGGGACCTCGTTTATTGTAAGTTCCCATCCAAAAGAACCGTGACTCATTTCGTAATGCCGAGTGTTTGACGAAAGAACAGTCACTACCCACTTTCAAGTCTTGGGTCAGACCCGGCCGGGGTTCGAACCCACGACCTTCCACTTACGGAGCGAGCACTCTACCAACTTAATATATAACAACCACTGCTAAATTTTGATGTGCCATATGTGCACATTTCGGAAAATCATTCCTCATCAGTGACACTACGGACCGAAAAGTTTGATAGAAAATAATTAATCTAAAGTTCCAAAATTATATGAATCCAAATCCAGCTAAGAAATGCTTTGCATGAGGGAACAGACCTTAGTTTTAAATAAATATCAAAAATTAAAACGGCTGAAAATTTTGCTAACATTTTGAAAACACCATAATACAGGCAGAAGTAACCAAGGTACAACTACCTCAGAAGAGCTGTGGGTTATATCTGATTCAACTCCTGGTGCTGGCAACCACGATAACGTGAAAGTTACTTTAACAATAAGCAGATTGATTGGTTAGTTCAAATGCTGCTTAACGTGATACATTCCACTTATTACTAACAAGAGCACTTTTATTCATCTTTAAGGATTGATCTAAGAGTAAATTCGTGTACCGTGAAAGAAAATAAGTGTGTCTAAAGCGCACCTTGTGGTAGCTAGATCAAAGTGTCACGTCGCAGACAAGCATACATTTTACTTAATCACAATGCCCTGTGACCGTTTGAACCACTGGATACCTCATCCTCTTAAATTAAGCATCAGGCACGGTAGCAGTATCTCTGATTTTTTTAATGAAATATTGCTTATGTTTATTTAATAAAACTCATGTATTAAAGGGTCACTTGATTATAAACATTAAGATGTTTGGGGACCTAATATTACTATAACCACACAAACATGACTGATGAAATTAAATCGAATGCCTCTCAATTGTCAGGAGTTTTATTATCATTGGTTTAAAAATGTGCTTGTATCATTTCATCTTGTTTTGCTTGGTACCACTGCAGTAGCTCAGTTGGTACAGTTCGTGCTCCATAAGTGGGAGGTTGTGGGTTTGAACCCTGACTGAGTCTGACCCAAGATTTGAAAGCTGGTAGTGATGGTTCTTTCGCAAGCACTCAGCATTATCAAATGAAAGTAGCGATTCTTTTGGATGGAAACTTAAAATAAACCAGGTCCTGTATCACAGTAGGCACACGATAAAGAATACTGCTGTGCAAAGCCATCAGCGCAAAGCACAGGCAAAATTATGCAACTTCACCTATAGCTGGCAACATCTCGTTATAAGTAAAATATTTTTGACTGGGACGTTATAACACCATTACTCAACTCAACTCTTGTTCTGCTTGGTTATTTCTATATCTAACTTGTGTCATGTTGTTAGTTGTTTTGCCAATACATGTTTTTCAGTTACAGATATCTTTCATGTCTTTTTAAAAGAGAACCATTGAAATAAATTAGCGGTTCATTGTTAAAACAAACAATGAAGAATAACCATCTACAGTTTTAGACAACTGGTTTTAATGAGTAGGGTTAGGCCAGATAATAATACTCGCACTCTGTTTATAACTTTGTCTATAACATTTTTTCTTAATCATTAACAAAAACAGAAATCTAGTGGGTGGACATTCCACATTTTATCTTTTAAACATAACTTTAAGTTCAACTGAGTTTCTATATCCCTGAGTTTATTAATAAATACATGTAGGATGCATCATTCAAGAAATTCTGCCTCTAAAATTTTTCAAATAAACCCTGTAAAAATTGTCATTGACAGTCTTTAATTGTACAGAAGCTGAAGGAAGTTGTAGGTCAAACACTTTTGATCTTAGGCAAAAGAAATGGAATTAAAATTTATTAAGATGCACTTACAAATTCCCTGAATTTATTAACAAATATATGTAACTGTGTTAAATAAAAGAAAGACTGGTGATGACACCAACATTGTAGATGTACACGTTTTACCACTTTAAAACAGACGAAGTATTTTTCTGCCAAATTGTAACCATCCATATGATACTCAAACTGCCTACAATAGTCTTCATGTATTAAGATTAGTCATATCCAACTGCCCACTCAAAATACTGACACTGTTTATTTTTTGGCTGTGAACATGTGAAGAACTTCTTGCCATTATTTGGTCCTTGCTTCATAACAGTTCTGATTGTACATGGTTTACCATGCCCCATACAGATCGGAAAACTTTCATCTGCCCACTGAAATAAAATATGAAGGTGTTGCAAAATTCATGCATATTTACATGTCATGAAATAAACTCACTTAAAGTAACTTACAAGTAAAATTTGTCAACTTCTTGCATGAGGTCTATTGTTCTCCAGGCACTAGTTTTGGTCAACATATGCGAAAGATTGGCAATTTTCCAGGGGACACTCTGGTTTTCTCTTCCAACCCAGAACTGAACACCTCAAAAATAAGTTCAAACAATCTTGTTTGGGTGTCAAGCACCACTGCTCACTTTCCCAAAACAAAAGAAGATAATCAGATTTGGGAATTTTAGGCATGCACTGCCCCAGGATTATACTACATTCCATACTAATTTGATTGAAATTTTAAAAAGAATGGTTCATTTAGTTTATTTCCGGTGTTTTCTTCAGAAATTAACATTTATTCATTATGTCAAAACAACAACGTTGTTGTTTTTGAAATTCATTTAACTCCTTTCTATCAGAGCATAATAAGTTTTTTGAGGTTTTTTCATAAGTGAATGTAAGCAGCTAGTATAGAAAGCTTCTAAAGAACTGGAATATTGCTGTATTGATAAACTGTATATGACTAACAAATCTGAATTCCAAGGTAACTCAAACTTATAATCTTTGCTTGCAATCTGGGCACTCCAGTTTCCTTCACCATCTCAGAACTGACTGCCTCAAAATTATTGAAAGAATCTTGACTGGGGTGTAAAACACCATCACTCCACTCCAATCCACTCAAAATTGAATCTTCTGAAATTTTCGAAATTTCACATAAATTTTAAATTCCATCTTACCTGAAAAAATTTGCATTGCTTTGACCTCTGAAGAGAACATGAGTAGAACCATCGACCATAATTTGCTCCCTTTTTATGAACTTCAACCAATGAACACTTCTTGTTATGCCCAGGGCATGATGGGATTTTTGTTGTTACACCAGAATCATTACTTTCCTCCATCCTGGTTTTCTTGGAGGATGGAGGTAGTGGCTCTAGGGGTGGTACATGTGACTTTCTTTTTGCAGGATGTCGTACTCTATCAGCTGAGTTTTCAGTCTTTATACTTGGGCTTGTTCTAGTTATTGATTGTGGTTCAGTAGTTAAATGTTTGTCAGTACTTTGAAAATTTTCTTGTTTTCTTGACATCATCGTTGCTGTTAAAAAGTAATAATAAAATCAAACAATCCAAATCTGAAGCATTAATCAATGTACATACAGTATGTTACCAATTCTTCTTCAGAATTCCCTGTCGGATTTAAAACATGTTTAACAAAAGCTATTTATAAAATATTATTCTTATTATCATCATAATGCTTCCAAAGAATGATACATGTATTTCTTACATTGTTATAGGGGATAGATTATTCATTATAAAAATCTATGAGACTTGGAAAAATGTAGAGATGCCACTGATTAAGCATTTTACCTAGAGTTCTGTTGATTCTAATGAAAATTTAATAGTACAAATTGTAATTTAACTTTGTGGAAAAATGTTTCATTGGCAATTTTTTCAGTACATTGATTTCAATTTTATTAATAAATTTTGCTAAAATTTACTTTATTCTTTCAATTGGTAAATTATGAATATGCAGCAGCAAATTGAATAAAAGAGAAATATACACAAGGAGAGATGGGGACGAGAGAGAGAGAGAGAGGGAGAGAGAGAGAGAGAGAGAGAGGGTATAGTACCTGTAGTATTATCATTTTCAAGAGGCAGTTTAGGAGAAGCACAAACTACACAGTTAACACAGTTTGGTGTATTTATTAATGTACATACAGTACATGTCCATTCTTCTTTCTCTTCTGAACTTCCTGTCTGGACCCAGCCAAGTAAACTATTCTTTACTGGCAGTGTCCTAAAATATGTAAGTAACAAAATTACAAAGGGCTTTCAATATTTGTAAAGTACAAGGCGATTCTTCTTTCTCTTCGGAATTATCTAACTGGATCAAGCCAAGTAAATTGTACGTTATAGATAATGGCCTGTAATCATCGTAATTTTCTTTCTTCGTCAACATGGAATAACCAACAATTGTAGCAAAGTAAAGCAATTTTGCAAAACTTTGTTTACATTCTGCTTATTACAGCTTTATAAGCTATGGAAGTAAACAGGTTTCCCCAACAAATAGGAAGATAAAACCAGACAATTAGGGACAATGGTATTTTAACTCACTTACCTTTTCTGATTAGATTTCAGGTCATTATTTTGGCATTGGTTACAAAAGTAAGTGACTCTCTCATTGTCATCTCCAAGTCTACATATTGTGACTTTACCCTGGCACTGGGTACACTTTCCTTTCTTATAAATCTTCATATACTTGTTCAACGGTTTACCAGTCTTTCTACACTGAAATATATATATATATATATATATATATATATATATATATATATATATATATATATATATATATATATATATATATATACATATATATATATATATATATATATATACATAAAGATATATATATATATATATATATATATATATATATATATATATATATATATATATATATATTCACTAAGAAGATTTGATCTGTTCATTATTGAGAAAGTTTTTGCTGGTTACACTGATAATGAACAAAGTTACATTTGTTTATTCTAGAAACAACATCATTTTTACAGGGGAAAACTTCAATTTATGTCATGCCTTGCAATTATAATATAATTCTTTACAAATGTTGTGATGTGTTGTCTTGAATGCTGAAAACCCAATTCTAATTACTACAAGTTTACAAGAAAAATAAAAAATGAATAACAAAATGTACATTTAAAACCACAAATGGAAAACACATATACATGTACTTAAAAACATTTTGACAAAACAGAAATCTCTTATTTTACCATATGCAAAACTTTTTAACCATAATGAAATAAAGATAAATAATTTCCATTTTCAGAAAAATGTTAAAAAAGCTAGTTGTTTGATTACAAACTTAAATAAATTTAAAAGCAACAGAGATGTCATAGCAATGAAGCTTGTGTGAAAACTGATAATATTTATGAATATATACATGTAGTTTATCACATTCTTAAACAGAAACAATTCATCAAAAACCTTTGTTAGACACAATTCTGATGTTCATCCAGCAGTGTGATGCACTTTATGCAGATTAGTAGTCCGAGACATCTGACGTCGATTTTATTTTTTATTTTATTTTTTTATTTTTGTACAAAAGTCAAAAAGTAAAATAAAATCGACGCCAGGTCTCTCTGACGAGCAGATTAGATAATATATAGAGTTGGTAGATAATACATTGAGTAATGGTGTTTAATGTTCCAGTCAAGAATATTTCACTTATATTGAGATATCAGCAGCTAAAGGTGAAAGTGCAGAAATTTTGCCTGTGTGTTGCACTGATGGCATAATACAACAGGGTTCTTTATTGTGCCATGCCTACTGTGACACAGGACCTCATTTATTTTCTTTCCCCATCAGAAAGAACTGTGACTTTCATTTTGTAATGCCAAGTGCTTGACGAAAGAACAGTCACTACCCACTTTCAAGGCTTCAGTCAGACCTGGTTGGGGTTTGAACCCACAACCTCCCACTTACGAAGGGAGCACTCTACCAACTGAGCTACCACAGTGGTAGATAATATACAGACACTTACTTGATAAAATATCATAGAGAAATCTCTGGTCATCTTAATCAAATGTGAAACATGTTCTTGGTTTAATTCCTCCACCTGAAAGAAAAACAAAGAGAAACTTGTAAGCTACTTCTCTTTCTATGTATGTGTATATCTATGGGGGTTTTGACAATAGCAAATATCTCTGGGCGTTTGGACGACTGTGTATATCTCCTCGGATTTTGACAATCATGTACATCTCTGGGAGTTTCCTCAATGATGTATATCTCTGGGGATTTTGACAATTATTTTGGATAAAACAAATGAGATGTAAATATGAAATGTATTTAAACCCTGATTTCAGTGATGGTTGGCTTGTTGGTCGTTATATTGTTTTATACTGCATCAGCAATTTTTCAGTTATTCACAAGACCATGTTTATTTTTTATCTATACATTAATCTAAGAACAAGTTGGTGTGTGTACTAGATGTCTGCATGGTTACGTTTTATGATCTTCCTTCTACTATCACAAACTTAGTTTTATGTACTAGCACAGTTTCAGTATGATGCAGATAAGCATTCCACTCCTCAGTCACATCATACTGACACTAGGGGAATCACATTATACTGACACCAGGTAAACCACATTACACCGACAACAGGGAAACCACATTATACTGACATCAGGGAAACCACATTATACTGACACAGGTCAACAGGAGAATCATGTAATACTGGCACCAAGGAAACAACATTATACTGACACCAGAGGAACTATGTTATACTGACACCAGGTAAACTATGTTACACCAACACCAGGGGAATCACACATTATACTGACACCAGGGGAACCACATTATACTGACATCAGGGATACCACATTATACTGATACCAAGGGACACTTTGTACTGACACCAGGGAATCACACAATACTGACACCAGGGGAACCACATTATACTGACACCAAGGGACACTTTGTCTTGACACCATTCAATCACACTATACTGACACCAGGGGTACCACATTATACTGACTCCAGGGGAACCACTTTGTACTGACACCAAGGGAACCTCATTTACTGACACTAGGGGAGCCACATTAAACTAATGTCAGGGGGAGCCACATTATACTGACACAAAAGAAACCACATTATACTGACACAAAGGGAACCACTTTGTACTGACACCAGGGGAATCACACTATACTGACACCAGGTCAACCACATTATACTGACACTACGGGAACCACTGTGTACTGACACAAGGGGAACCACATTATACTGACACCAGGGGAACCACATTATACTGACACCAGGGGAACCAGCCAATACTTTGTCCTCTAAATTCTAAGTGTCAAATTATTAGCTAGTGTTAGTCCAACCCAAAATCTCCTGCTCTTGAGGAATTTTAGTGTTAGTATATACTATATACCAGCCCCTTGCTATATCAATGAAGTCAATAATGGTATATATCAGTTTTATCATTTTATTATTGTAAATTTTGACAAACAATGACCATTTTCTAAAAACTTTGATAATAAAAATGCTTGACAAGTTTTGTAAAAATCCGTTTAATATGTAAACTACAGATAAAGGTGGCTTGGAATGCTGTTTGTATCAAGTTACCTTTGAACTTGGTTTAATTCCACTGTCAAACAGAGCCTGAAATAACAGAAAAAGAAAATTAAAATCAATAGCCTAAATGCGAAATTGACTTTAAATTTACTGCGATAATCTCCTTACAATGAACAAATATAAATTGATACCAAATAAGTTAAATTGAGTTGAGTAATGGTGTTTTATGCCCAAGTGCAGAATTTTTCACTTATACTGTATTGAGGCAGTGAGTCAGTTTTGGGATGGTAATGGAAGCTGGAGTGCCAAAGAAGACCTTCAAAAAACAAAATGACAAACTTTCTTACACTGGGATCTGCCTGAGTGGGATTCAAACCTAGTCTTTGAGAGGCACTTTGATCCTTAAGTGCCACTTTAGACCACTCAGTCTCTCGTACCATATGGAATGCTACAATTTAACCTAGCAATAAACTAGTGACCATAGAAGCAAAACAAATACCAAAATATAAAGTGGATACAAGTGCTCCGATTCTTTCTGGATTTTTCTGCTCACTGGTAACTAGTAGTACAGGTTTATTCTGTAACATAACATTACTATTTATTAAATGTATTATGTCCCAAGCAATATTTCACTATTACCGGTAATGTGGTAAAGTCTGGAATAGTGGAGGAAACCAGATTACTCAATGAAATCCATCATCTTCATCAAGTAACTGACAGATTATCTTACATAAGGCTTTGCTGGAGTGGCATCAACAAAAATAATAATAAAATAAAATAAATAAATAGCATCGGATGTTGTTGAAATTTCTTAGTATTGATATTTGTTCACTGATCTCAGTAAAACAAATCAGGTCATAGACCCATGTGTGAAAGTTAGGAAAAAAGTTTTAACGAACTTCATGAACTGAGGTGAACATCTTCAATATATATACATTATATACTAGTATAGTCTGTGAAGATCTTAGTGTGAAATTAAGAGTTTATTTTGCATATAACATGTCTGACTCATCTGTTTAAATGTTTGACAAAAACATCTAAACTCCAATGTGTTTAAAACAAGAGGCCCAATAGGGCCTGTATCGCTCCCCTGGCACACCCTTATTTTGTTCTTTGCTTTCTCTTTTTAAATATATCCAATCAGTAAAATGTAAACAAACTCACAAGCAATATCCTTATTTTCTATTATTTCAAGCACTATTTATCATAAATTTCCTTTCAATTGGCCATGTACTTTGAGAAGATTTAGGCTGAAATAGACCATTTTTGCATGTTACATAATTATTGCAAAAACTAAAAATTTTACAGAACAAGAGGCCCAATAGGGCCTGTGATGCTCAACTGGCTGCATATGTAAGACAATATTTGTTTTTGATTGAAATGCTGTTTAACGTTCAACTCAAGAATATTTCACTTATATGGAGACTGTCAATTTTGGAAATGGTGGAGGACACTGGATTATAGGAGAAAACCACAACCAAGCAGCAAGTTTACTGACAAACTTTCAAAGATGAAGTGCTAGCCCACTTGGCATTAATGCACAATGTCAGGGGTGAAAGGTGCTGTGATTCGTAACATCGAATGTTTAAGACCACACAGCCACTGTGGTGCCTTTAAGACAATGTGATGTGGTTACCATAATTGGTTCATCAGCTTAAGATGGGAAATAAATTGAGCTTATGACCATTTTTGCTTCAATAAAGCCTACTTTGCAACACACACATGCAGGCATGCTTCACTATGCCATAAACTCAGCTTGGTTTAGCCAGTTGAGCTTAGAATAGATCCACAATGGCTTTTTTATATATATATATATATATATATATATATCTAGTAACAACAGGCATCTTAGACTGGTTCAAACTTTTTTTAGGCTGATGTAGGAACCTTCCACAGGAAGTTTGGTTCCAATTCGCCCAGTGATTTTAGAGGAAAAGATTTTACTAAATATTACACCTAATTTGCATATTTCTTGAAAATTGGGTCAATAAAAATTTTTTCAGAAAAGAATATCATATATTTTGAATCCCATACAGTATACTTTCTATATTTAAAATTTGAGCTCAATTGGTGGAAAAAAAGATCAACAATGGTCTTTTTTTTTCTATTTTTAGTTATGACGGCCATCTTGGATGTCAGGACGGGTTGCCTGGTACCACCTTTAGTCAGGCTGACATTTGGACCTTCCACACAAAATTTCATTCCACTTGGCCCAGTTGTTTCAGAGGAGAAGATTTTCAAAGATTTCACTAAATATTACACCTTAAGCATAATTCTTGAAAATTGGGTCAACAAAAAAGTTCTCATAAAAACCCTTTAAATATGTTGAATGCCCTGCTATCTACTCTCTACATTTCAAATTTCAACAAAAACGGTTAAAAAATGACTCAGCAATGGCTGTTTATGGGTTTTTTGCTATTTATAATAACAGCGGCCATCTTGGATGTCTGGCGGGGTCGCCTGGTACAAACTTCGTTCTACCTCACCTAGGGACCTTCCACACCAAATTTGGTTCCAATTGGCCCAGTGGTTTCAGAGGAGAAGATTTTCAAAGAATTGATTAAATATTACACCTCATTTGCATAATTCGTAAAAATCGGGTCAACGAAAAATTTCTCATAAAAACCCGTTACATATGTTGAATGCCCCGCTATCTACTCTCTACATTTCAAATTTGAACAAAAACGGTTAAAAAATGACTCAGCAATGGCTATTTATGTGTTTTTGCTATTTATAGTAACAACGGCCATCTTGGATGTCGGGCGGGGTCGCCTGGTACAAACTTCGTTCTACCCCACCTAGGGACCTTCCACACCAAATTTGGTTCCAATTGGCCCAGTGGTTTCAGAGGAGAAGATTTTCAAAGAATTGATTAAATATTACACCTCATTTGCATAATTCGTAAAAATCGGGTCAACGAAAAATTTCTCATAAAAACCTGTTACATATGTTGAATGCCCCGCTATCTACTCTCTACATTTCAAATTTGAACAATATCGGTTAAAAAATGACTCAGCAATGGCTATTTATGTGTTTTTGCTATTTATAGTAACAGCGGCCATCTTGGATGTCGGGCGGGGTCGCCTGGTACAAACTTTGGTCTACCCCACCTAGGGACCTTCCACACCAAATTTGGTTCCAATTGGCCCAGTGGTTTCAGAGGAGAAGATTTTCAAAGAATTGATTAAATATTACACCTCATTTGCATAATTCGTAAAAATCGGGTCAACGAAAAATTTCTCATAAAAACCCGTTACATATGTTGAATGCCCCGCTATCTACTCTCTACATATCAAATTTGAACAAAATCGGTTAAAAAATGACTCAGCAATGGCTATTTATGTGTTTTTGCTATTTATAGTAACAGCGGCCATCTTGGATGTCGGGCGGGGTCGCCTGGTACAAACTTTGGTCTACCCCACCTAGGGACCTTCCACACCAAATTTGGTTCCAATTGGCCCAGTGGTTTCAGAGGAGAAGATTTTCAAAGAATTGATTAAATATTACACCTCATTTGCATAATTCGTAAAAATCAGGTCAACGAAAAATTTCTCATAAAAACCCGTTACATATGTTGAATGCCCCGCTATCTACTCTCTACATTTCAAATTTGAACAAAATCGGTTAAAAAATGACTCAGCAATGGCTATTTATGTGTTTTTGCTATTTATAGTAACAGCGGCCATCTTGGATGTCGGGCGGGGTCGCCTGGTACAAACTTTGGTCTACCCCACCTAGGGACCTTCCACACCAAATTTGGTTCCAATTGGCCCAGTGGTTTCAGAGGAGAAGATTTTCAAAGAATTGATTAAATATTACACCTCATTTGCATAATTCGTAAAAATCGGGTCAACGAAAAATTTCTCATAAAAACCCGTTACATATGTTGAATGCCCCGCTATCTACTCTCTACATATCAAATTTGAACAAAATCGGTTAAAAAATGACTCAGCAATGGCTATTTATGTGTTTTTGCTATTTATAGTAACAGCGGCCATCTTGGATGTCGGGCGGGGTCGCCTGGTAAAAACTTTGGTCTACCCCACCTAGGGACCTTCCACACCAAATTTGGTTCCAATTGGCCCAGTGGTTTCAGAGGAGAAGATTAAAGTTTACGCACGCACGCACGGACGCACGGACGCACGCAAAACCATGCCATAAGCTCAGCTGGCTTTAGCCAGTTGAGCTAAAAACCAATAACATAAGTTTTATCCCCCAACATCTAGTTTCTATGTTATAAATTTCAACAAAATCAGTACATAAATAAACCATAATGGCCATTTTTCGATTTTTGCTATTTACAGTAACGGCAGCCATCTTGGATTTTCGACATGTCGGATACAATTTTGAATCTATACCACACAAGGACCTTCCACACTCAATATCATTTCAATTGACCATGTACTTTCAGAGAAGAAGATTTTCAAAGATTTCGGCTAAAAATAGAACTTATTTGCATATTACGTAATTATTACACAAACGAAAAATCGTATGGAACCGTTATATATGTTTTATCCCCCGACATCTATTTTCTATGTTTCAAATTTCAACAAAATCGGTACATAAATAAACCCATAAAGGCTATTTTTAGTTTTTTGCTATTTATAGTAACGGCAGCCATCTTGGATTTCTGACAGACATGTCGGACACAATTTTTAATCTATAGCAACTAAGGACCTTCCATACCAAATTTCATTTGAATTGGCCTATTGGTTTCAGAGAAGAAGATTAAAGTTTACGGATGCATGGACGCATGCACGCACACTTTACCATTCCATAAGCTCACCCTGGCTTTGCCAGGTGAGCTAAAAATTAGTAGTTTTCAAAGATAATTAGCAATTTAAGTCTTCTTTTGCAGCTGTGACATTGACCTTTCAACATATGACCTTGTATTATATGTCAAAATGATCATTGTCCCAATACCTACAATACTCTAATATACATGCCTATACAAAAAGTTAGTAGTTTTCAAAGATAATTAGCAATTTCAGGCTTCTTTTGCAGCCGTGACCTTGACCTTTCAACATATGACCTTGTACCATATAACAAAATGATTGCCATGTCAATACCTACAATATTCTAATATACATGTCGATACAAAAAGTTAATAGTTTTCAAGATAAATAGCAATTTAAGTCTTCTTTTGCAGCTGTGACATTGACCTTTCAACATATGACCTTAAAACATATATCAAAATGATCACCATGTCAATACCTACAATACTCTAATATACATGCCTATACAAAAAGTTAGTAGTTTTCAAAGATAATTAGCAATTTCAGGCTTCTTTTGCAGCCGTGACCTTGACCTTTCAACATATGACCTTGTACCATATAACAAAATGATTGCCATGTCAATACCTACAATATTCTAATATACATGCCTTTACAAAAAGTTAATAGTTTTCAAGATAATTAGCAATTTAAGTCTTCTTTTGCAGCTGTGACATTGACCTTTCAACATATGACCTTAAAACATATATCAAAATGATCACCATGTCAATACCTACAATATTCTACTATACATGCCTATACAAAAAGTTTATAATTTTCAAGATAATTAGCAGCTTAAGTCTTCTTTTGCAGCTGTGACCTTGAACTTTCAACATATGACCTTGAACCATATATCAAAATGATCATCATGTCAATACCTACAATATTTTAACATACATGCCTATACAAAAAGTTAGTAGTTTTCAAGATAATAAGCAATTTAAGTCTTCTTTTGCAGCCATGACCTCGACCTTTCAACATATGACCTTGAACCATATATCAAAATAATGGTTGTTGCAATACCTACAATACTCCAATATACATGCCTATACAAAAATTAATAGTTTTCAAAGATAATTAGCAATTTAAGTCATGTTTTGCAGCTGTGACCTTGACATTTTAACATATGACCTTGAACCATATATCAAAATGATCGTTGTTGCAATACCTACAATATTCTAATAAACATGCCTATACAAAAAGTTAATAGTTTTCAAGATAATTAGCAATTTAAGGCATATTTTGCAGCTGTGACCTTGACCTTTGAACATATGACCTAGAACCATATATCAAAATGATCGCCATCTCAATACCTACAATATTCTAATATACATGACTATACAAAAAGTTAATAGTTTTCAAGATAATTAGCAATTTAAGTCTTCTTTTGCAGCTGTGACCTTGACCTTTGAACATATGACCTTGAACCATATATCAAAATGATCGTTGTTGCAATACCTGCAATATTCTAACATACATGTCTATACAAAAAGTTAATAGTTTTCAAGATATACTGACAAATACATAATTTTAAGCAATATCCCCACTCAGTACCTTACCATTTCCCCATTTTGAGCCTCATCACTACCATTTGTGCAAATCTGAAACTACATGACCTAAGGATGTTATAAATGAAATAACTAAGGTATACTTCTTGTAGATTCAGAGGAGAAGATTTTTAAAGTTTTTCACTATTTCCCCCCTTATGGGGCCCCAAGGGGACATAACTCTTTCATTTGCGCAAATCTGAAAGGGCTTCACCCAGGCATAATGGTTACCAAGTTTCATCAAATTTGGCCCAGTGGTTTTGGAGAAGAAGATTAAAATGTAAAGTTTACAGACGCACGCACGCACGCCACGCACACGCACGCACATACACACGCCACATTATACCATAAGCTCACGCTGGCTAAAGCCCGGTGAGCTAAAAATGGTAAAAATCCAAATATAAAACCACAAAGTGAGATGCATGTCACTGTTCTATATTGAATGTTCTGTGATGTTTCAAGAATCTTGACAGAAAATTTAAACAGTTGACTTAAAAAAATAAGTACCCCATTTTTACTACTTATATGTCATACAGTCACTAAAGTAGTCTTCACAACTAGGACAAAAATTTTGCTTTTTTTTAATTATTATCATTCTGGAAATAAATCAAATTTACAAACCTCGTTCTTAATGATGTTTCCAACACCAGGTAATATTTCTTGATCTAATAATACATCACAGAGTTGTCTCCCTTTCTGTTCTATCACCAAGGCAACAGCTCTTTTATGATTAAACTTAGGTGAACATATGTCCAGATCATTTAATTCTTCATATTTCTTATAGCAAGATTCTGATGATCTGAAAAATGGACATAGATGTTCATGTATCCACAACATGAAATCGGACCTAATAAACAAATGACCCTGAATGGCTAATGTGGACTTTTAAAACTCACTCCCTAACCTGGACTTGAAATCCCAATTGCTGACCTAGACTTGAAATTTCACTCAACAAGCCAATAGGCCTCATTTAGTTTTAACCATAAACACATTGCTTTAAAGATTTAAGAAGCTTATTTTTTATAACGAAATGGATTTTTTTTTGCAACAAACTTTGTTTTGATCAGTTTAAATGAAATTTAGAAAAAAATAAACAATAAAAACAATTAGTTTTAATCAAATTGACAAGAACTACAGCACTATCACAGTGGATGTCATATCTAAAGAAACTTTTGTGGAATGTTTTACGAGCAAAATCAAATTAATAACATCACTGTACTGGCCTCTTATAGTGAATGTTATATGTCAAACGGATTTAGAAGCATGTTTTTATTTTCAAGCAAGATCAAACTAATTATGCATGTATTAATGGTTATTTCTCATTTGATGAATATAAAGCTGGGATAATTTTTTGATTTTCTAGACCTTTATCTATGTTAACTTATTTTCATTGTTTAGGAAACTACACCTTATTAACACTGATGATTTCATGAAGGAGAGTTTATCAGGTCCCATCTGCAATTCAAGACTGGCTGTTTCAGCATTTCCACCAAAGTCTTTATCAAGTTTCTGTCCATTTACTGTGAATGAACCTGCCATTAAGAAATGAACTCTAAAATGTAAAAAAAAAGAAAGTTGTGTTAGTTTGGATATTTTGCTGTTATAATAATATTAGGGTCTTAGTGACCAATTGATCTAAAACCTGTCATGAAGTCTCAGTGCCTCTCAAGGCCTAGGATCAAATATCTTTTTGGAACAGATCCTAGTGTGAAATAGTTATTTCTGTAGACAAAGGTCAATTCTATTCCTGGACACTCTGGTTTTCTCCACTAATCCTGTACTGACAATCTTAAGTGAAAAAAATTTCAGTAGGGTGCAAAACTCCATTATTTCACTGTAATAATTATTAAGATGTTACTATCCAGCACAATAATCATGCTTGTTTGAATTGAGTTTCACATTCAAATCAAGACTATTTAACTTACATTGAGATATCACCAGCTGCAGTTTCAGGTTTATTTATATCTGTACAATGCACTTATGAAGCAGTGTTTCTTTATTGTGTCATACCAGATGTGACAATCTCCTCTAAATGCTATGAATGTTAAAACATTAAGATTTACCCCAAACATATAAAGTTGCTGGCTCATGCTTCAAAGGTCATACATTCACTTCACTACATTAGTTTTGTTCTAGTTCATACCTGAGACAAATTTCCCCAAAATACATAAACAGTTCCTTTCCAAGTGTCTGAACATCATCTAACTTTAATCCAACTAACTGATGAAACTGTGACACATCAATTCCTTTAGACGGCTTTATTTCCTGTTTATAAAACAAAATGTTTTGAAGTAATTTATTGGGTAAATCATTTAAGCACAAAATTGTCAATTCTTAAGTTTAAAATAAAATGACAATAATTTGTATGAATTGTACACATCCTTCATTCTTAAATCATCATTGATTGCTGTATAACGGTTCAGGTGAAGTTAATGGTATAACCATTCGGTCTTAATTTAGACAATATAGCACATGTTTTGCTTTTAATTGATAAAAGATCATCTGCCAGTTTGACGGGGGATTACATTATCCAGATTGTATAATTTTACAAATTTTTAAATCCCTTAACCCATCAACAAATGTACTTCCAACCACAGAAGTTTCGAAGACCTATTTTTTTTGAAAAAAAAAAATCTACAGATCGAGCTGTGTTAGCATTCAGCAAGACAAGAGGGCAACGTCTCGAGTCTCATCTGAGAGACTTACTACATAAGTGTTACTATTGGAATCAGGTTTAGTGCTGGCTCCAAATACTTCATCAGAAATATCAATGGATAATTTTGTTGCTGGTTTGTCATTTCTGATGCCAAAATCCTCTTGTGTTTTTTTCACCAAAATAATCAACAGAAGGCAAATATTGTCACAAACCTTTTACAATCAAGATTGGTAGCATTGGTCAGATGCTCAAAGCTAACCCCGAGTGTTTTTGACAGTGAATTAATACAATTTCATTAAAAAAATCATCCAATAACATTTTTAGAAAATTGAAACTGTTCAATTTCTTAAACTAAATTATAATTCAACATGGCTAGATTGTCACCAGTGATGAATAATGAATAAAAATCTACTCGTATTTCTGTAATAAGGGAAATTGTTTAATTTGCACTCAGCTAAATTTCAGTTTTAAATAAAAGAAATAAAACTAATTTTAAAAAATACCCGATCAACCGCATTCCCTGACACAGCCTTCACCACTCGACCTATCAGTCTCCCTTTTATTTTTTCTCCCTTTATTTTGCAGCCTGGACCCTCTACCATCTTGGTCAGTCTGTCTAACTTTTTTGTTTATGTAATTTCCCGCGGTTTGGAGTTACCTCCCTTGGAACGTAAAACCATTATCATAGATTTTTCATTTTAAAAAAATACAATTATTAAAACATTTTATTTCTCTGGTTATATTTTCTATTCATTGACAATGCAAACAACTAAATAAACAGCACAGTACTTAAACATATCCGTATTTTTATATTCCGGAACTAAACCGTTTAGTTCCAACCGTTTTAGGTTTTACTAAACCCCAATATGTCTGCGCCCATTATCAATTTGTAAACAATATTTCAAAGAAAGTGACAGTTACTGATTAGTTCGTTTTTGCTTGGAGATTGGATACTTGATATAGAATATAAGTCAAAAGGTTAAACATTCAACATTATTTTAATTTGTAATCACAAAAAATAAGTCACTGTTTTACATCCAACATAAACTGTGTTAGTCAGCTGACCATGACTAATATTGAAACTTTAACATCTCAAACAGTTAAAATTGAAAATTATTGCAAGAACATTCTCTTAAAATTATCCAAGTAGATTTTATTACACCGAGTTATATTTCAATGATCTGTTGGTGACTTTGGCTGGTGCAATACTGTTTAACTGTCGCTGACTGGTGTTACTGATCAGTTTCGCCTTATATCCTTTAAATATTCATTAAAATTCACTTACAAAATTACTTTATTTTGTCTATTTACTACAGAAACCTAATTAGGGTATTACTGAAAATGTCTTATGCAGTTTAAATTAGTTTAACTCCTGAGCCCTTTCCCATTTAGAAAATACTGATAACACTTTCTCCTGCAGGTGACATATTTCTCACCTTGTTTACATTTACTAGTATTTATATCTTTAACAGGTATTATGACAACCGATGAAGGACCCCTATATCAGTTTGTAAACTGTCAACTTTTAAGAGATCATCAGTTGATTAAAGATGACCTTTGGGTCAGAAATGGCAAAATTTTGGACCCTGAAAAACTATTTTTTGATGAGAGAGTGACAGCAGATATTCAAATAAACTGCAAAGGAAACATAATTGCTCCTGGATTTATAGATGTACAGATAAATGGTAAGTTTGTTAATAATTTAATAGAGAATACAAAAAACTGAAACAATTGGTAGTGCACTGACCTGTAATACAGGAGGTTTGGGGTTTGATTCCCGTTCCATCTCTGCATTTTTTTCCCCTCTAATTACAGGACTACCAAAAGGAAAACTTACTAATTCTTCTAAAAAAATAAATTAAAATCATCTTTAAAATTCATCTTGCTTATAAAGATATACAGTAAAATGCATCTTAATTGTCACTTAGATGTTTTAAAACTAGTTGTGAAATATTGATTGGTATTCCCTTTATTTAACATTTTTTATAAGGTAAATTGTAAATTATCTCCCTTGCTCCAAAATCAATTGTTTTCAATTTAAGTTTGTCAAATCACTGATTACTGATCAAGATTTGTGATCCACAAATATCTTGTATATGTATACACTGTATGATACTGTATGATATTTACAGGTGCCTTCGGTATAGATTTTTCCAGTAATGTGGAAGACATTGAGGGTGGTATAAACAAAGTCGCTAAAGGTTTACTTGCACATGGTGTCACTTCTTTTTGTCCTACCATCATCACATCACCTGATGATATTTATAAACAGGTGAGTGATTTATTTTCTCTTGTAAAACCAAACCCTTCTGGACAGAAAATTTTCTTCTTGTTAGACATGTTTTTCACACAGTTATTGTCACAAAACAGTATTAAATAGCATATCTTAATTAGATTGTCACATTTTACACAGGGGTTCAGTTTTCACAGTATTAACTGGCATGACTTGATAAGATTGTTAAGTTTAAACTGAAGTTCCTGTGCATAATAATTTGATAAATGTTGTATATTAAGAGGGTTACCTATATTATGTAGGAATCATCTTTTCTGTCAACTCCATAAGTTAAACATATGAAGCTAGATTCTATTCAAACTTTGCATTTATGTGTACCAACATGAGATGATGTGTCACATATCATTAACACAAAATGAAGTGTCACATATCAGATTTAGACATGTAGTTCAAAGGTTAAGGTCATAAGGTCACATCTGGTTCCTGAGGTAATGTTTGGGATGGGATATTTGTCTCTACAGAGACTGCTCCAGTTTTGTGTTATTTTCTTATTCACTTTAATTTAATCATAATTTAATTTTAATGTATATTTGATATTTTTGGTTATTTTTCTAGACATCCTAATAAATTGCTGATGAATTTATGTGACTGGTTATCATTTATATTTTATAATATTTAGTTTAAAGTAATGTTGTACATGTATATAAAAATATGTTATCATGTTTTTCAATCTGCAAGACAAAATTTTAAATTTTAAAAATGAATTATATAAACCTTTACAGGTTGTACCAAAGGTAAAAAGAAGAAATGGCAGTAAAGATGGTGCAGGGATACTGGGTAAGGAAATGTAAACCTAGGTATACAGCTGTTTTACCAAAAAATAACCATGATTTATTTGGTCTTAGTTCCTTTTTTTTTCTATTTCAGTATTTTTGTTTAAATTCATTTGTATTTATAAACCAATTTCTACTAGCACATGTGTAATATTAAGTGATTGGTTTTATTTCACTTTATTGATTTTTTTATTTATGCAGAAAATTTAATCCATCAATCAGAGATGATTGATTGATATTAATATTAGTACCCCCTGTAAACAAAGTTTGGAACAGAGTTTACGGGTGTCTAACTAGATGTCTGTTCTTTTGTTCCAGTATCATGTCAGCTTTTACTTTTACATCTATGGATGGATTTTGATCAAATTTGGCACAAATGTATATAAACATGAGACACGTGTCACACACCAAATTTAGGTGTGTAGGTCAAAGTTGAAGTCTAGGAAGTAAAATTTAAGATTTACCGTAATCCCAGTAAGCAATGTTAGAGATTGGGTATTTGTCCTTCAAGAGACTGCTCTAGTTGGATTTTGTTATAGTCTACTTTTATTTTCCATTATAACTCTCTAGCTAGTTAGAATATTGGTCAGTTATGAACATAAATTAATGTTTACACACATATTTGTTGGTCACTTGCTGCGATTGTTTATTTAATAGTGAAAATTTCATTAAAAGTCACCCTAAATAATATCTCTATATTCAAGTTTTCAAAAGGGCACTTTCCTTCTAAAGTACATTTATTGTTGAATCAATCAGCATAATTTGATGTTTTACAAGTCAAAAGAAAACTTTGATGTCATTTTCCCAGATTATATCATGGAGTGGCTCTAATTAAATCATTATTAATAGCAATTATTGCCCAAAAGTACAATCAGAATTTATTATAGGGGATAAGATAGAGCAATTTTAAATATATAATGCTGAATATTATTTTTGTAGAAAGACTGTTTCATTAAAAATTTTCCAACTAGATTAACAAATTAAATGTTTAGATAATAGTTATGTAATATTCTGTTATTTTTACCTACAGGAATGCATTTAGAAGGACCTTTTATAAGTAAGGAGAAGAAGGGAGCACACAATGACAAACATATCAAAAATTTTGGAAATGGATTTCCTGACGTTCTGGATACTTACGGTGTACTGGATGATGTTTCCATAGTAACGCTGGCTCCAGAATATCCTAGATCTGATGAAGTTATCAGTGAATTGGTGAAGCGAGGGATAGTGGTTTCAATGGGTAAGAAATATTTATCATGATCAGTGAGTGAAGTAACATTGTTTGTTGCCCCTTTTAAAATTAATTGACTTATATCATGATGATTGAAGGCTTTACACCAATTTTACTGTATAATATATTTATGAGTTGACCAAAATCCCAAATTACTTTGAATTCAAAATTTAATGAAAGAAAATTTATTAAACTATTAGAGAATTTAGTGTGTGTGTGTGTGGGGGGGGGGGGGGGGAGGGGGCTGTAGAGGTGGGTAGGTGTGTTTGTTTTATAAATCTTGCATTTTTTACAGTTGAAACTGTGAAACCAAACACCATGTGAACCAAAACAATGTCTTCATTAAACTTAAATACTAGTATACAAACATAAATTAGTCTGATCTGGAAAAACTTTAATATAGAAGATGTCCAGTTTAGACAGGTTGGGTTGTATCATTACATGTATATACAGTTTTATTTTTTATACTGACCAGGTATTTTTATGGTTTTCATTTCAGGTCATTCTACAGCAAATTTGACACAAGGAGAGGAAGCAGCCAATAATGGTGCTTCATTTATAACCCATCTTTTTAATGCCATGTTACCGGTAAGTTGTTGTCATCTTTTTAATGCCATGTTACCGGTAAGTTGTTGTCATCTTTTTAATGCCATGTTACCAGTAAGTTGTTGTCATATTTTTAATGCCATGTTACCAGTAAGATGTTGTGTCATCTTTTTAATGCCATGTTACCAGTAACTTGTTGTCATCTTTTTAATGCCATGTTACCGGTAAGTTGTTGTCATCTTTTTAATGCCATGTTACCGGAAAGTTGTTGTCATCTTTTTAATGTCATGTTACCAGTAAGTTTTTGTCATCTTTTTAATGGCATGTTACCAGTAAGTTTTTGTCATCTTTTTAATGCCTTGTTACCGGTAAGTTGTTGTCATCTTTTTAATGCCATGTTACCGGTAAGTTGTTGTCATCTTTTTAATGCCATGTTACTGGTAAGTTGTTGTCATTTTTTTAATGCCATGTTACTAGTAAGTTGTTGTCATCTTTTTAATGTCATGTTACCAGTAAGTTTTTGTCATCTTTTTAATGCCATGTTACCAGTAAGTTGTTGTCATCTTTTTAATGTCATGTTACCAGTAAGTTTTTGTCATCTTTTTAATGGCATGTTACCAGTAAGTTTTTGTCATCTTTTTAATGCCTTGTTACCGGTAAGTTGTTGTCATCTTTTTAATGCCATGTTACCGGTAAGTTGTTGTCATCTTTTTAATGCCATGTTACTGGTAAGTTGTTGTCATTTTTTTAATGCCATGTTACTAGTAAGTTGTTGTCATCTTTTTAATGTCATGTTACCAGTAAGTTTTTGTCATCTTTTTAATGCCATGTTACCAGTAAGTTGTTGTCATCTTTTTAATGTCATGTTACCAGTAAGTTTTTGTCATCTTTTTAATGTCATGTTACCAGTTAGTTGTTGTGTCATATTTTAATGCCATGTTACCAGTAAATTTTTGTCATCTTTTTAATGCCTTGTTACTGTTAAGTTGTTGTCATCTTTTTAATGCCATGTTACCAGTAAGTTGTTGTCATTTTTTTAATGCCATGTTACTAGTAAGTTGTTGTCATCTTTTAAATGCCATGTTACCAGTAAGTTGTTGACATCTTTTTAATGCTGTGTTACCGGTAAGTTCTTGTCATCTTTTTAATGCCATGTTACCGGTAAGTTGTTGTCGTCTTTTTAATGCCATGTTACCAGTAAGTTGTTGACATCTTTTTAATGCCGTGTTACCAGTAAGTTTTTGTCATCTTTTTAATGCCATGTTACCGGTAAGTTGTTGTCATCTTTTTAATGCCATGTTACCGGTAAGTTGTTGTCATCTTTTTAATGCCATGTTACCGGTAAGTTGTTGTCATCTTTTTCATGCCATGTTACTGGTAAGTTGTTGTCATCTTTTTAATGCTGTGTTACCAGTAAGTTGTTGTGTCATCTTTTTAATGCCATGTTACCGGTAAGTTGTTGTCATCTTTTTAATGCCATGTTACTGGTAAGTTGTTGTCATCTTTTTAATGCCATGTTACAAGTAAGTTGTTGTGTCATTTTTTTAATGCCATGTTACTGGTAAGTTGTTGTCATCTTTTTAATGCCATGTTACTGTTAAGTTGTTGTGATCTTTTTAATGCCTTGTTACCAGTAAGTTTTTGTCATCTTTTTAATGCCATGTTACTGGTAAGTTGTTGTGTCATCTTTTTAATGGCATGTTACCGGTAAGTTGTTGTCATCTTTTGAATGCCATGTTACTGGTAAGTTGTTGTCATCTTTTTAATGCCTTGTTACCAGTAAGTTGTTGTCATCTTTTTAATGCCATGTTACTGGTAAGTTGTTGTCATTTTTTTAATGCCATGTTACTAGTAAGTTGTTGTCATCTTTTAAATGCCATGTTACCAGTAAGTTGTTGACATCTTTTTAATGCCATGTTACCGGTAAGTTTTTGTCATCTTTTTAATGCCATGTTACCGGTAAGTTGTTGTTATCTTTTTAATGCCATGTTACCAGTAAGTTGTTGACATCTTTTTAATGCCGTGTTACCAGTAAGTTTTTGTCATCTTTTTAATGCCATGTTACCGGTAAGTTGTTGTCATTTTTTCAATGCCATGTTATCAGTAAGTTGTTGTGTCATCTTTTTAATGCCATGTTACCGGTAAGTTGTTGTCATCTTTTTAATGCCGTGTTACCAGTAAGTTGTTGTCATCTTTTTAATGCCATGTTACCAGTAAGTTGTTGTGTCATATTTTTAATGCCATGTTACTGGTAAGTTGTTGTCATCTTTTTAATGCCATGTTACTGGTAAGTTGTTGTCATCTTTTTAATGCTGTGTTACCAGTAAGTTGTTGTCATCTTTTTAATACCATGATACGGGTAAGTTGTTGTCATCTTTTTAATGCCGTGTTACCGGTAAGTTGTTGTCATCTTTTTAATGCCATGTTACCAGTAAATTTTTGTCATCTTTTTAATGCCATGTTACCGGTAAGTTGTTGTCATCTTTATAATGCTGTGTTACCGGTAAGTTGTTGTCATCTTTTTAATGCCGTGTTACCAGTAAGTTGTTGTCATCTTTTTAATGCCGTGTTACCAGTAAGTTGTTGTCATCTTTTTAATGCCGTGTTACCGGTAAGTTGTTGTCATCTTTTTAATGCCGTGTTACTGGTAAGTTATTTGTAGTCTTTTGTCACTTGGGCAGATTTTAGTGTGAGAATACTAATCAGTTCACTTTTATTCAGGTTACCTGTTTTCTCCTACCATCTCAGATGTTACAATCTAAATAAATGTATTAAGTGAAAGAATTGAGGACTCACTACAGTCTTCATTATTAAAGTTAGAAACAGAAAATTATTATTTTAAACTAGAAACTTCAATTGGAATGCAATAAATAAATAAAATAGTAATAAAAACATGAATAAATAAATAATTGAATAAATAAAATTAAAAATTAAAAAAAAAGAGTTGGACACTTGTTATTCCCACATTCTGGAAATGACCATTTAAAAATGAGAGGAAGAATTTTGACTAGGGTGTAAAAACATTATTACTCCACTTTACTCTAGATAAATTGCCAAACCATCTGTTTGTGATTCATACTTTATTGATTAAGAATTCCCTTCATATACATGTACATGAAACAAGTTTTCAAAGATGGTCTGTCTCAATGTTAGCTACAGATATTTTCAATTTGATTTTGATACAGTCAGTTCTCTTTAAAACGAACAAGTGTGATAAATCAGTTTTTTCATAGATGAGAGAACTTGCAAAAAATCTGCTACTGATGTTTGGTCAGTATTTACATGTATGTCATTTAAATAGTTAATTGTAAAGAAAAGTTTTATATGTAAAATGTACATTTGTTCTAAAATTGCAAGCTGTATTTGTTATAAGGAGGGTAAAAGGTATTGTACAAACTTGTTACCTCAATTTTTTGCCGGTAGATGTAAATGGTAATTGTAATGGTGGCTGTTATATAGAGGATTCTCTCTACTTTAATCCAGCCATGTGTACAGGAAATAGAATTTCAAATTTCATTAATTTGAAGGTAGATGGGTTTTTATCTTGGTATTTTAGTTTTTCTAACAGTCCAAAATTTGCCATCACAGTCCAAAACTTACCATCATTAACATCTATTTAACAACATTAATATAGATTTCTATGAAATTAAACATTTCCGTTTTCACATTGTTGTAGTTCCATCACAGAGATCCACATCTCCTCGGTCTGCTGACAAGTAAAATGCTCCCTAAAAACAGATACATCTACTACGGCCTGATAGCAGATGGCATACATACACACCCTGCTGCCATTAGGATAGCACACAGAGTCCACCCAGACGGTAAGGAATTTACTGGACATTCCAAGTCACTTTATTACTAGTAGTATCAATTTGTACCAAAAACTGCTTTGTAAAAAAAAAATCTTTGAAATAAATGGCACATGTTGACTAAATGGTTCAGATGTTAGCCTTTAAATTCAAGACATCTCATTGATATGGGTTTGACCACAGTTGGTGGCAAGTTAGGAAAAGATTTTCTTAGTTGTAGGCCTTTACTGGTGGGCATGGTGCAGGAATAATGGACTGAGTGGTCTTTCGTATTTATCTACCACATTGCGGGCAAGTGAACTAGCACTCTAAAGCTTGTCATAAGTGAACACGAGTACAATGCAGATCAACATGATTAATGGTAAACAATGCAAATTAACATGATTACCGGTAACCAAATTCTTGGAGATAGATTCATAAAACTTTAGAATGTCTACAATCTTTTTGATGCCATTTTCAAAATTCTACAAAAAAAGTGACATAAATTTTTTAAATTTTATTTGATTGTATCCAAACAGGACTTATTCTGGTGACTGATGCTATACAAGCTATGGGCCTGCCTGTAGGTAAACATAATATTGGATCACAGATTATGGAACTTGATGGTAAACGAGCAGTTATAGCTGGCACAAATACATTATGTGGCAGGTAATCAGTTTATCTCATAGATATGTTCACATGTTTGAAGACCACTGCAGTAGCTCAGTTAGTAGAATGCTCGCTCCATAAGTGGAAGGTCGTGGGTTCAAACCCAAACCGGGTCTGACCCAAGACTTGAAAGTGGGTAGTGACTGTTCTTTCATCAAGCACTCAGCATAATGAAATGAAAGTCATGGTTCATTCAGATGGGAACTAAACGAGGTTCTGTGTAACGGCAGGCATGGCACGATAAAGAACCCTGCTGTATAATGCCATTAGTGCAACACAGGCAAAATTTCTGCACTTTCGCCTATAGCTGGTGAGGAAATGAGCAAAATTGTTTTATACTTCAGTTAAGCTTTTTCCTACTATTTAGACAGTCAGTAGACAAAGTTTTAGATGGGTGAGAAAACCAGAGTACCCATAAAAAACACAAAGCTTGGAGAAGTGAACTGATAAGTTATTTTGCATTAGGATCTGTCCCAAGTGAGATGAATCTAGCCTGTCGGAGTTGCCATACTTCATAAGTGTGTGCTTTAGACCACTTAGCCACATAGGCTCTTTTACATGGAAAGTCATTACTTTAAGAGAATAGATATTATTGGTAGTTGTTTTGTTCGAAGAATGTACACGTAGTTGTCCAGTAATATTTTAGTTCTTGATTTACTTGTACATTTGAATCTGATAAAATCAACCAACAGTAAAACAGAAAGACTGTCTAAATTGAAATATCTTACCATGGCAAATAGTACATTGATACGGTTTTTAAATTTACCATGAAAACCAATAAAGCTACTCCAAATGAAGTCTTTAAAAAAGGTAATGGGATATAAACAGGTTTGACTATATAATGATGTTTACAGTCATTATCTTCAGTACAGTAAAACCTGAACAAGTGACCATGATATATATTTTGTTATAGTCGCATTTCAGGCCAAATAACTTCTGTATGACAACCACCTGCTTAAATCAGGTCCACAGGAATAATACTCATTGCACTATATGTATATTTTACTAAAGAAATCAGGTCCACAGGAATAATACTCATTGCACTGTATGTATATTTTACTAAAGAACGTAAAACCCATTTATCATATACACTTAATTTCTTAATGGTCAAAGCATTTAAAATGACACAAGATTTTAGTTTTTTCTTAAATTTGAAAAAGTCACATTGATTACAATAATTGAGGTACAAAATTGGTGAAAATATTAATTCAATGTTTTCATTTTATTTGTTATAAAATTCTTTTATTTTATTTTGCAGTATTGCTACCATGGCAACCAGTGTTAGACATCTGAATAAAAATACAGGTAAAGTACAAATGTTTTGTAAAAGAAATTATTATGTACTTGTTTGTTTGTGTTTGAAATGAGGAAGAGCTAATGTTACACACGAACATGAGTGTAAAATTTTTGACATAGTTTTTTAGCTCACCTGACCGAAAGGTCATGTGAGCTTATGGCATGGCGCGGCGTGTGTATGTGTGTGCGTACGTCGTTAACACCTATTTTTGACTTCTCCAAAACTGCTGGACAGATTTCAATGATACTTGGTCAGAAGCATATATGGGCCAGTGCAATTCAGATTTGTTCATGGCGTTGCCATGGCTACCAAAACTAGGTCAAGGTGACCTAGGGGTCCAAAAGTCTTAAAAAATCTTCTTCTCCAAAAGCGATGATGGGAGAAAAAATCTGATGTGATCTTTTGGCTTCTTAAGCCTATAGTTTGTTCATTTCGTGAAATTTGGTCGAAAAATGGGTTATGCGTTTTTGCGTTTAATTTTAAAAATTTCGTAAAATAGCTTCAAATTGTTATAACTTGACTATTTGAACAGATATTGACATGGGGTTTTCAGTTTTGACTTTTTCTTGAAATGACCTTTAAATTAGGGTCAAGGTCACAAATCAAGGTCATGACCTAATTTGTGATTTATGCAGTTTTAGGCAATTTTCTTGCAAATATTAAGAGATACATTAAATCAAATCATTGTTAAAATGTTCAGCATGACAAAATTTAAAAAGGTTCCAAGTTTCGTAACTATATGATAATCCATGTAGGAGTTGTTGCCCCTGAAATGTTATTTTTGGCTTTTGAATACCAAAATTGTGCATTAGCTTGAAAACTAAAATCTTTTTGTATAGGCATGATTATTAGAATATTGTCGGTATTGCAGCAATGATCATTTTGATATATGGTTCAAGGTCATGTGACTAAAGGTCAAGGTCACAGCTGCAAAAGAAGACTTAAATTGTTAATTATCTTGAAAACTGTTAACTTTTTGTATAAGCATATATATTACAATATTGTAGGAATTGATATGGCGATCATTTTTCTGTATTGTCGGTATTGCAGCAATGATCATTTTGATATATGGTTCACGGTCATATGTTTAAAGTTCAAGGTCACAGCTGCAAAAGAAGACTTAAATTGTTAATTATCTTGAAAACTGTTAACTTTTTGTATAAGCATATATATTACAATATTGTAGGTATTGCAGCAACGATCATTTTGATATATGGTTTAAGGTAATGTGTTCAAAGGTCAAGGTCACAGCTGCAAAAGAAGACATAAATTGCTAATTATCTTGAAAACTATTAACTTTTTGTATAGGCATGTATATTAAAATATTGTAGGTATTGCAGCAATGATCATTTTGATATATGGTTCAAGGTCATGTGTTCAAAGGTGAAGGTCACAGCTGCAAAAGAAGACATGAATTGCTTATTATCTTGAAAACTTTAACTTTTTGTATAGGCATGTATATTAGAATATTGTAGGTATTGACATGGTGATCATATATGGTTCAAGGTCATATATGTTCAAAGGTCAAGGACATAGCTGTATAAGTATACTAAAATTTGTTAATTATTTGGAAATTATTCATTGCATTACAGTAACTTCATGCATATTATATATGCTACTTATAAATGAAATGTGACTGGATATATTTCTGATTAAGTTTTGTGGGAGTTTTTAACTTGAGAAAACTTGTAAAGTTTCTATACCTAATATATTGTCTTTTGCACTTTGCAAACAATTTTGGACGTATCCTCAGGTGAGGGTTAAGGCCCGTGGGCCTCTTGTTCTTTAGAATGATCTGTACTTTTTGTTTATTAAAACCAGCCAGTTTCTTTTGTTTCTTTTGTTTTCCCCGATGAAATCAGCAGTATAACATATGATATCCCTAATGTTTGTGCGAAACCATTACTTTGCTTGGATTCGAATTACGTAAGATGACATTTTCCCTAAAATGATGTTTTTATTGAATTCACTGCATTAAATTCCAAAATGTTACACACAAATATTTAGGGGTATTGATCATGTCATACACTGACAAACATTAAAAGAACTTTTCAAAATTTTGATGTTTTTTATTCAGTAACATACTGTAATTTGCTAATTTGGGCTGTGCTTTCAAATCTCTGTTAACTTAAGAAAATATTCAGTATAAATTAAAATGTATTTCAAATAACGAAGATGTATTGTAAATATACAATTTTGACTCAAACATGTTAAATTACCTCTTTTTCATAAAAGAAATTGTTTGTATCAACTTTTGTTGAAATTGTTACTGTAACTTAAATGTATAAATAAAAATTCTAGACCAATTTAATCTTAATGAAAAGTTTTTTTATTAACATTTACATTACAGATTGTGGTGTTGTGAAAGCCGTTGAGGCAGCTACACTACATCCTGCTGAACTTCTCGGTATAACAGATAAAAAAGGAACACTGGACTTCAACACAGACGCCGACTTTATACTGATAGATGACCAGCTGAATGTAAAATTAACATTTATAAATGGTCAAGTGGTCTGGAGTTGTCAGGACAACACTACATAACTCAGACACTTGTCAAACACAATGTACTGTTAAGCCTGTCTTAAAGACCAAATGTTTGTGAAGGTTAACAGAGGTCAAAGGTCAACTTGTCAAGGTCATTAGGAGGCCAGGATTATTTGCTTGTAGATGTCATCAGAGGTTAAAGACTTTACACTTTTGAAGATCATCAGAGGTTACAGACTTTGTACTTTTGAAGGTCATCAGAAGGCAAGAGTTACCTGCTTATAAAAGTTATTAGTTGTTAAAGGCCACCTGCTTGTTAAGGTCATCAGTGGTTAGGCTACTGTGTATTGTTTACGAGGTTGGTCTCTATAGACAGGTTTGACTGTACATATAAAAACTGTGATAGGTTGTTGATTTAAAAGGTGATTGAATAATTAATTCATGTTATTAGTAATCAAGGTGCAATAAAAATGAACATTTATAAATTTATATTTTTTTGTTGTGAATCCCCTCTTAACTGACTTTAGCATTTAATAGAAAACAGTTTTTCATTCTGCTTAGCTTCTAGTAGAAATAATAATAGATGTTGTCTGTATGCGCTAAGATACAATCCACCATCTTAAGTTTACCTGAAAGATTTTTCTAGTAAACAAGCTTAGCCTTGTATCAGAAAATCTCCAATCATTACTAGCAATTTAAACCTCAACTTTAAAAATTTTAATATGGAACTAGTCAATCTGATTAGAAAAGTTTCACATTCAATATACATGTACAATAAAACTTGCCTCAGTTGGAAGGGCACCTGTATATAAAGACCATAAATCCAGTCCCTAATGTGTAAATATAAATTTTAACTCTTACATTTTTAAAGGACATATACACATGTAGTTTTATACATTCCTTAGAGTAGAGTGTACTTTATATTGAAACCTACACATGTACATTGTATTTATCGGGTCAAATTTGAATGTACAATTTATATTTTTGAATTATACTTTATTATATGCTCCCTTGCTAGATTAGGAAATTCTTGTACATGTACAGTATTTCTGAAATGTATGACAGGGTTTATTTACTATATGACCTGTTATCTTGTCAAGGTAACACTTGTTTTTTTCTCTGTCCCTGTAAACATAGAGCTACATATACATGTTCGTTGTACCATGATTTTACATTGAACTAGTATTAGTTTATAACAGATCATAAACAGTAGGATATGTGGAGTTCTAACGCCTGGCAGTTACTGCCGTGCTTCTGTATTTGTTAACAGTTGGATCTGCCTTGAAGTTACTGTGGTTGTAATTGTAAAACAGGCAGACCTCGGAGATGCTGATGCTGAGGGGATGTAGACAGTGGATAATAAGGCAAAAAACAACATCTGTAATAATTGTTTGTGTTGCAGTGGGTCTAGTCAGGCTATACCAAAAGCTTGACCAATCAAGTCTAGAACAGGTGTTTTCATTGATGGATAAATTGTCTACAATTTTATTGAGTGATTTTCTAAGAATGTTACAACTTGATATTCATGCATTAGTTAATTTTGTAATAACAAATGGATAGATAGCAAAATCTAAAATCTACAATTGTATATTTATACAAATCTATAAATTTTGTTAGTTGAAATAGTTAAACTGTATCCAGTGACCTTAATACAATCTGTAATAATTTAAGTTGTTGAAATAATTAATTTGTATCCAGTTACATTAATACAATCTGTGACTATTTAAGTACAACTTTTATAGTTAAACTTGATTAAAAAATTTATTAAATCACAGTCTCATTTAAAGTTATCATCCCAATGTGTCTTCTTTGCCTGAAAGTTCCCTACTAATTGGAAATCTAGAACTCCCCATAAACTCTTCAGCCAAGTCCCATGCACTTTAAGTTTAAAAGTTTCACCTCATTGTTTAAGTGATTGTTTGTGCTTGTTCCCACTATGGGAACTTTCTGCAACGAAGCAAATTACTTACAATCAAATTGTTGACACAAGGATATTGCAAGCCTAGGCTAATCAGGGCCCTTAAAAAGTTTTATGGCCGTCATCACAATATTGTTGATAAGTATGTAGTCACTGTATCCCAACTTATACTGGATATATTTGACTTACCATAGGTCTTTGTTCCTTTCATTGTCAAAATTGACTTACACGTGACGGGTGTAGCTAGCTAAACAGGAGGTGCTTACCCTTCCGGAGCACCCGGCCTCACTTCCTTGATGGAAGTTCACGTGTATCACCTATTTTGCCAGTTTGCAAAGTTTTGACTTTGTTTTTGGGATTGTGATATGGACAAGGACTGGTATGTTTGTTTTATTGTGATCCCAGGGCCTGCTTTTTAGCTGTTATATTTAAATTTAATTAACTTGTTATAAGTAGCAATATATGTATTTTAAATATTTTTTAGTCTGATATTGGTGCTATTAGCAGTATATAAAATATTATATTGAGATATTTTAAATGTTTTCTCATTGTTCAAAATGACAGCATATATATTGTAGCATTATAAAACAGTTACCAGAATATCATTGTTATATAACTATATTATCAAGTTTTCCTGTTTATATTATACAGTATACTCTAGGTTTGATATTAAAACTAATGACTGATCAAAAACTCTATTTTGTTGTATTTTTCTTTAAACTGTAAGTGGAGATTCTGATTTTTAATCAGTCTTTACAAAGAATGAAGAGATTCAAGAAAAGTGGGTGTCTGTACTTTTGTTACACATCCTGCAAATATGAATGAAAGTGACTTTTTTGTTTTCGATTGAGACTTAGCCTTTGTCACTATAGCTTCTCACTGCTTCAGTTTGAATTCCAAACACAGAAACTAGGGTGAAAGAGTATCTGTTTGCTTGCTAAAAGTATATGGTTTTTTTCAGACACTCTGGTTTCCTCTTCTATTCTAGTACTGACCATTGAAGTGGAATACTTTTGACTGGACATAAAAAGACCATTACCCCACTCCACTTACTGTTAGAGTAACATAATAAAGCTTGACGATCACAACCACTAGCTCATTGTATACATGTATAAGTACAGATTTCTACTGATACACGTATACCAAATGGTGTCCTAATATAAATTTTAAAAAAAACAAACTTTTTTTCTGCCATTAGGTTCAGACCAGTAATTATGTGTATTATAACATTCTATAATCTTGACTTGAAATTAAAATATCTTTCCGTTCCATCTACCAGTATCTATTGTATTTATATATACATAATAGAGTGTATAAATACTGCCAATCACAACCACTAGCTCGCTATATACCAGTACATGTAGGTATAGATTCTGCAGAAGCAACTATACCTAGTATTGTGGATGTCTTAATAAAGATGAAAAAAACATCTTTTTCTTTCATTAGGTGCAGACTAGTAATAATGTGTATTATAACACTTATAATTTTGACTAGAAACAAAATATTTGATTTTAACTATCATTTGTGTTATATACAGTCTATTGGTTAATTTAGATATAGACTTTATGGACAAGAAATCTTCATACAGTTTTTTTTTTTTTTTTTTTTTTTTTTTTTTTGTTGAAATATGAAGCAAATTACCTTAAATCACTGGTCTTAATGTACAGGTGGTATTGATACAGAGGAGGTTACCAGAGCAGGTTTTACTGCATTTAATTAAAAATTAATAACTTGGTTAACTTAACAAGTTTCATCAACATCTGAGACATTACTTTTCTGAAATGTATTGTGCATACCAAACCCAAGTAATTTTGTAGAAATGCAGCAGAAACCTGATGAATTGTACTATCACAGGACATATTGTAAGCTTAATTAAGTTCAAATCCATTTAAAGATGGATACCTTTCATTTCCATACTAAATTTATGAAGATGCATGGCTGATCAGTATTTTATCAAAAAGGTTGGAAATACCACATATACAATTTATTTGCTCTGCTATCTGGCTGCTAGATACCTAAACAAACATGTATTAAAGAAATGTAATGGACAATCACTTGTTACGTATCAGTTTTAACAGAAAGATGTATATCTATGACAGGGTGTAAAATAATGTTCAGAAACTTGATCTAACTGGTGAATAAATGAAAAAAACTACAAATGATCTTTTATATTTTATTTTTTATTTTTATTTTTATAAATATGAATCATTATATCAACAACATGATGTATTCACAAATTTCTTGTAAATTTGAACAATGATAAACTGTACCATAGACTAAATACTTGTTTATGTCATTACAATGTACCGGTATGTTCTCGTATCTGATCCCCAATTTTGTTACTTTTATAAAACTTTTTTTTAATAACATGATACCTCAATTTTCTTTCTAAATTTCGAATATATTGGAATAACATACTCTTTTTTTTAATTTTAATGTCATGCATGAATTGAGACAAATATTCTGAAACATCAACTATCAATAAGGATGATATCTAACTAAAAGGCTGTAATTTTAGGCAAGTGTTCAGGCCAGATACCTGTATCTTTTCAGTCTGAACTGTAACATTTTGTAAAATTTTCTTGTATATTTTTATAGAAAACATGCTGTATTTTTATTAAACTTATTAAAATTTTTGTCTAATTTTGGACATCCTATCAATATACATGTATAAGTAAAACTAATTTTTTCTGTGTCTTAAAAACTATTTTTTTACCGAAAACAATTTCAGTCTAACAGATTGAAGATGAACACACAGACATTGAAATAACATTATTTACATATACATGTATTATACCATATCAAAATAGTCAACACACATTCACCTCTAACATACAAGAAATAAATGCAGAAAAATAGCACTACTGTTATACAATGGAATTCCCCGGCATAACACTCGATCAATACCCAATAACATTTGTGTGGGATGATATGGAAAACTATTACATCACAATTTATAAGAATAACATTGTTAATACAGGAAATCAGCTTACTTAGCAGTTCCATATCAAATAGAAATAGTTGTCCTGTCCAAATGTTATAGGATATCGCGGCAATATGTCTACAAATCCTACTGAACATTACAAGTCTAAACAAAATGATCCTTCCATTATCAATGTTTAACAACATATTACATATACTGTTGTACTTTGATTACATCTGACTAAGTGTACATGTATATGAATCAGATTTTGACTTCCTGTCTTTATAAGATTGTATAAGTTAACAAAATCAAACTAATGACAAAGAAACACAATCCACATGAACTTGGGACTTATCTTTAGTGCTGTAAATTCCTTGTTGTGTTAAAGCAAGGTTAAGTACACAAAACTTCTACGGAACACATATATTAAAATGTAAAAATCAACATTAATCAATATACATGGAGTACTATCTGGATATTTTGTGAACTTTGTATTGCATAGGACTGATCGATGTTTTACAGATAAACAAAATTTTCATGCTTTTTATGGGGTTCTTATTTTTGCCATATACATGTAATACGATACTGGCATTGTACCTGTTCTCGCATTGTATCTATCTTTGCCATCTACCTCAGACTTTTGTGCTTAAATTTAAAATTAGAGAATTATTTCAGCTCAATTTGGTACACCATTTTTAGTATCAGAATTAATGCATTTTTAAAAATTGAAAGATCCTGATCACATAAAATACGCAAAATAATGAGGATAGGTACAATGCTATTACATGTATAACTGTAAATCTGACATCTCATTAAAATGTCAAGAGACACAGGATTCTCTCTCTCTCTCTCTCTCTCTCTCTCTCTTGCTCTCTCTCTCTCTCTCTCTCTGAAATGTGAATGTTCTCCCTTACAATGTGGTAAAATTGTTTCATTATTTTGTCAAAGATGAAAAAAGAGATAAAATTTGTCAATAAAGAAATCTGAAAATGATAATTTGTCAATTAAGAAATCTGAAAATGATAAAAAAGTTAACAATGTTTGACCATTTATTCTCAATATTTAAAGATGCTTGGAAGAGACAAAAATCATTCCAAAGATAGTGATATGCATGTCAATTATTATGGTACACATGTAACAAAAATAGCAAGAAATATTTGACATTTAATAATTTAAATAAATAAAGGGACCATAGAGAAGCAGTTACATTGTACCTTGACCAATTTTTACCTTTACTTGTAACACTTTGTTACCAAGAAAATCGTGTCATCTTGTTGGATAAAGGTGATGTTTTACATTATCAGAAAGGACTGAACAAAATTCAAATATAAAGTCAAACAGCCATGTAAAAATTAGGGCATTGTGCATCATTTTATGACATATATTTTACTATAATTATCAAATAAAATTTCCTAACCATTTTCTAGATAAAAAAAAATTAAATTGTCTCAAATTTCTACTAAAATACTAATCTAATATGAGTCTATATATTTTAATTTCTGAATATAGCCATCTACCTTAAATGATTTTTAATCTAAAAGATATAATACGGAAGCATACTAAGAAGAAATTTAAATTTGAAGATTGAATGAAGTAAGGTGATGCTATTATAATCTTCAAACATGGCAAAGACCATTTTTGAATACAGCATACTACATGGAGTTTAACCATCTAACTCAATTATATAATTGTATGAATTTAGAATGGAAAAATGTGACAGAAATTCTTAAAACTTAGAGGTGTAGTAAAAATTACTTATGGCCTACTAACAGTAGCCATGCAATCACACAAATTTCTGGTTTCGTGGTATAAGAGAAAAAAAATTGAAAGAATAACAAATACATGTACATGTAATTTCAAAAAACATTAAAAAAAATTTCAATACCATGAATGTCAAACTACATTGTATTAGTATAACTTTATCAGGGTTTTAATTTTATACATGCACTTTATAATAGTTTTAACTAGGGCCTTGTATCAAGTGAAGATGTCAAAAGCCAATTTTTAAAAAGTGCAAAGAGAGTGACTTTTACATAATTTGACTGAAATGTCTCTTCATTTACAGCTAGTCTTCTATTAAAGACAATTCTGCTGAAAAAAATGCTTATACTTCAAATAAATCCCTTCTCTCTGTGGCACACCATTTCCTCCACCATTTACATGTAGCAACAAAGTTTGATCCATGATATTAACAGTCATACACAAAATCAAACAAAAAACATGAGACATATAGTATAGCTCACTAATCTGTTTTTACTGCTGCTGATTTTGAAGTCCCTTCAGTAAATGCTCTGTATATAAAAAGTCCAAGAATTATGTGAACTGTTCCTATGGCAACAAATGCTGCATAAAAGTAACTGTTCTGATTGGACATACCCATGATTGCTGAAATAAAGACATAGAAAGACAATGAATGAATGAAAATCAAAACAGTATATATGTGTGACTTTATCAAGTAGAAATCTCTAAAAATTTCTTAGTTTAAACACTTTTTAAAGTGTGGTTCAGGTGTGGTTCATTTTGAACCACGTCAACAGAATGTCAGAATCCCTACTCTGGTGAATATTCAAGAGTATATAGATGTACATGTTTGTGAAATTTTCAAGTAGAAACTGATCAAAATCTCAAATTATGAATTTTTTTTGTGCTTTCATAAAAACAAAAAATGGTGTTTTTATATTGAGAGTTTGTGTCAGGAAGATAGCTAAAAATTTTGTTTCAATGTCATTGTTAATCAATGTTCTCAAGTTTCTTCACAACAATGATTATACCTGTAATTCTATAGTTTTGTATTAGGTCCCAACAAATACTGTTTGTTCTTATTGATTCCTTAACAATAAATTATGTACACATTCATTAAAGAGATTTGATTTGAGTAATGGTTTTTAACAGTCCCAGTTGGGAATATTTTACTTATATCAAGACATCACCAGCTGTTGGTAAAAGTACAGAAATTTGTGTGTTGCTCTAATGGCATTATACAGCAGGGTTCTTTATCATGCCATGCCTACCATGACACGGGACCTCGTTTATTTTTAGTTCCTATCCGAAAGAACCATGACTTTCATTTTGTAATGCCCAGTGCTTGGCAAGAGACAGTCACTATCCACTTTCAAGTGTTGGATCAAACCAAGTCGGAGTTCAAACCCATGACCTCCCACTTATAGAGCAAGCACTCTACGAATTGAGCTACTGCAGTGGTCATTCATTAATAAAATGCCAAAGATATTAGATATACATAAGCTCTCTACTGCTCCTACTAATAAAGCTCTTTTAAACCACATAGACGGGTAACCATGTAGAAAAAAGAGACTAGTCAGTACTTCTGTATTTTATTAGTTAACATACCTTCAAAAAATAAACTTTTACTTGCGAAGTAAAGAAACACTGGTAGGAACAACATTGCTATACTAAATAATATCAATGTCTTCATTACGCTGTTTGTCTTCTCCTCATCCATCATCATCCTAGAACATAAATAAATAAATAAATAAATAAATAAATAAATAAGACAATATATTTTCTTGATCAATCATAGTCACCATCATTCATCATGTAAATTGTGATTACCACTAATGGTACTCTACATTTCCCATTACTTTCAATTAAAGTATAATTGAGTAAAGAGAGCAATTTTAGAGTTCACCTTATATTATCCTTGTAGGTCTTGTGCTAAACAAGTCCCAACTTAGCTGAACCCTGACACACTTTATGGCCGACGGCTGTGTGAAGGGTCAGCAGTGAGTGGCACTCCTTCCAACACAGATTGGTGTCTGAAGTTATGTGGATTTGATATAGAAATTGCTCTGATTCTATGCATAGCTGTCAGGCATAAAGGGTCAGAGGAAATTTGAACAAGTATTAATAGTTTATATTACTATTTCAAGCTTCTTAAACAAGAATAATGTTGATTATTTAATAAAGTGTCATCTTAATTCTTATACAATTTCATATTCAAATTTGGAAGACTGGGCTCAATAGGTGGCTCGGTAGTTAAGTTGGTTGAGCATCCCGATAGTATTGGAATGGCCCTGGGTTTGAGTCCTGGTTTGGCTGTTGCATTTTTCTATTTCTTGTTTCATTTGGGGGAGGGGGGGGGCAAACCCTGAGATGTGGCTAACCAACAGCTTGTTCCCTGGGTAGAACTATTAATTTTGATTCAAAGTAGTTAACTGAGAACAATAAAGAGAGGAATGTGACAAACTGGACTTGAAAGGTGGCTGGGTAGCTTAGTTGATAGTGTCCCAATAGTATTGGGATGGCCCCAGGTTCGAGTCTCAGTTTAGCTACTGCATTTTTTTCTTTCCAGTTACATTTGGGGGCTTTTCCAACAATATGAAATGGCCACCAAGTTCATTTAACGATTGAACCTGGTAGTTCAAATCAAAGTTGTTAAATCAAAAAAAAAAAAAAAAAATATATATATATATATATATATATATATATATATATATAAAGGGAGGAATGTGGTAGCCTGCACTTGATAGGTGGCTTGGTAGCTCAGTAAATAGAGCATTCGGAATTTCTGCAGGTATTGGGAAGGTACTGGTTTCGAGTCCAAGTATGGATTGGCATTTTTCCTTTCATTTCCATTTACAAATGGAATAACACAAATGGCCTTATTCAGTGCAAACATCATAAGCATTGATGGCACATTTCAGAGTCATCCGTTAGCTAGTCCAAATTTCTTCTACCTTACCAACAACTACCAGGCATAGTGTTAGAGTCAGAAGAAATTCCGTACTACCCAATAACATGTAAGCCAATTGTTCTTCTCTTTTTTATTTCAGAATTTCCTAACTAAGATTTTTTTATTACATGTAAATCTGGCATATTTAGGATATCCGATATGTTTACTGTTGCAATTTGCAAAATCACTCCGACGTTTGACAATGCAATCGACGATTGACTCAATTAAAAAAAGGCTAAAATTGGGAAAAGGTGTAAACGATAACTAATTTAGGTAGCAGTCACATGAGTCATATCATTAATCAAATCTCTGAACTGATTTTTGATAAAGGCAATCAGTTTGAAGTGGATGTTCACCTTGTTCTCAAATCGCCTTCCATCTTGAATTTGATGTCACGGACTGAATGGATAACGGCAAAACGTTTGTTTGTAAATCATAACTGATTTAATTTGCAAGTCAAAAAACTTTACAATAAATAATATATCTATTTTTATATTGATATTTTTATTGATACTTGCAAATAGTACATAAACTGAGTAATCATGATATTTTAATTTTCCAGTTTTTTAATCGTATCCCAATTAAAAACATACCTATATTAATAGATCCATCTTGAGCTCCTACACGTTAATAATATATATGGTCTAGAGTTCTTTGTCCAACGTAGATTCTGGCTTTGCACTCTTAACTAAATTAATTCCCAAGTTAGTTTGCACTCAATCACATCATGAATATTTTTATCCTTCTTTTCAAGTTATGTAAAAAAAAAAAAAAGAAATAACCCAATAACCAAGTGTAAACGATATTAAGGTTATCTAGTTAACTTTAATAAGACTGAGTTCGTATAAAGGGGACTTAGGAACCCTTCAATATCATGTAGTGATAGTGAATAGTGAACACTTAGTTTAAAGCTGATTTAGGTTTTCCTATTTATGTACAACATATAACGGCGCATTTTTGTCTCAACTATATATGCCTCTCATGGAAAATGTAATACTTAGTTCCATGATAAAATCTTTACTTACGTTGAAATTCAGGATAAAACCTACTGTTAATTTAATCTACCAAAGATCCTATTTTAGAACATTAATTAAGTAATCAATTATCGAAAACGAGGCAATGTCAACATTTTATCAAGTTGTCACAAGCTTTTACGATTTCCATGATTTATTGTGGGGTAATAAAAGAGCAAACTTAGACTTGAAAATAAATCGTAAAGATAGTACATGTATAGATTATATCATGGAACCGGGTATTACATTTTCCATGAGAGGCAAAGTTAAGAAAAAATGAATCGTTTTACATTATGCATAGAAAAACTTAATATAGGCTTTAGATGTCGCTGGTTAGAGGTTATGATGCTCTGAAAGTATAGTTGTAGCTTTTAGTAAACATTCTGCAACTCGAATTCAAGTCTGGTTTATTTGATATTTAAATGGAAACAATTTAAACAATTAATGTAACACAAACACAGTGCAACTAGATTTTCTGCACAATGGTACAAAATCAAATCAAATAAATTTTATTTAAAGTCGATACTTGAATTATCTCCCTTTGATCATATATATAATACATTATGTTATTCATTAAGAAAAAAAGGAAGCTTTTATAATAAATAAATGCCCTTGTTCCGCGCATTTATAAGGGTAAAGCCCGTCCGGGTCCGAAGCGCCCGGGCGGGCGATAGCCCGCCTAAAGGTAATGCGTATGTGCGTAAATAATGGAGAAGATTTAGTAAACTTATCCAACTTTCTTCTTGGTTTGGGCTCCATTGGGGGCCGCCATTACCGCTTTGGTTTATGGGTAATTGTATGAATAATTATTTTTTAAATTTGAATAAACTACCTGCGCCTTGATTGTGATGCTCTCTTTTAGTCCCTTATATTAAAATTAAAATTATCTTATTTATTTAGTTATTGTCTTTTCGATATACATTTATATTTGATCGCCATTCGGCAGTACTGCTTCTCTGCCTCTGAATTCTCCGCCGCTAGATGGCTCCGAATCTGTTTTCGGTACGAAGGTCGTCTGCTCATTTTGTGCACATTCACAAACCAAAGAGGGACAACCGCTACTGGCACAACATTACTACAGAAGGGTACATGGTATTATTCCATAAACTTACTAAAAATTATTTTGAAAATAATTTAAAAAAACTAATTAAATATTTTTGTGAACGATTTTTTAGGGGTTTTGTAAATTTTGATAAAATGTGAAATATAAAAGACATACTGGCGCCCGAAAAAACTTCAACTTTGTAGGTATATATAGTGAATACTGAAACTACATGCTAATAGCTTTGCCCGTTATTAGGCTTTGCCTAAGTTCATAATAGTATCACCGTGGAAAATTACCTTTTCTCCATTATTCATAATGGTTTACTTATAAAACTTATTTGTTTTTAATAATATATGGCTTACATTTTATTTTATGTTTTATCTTCTTACAGTTTTATTATGTAATTTAATGTTTATCGGCATTATAGTATATGGCAGATTTAGTTATTGTCACCCATTACGGGAAATGTTCTAATCCAAGTAATGAGGATCAGCGTTGATTGACTCTATTGTCAATATTCTTTGTATTGTTTTTGCCTCTAGCTACCCGCGGTTTGCCTCTAGCTACCCGCGGACATTACTTACATAATATAAACATATTTGTTATAAACACATTTGTTTGTAAATAAATATATTGGGATTTTATTGAGAACGGAGATTGAGACTCGCTTGGGCTGTCCGTCGAGTCACGTGTAAATATTGTACATAAAGTGTAGAAATTGTATATAGAGTTACGAGTTATATTTTATATCAAATTATTAGATAACCGACCAACAACAAAAATTTAACGGTTATACTTGGGGAGAATCCGGCGTTCCTGACCACCTCTTGCAAGCTGAGTACTTACCAAAGAAAAAAAAAGCTAATTCCCTATCATTACAAAACAAAGAGAAATGGAAATACCAAAACCAGAAAAATTTTGTGCATACAATGTGGCAGACGCTGATATTTGGATTAACAAATTTATACAGTATACAGATGTATTGGAATGGTCGGAGATTAAAAGCACCAGAGCGTTCCCATTATTTTTAGAGAATTCTGCCCTTGTTTGGTACCTGCTATTAGACGATAACATAAAGAAAGATTTTAAACTTCTATGTGAAGCGTTTGTTCAAAGATATGGTATGAATCACGTAGACAGACAATCAAAATTAGTAGAAGTGATAAAAATGAAACAGAAGAATGACGAAAACGTGACGGACTTTATAGCTCGAGTAGAAGACCGATGCTACCGAGCTAATGCAACGTGCATTATGGATCACGTCATACAACACGGCGAAATAAAAACACCTATGCTGATGAACAACATTAACCCCAAAACAACAGAAGAAGTTATCACATCTGCAAAAATAGGACAATCAGTAGACACAGTCAGCAGAGAACAGGAAAATGAAAGACAACAGGAAATTCAAGAAAAGTTGGACAAAAAATTAAAGAAATTGAAACAGAAGTTAACGGTAGGTGTGGTCAAATTATTCAGTCATTAAGTAGCAATACTTATTTGCCATGTTATGAATTCACGAATCAAATAAATCAAAATTCAAATCAAAACTTTAGAACTGTTAAATATAAAAAACGGAGAAATAACAATTTCCAAAAACGTAATATAGTACAAGCAGGTGTCGCAACTGTTACTTGTCATGACAAATCTGAAAATTCAAAATTGAGATCTAAAAACAACCACATTGATTTCGTTAAAAATTACTTTGAAAAAAAAAACATCTTTTAATAAAGTTGTTAAAAATTTAGAGAATTCCGAAATAAATGAAACTAATATTGCACCAGCAATTTCTGATTCGAAATCTGACAATTCATGTACAGTTAATATTAGAATAGGGGATTCTGTTTTGCCAGCCTTGGTTGATAGCGGCGCCGCTGTTTCAGTGGTTCGTTTAGATGTTTATCACAAGACTGGACATAAGAACAAATTTATCATAAAAAAAGCCACAATTCCCGATAGTTAGGGGTGTGGGCGGAAACATATTAAATGTACATGGTCAAGTATCACTTCCGGTTCAGATGGGTAGATTAGAAATGCAGCAAGATTTTCATGTTTTAGAGCAAATACAAATGCCAGTTATTTTAGGTAGAGACTTTCTCAATATTCAAAAAGCTACTTTAGACTTTTCGAATCAAAAATTGACTTTACAAGGAGGCATTACAGAAATTTCTTTAAACGACACCTCAAAATTTGATGAACATTTTGTGAAATTAACTAAAAACGTCAAAATACCACCGCGAAATATAGCATTAGTTGAGGTATCTATTCGAGATACACCGGAAAATAAAAATTCAGTGGGAATTATAGAACCAAATCCTTCCTTAATTGGTAAATGGAATGTAATGGGGGGTCGATGTCTAGTAATGCCAAAAGTTAAAAGGGCTTTCTATCAATTATTAAACCCTACAAATACGACAGTACACATGAAAAAGAACAGTATAATTGGCTATTTTCATGAAATTGCAGAAGATCGCATTTTTGGAGAAATAAATGATAAAGTTGCTAATATTTCAAGTATATGTGACGGCTCCAAAAATGATGCTCAGAATACAAAATACATCAATATCGCAAAGGAATTAAATATAGATTTGTCACAATCAGATTTAACAGCTGCACAAAAAGACGCGCTTTTAGTCGTTATTGGACAAAATAGGGATGCATTTGCTAAAGATATGTCCGAGTTAGGTCGCTGTGGCTTATATAAACATAAAATAGACACAGCAGGTACTCAACCAATACGACAACACAGGTATAGAGTGTCACCTAAAGTTCAGGAGGAAATGTCGCGACAAATCGACGAACTAGAAAAGTTGAACATCATCGAAAAGTCTACTACTGAATGGCAAAGTCCAGTGGTAATGGTCTCCAAGAAATCGAACCCTGGGGAACCAGCGGAATTACGGTTTTGCGTCGACTTCCGCAAAGTCAATGCCTCGACTATAAACAACGTCTTTTGGCCGTTACCGCGCATCGAAGAGGTACTTGATACTCTCGGCGAATCGCGCTCACAAATTTTCAGTGTATTGGATATGCGACAAGGGTTCTTTCAGATAGAATTAGACAATGAAACTAAACACAAGACGGGATTTGTCACGCACAGAGGAGTTTATCATTTCAATCGCCTCCCGTTCGATCTCGCTAATTCGCCGGGAACGTTTTCAATGGTAATGAACGAAGTTTTACGCGATCTCAATTGGAAATGCGCACTCACATATGTTGATGATGTGTTACTGTTCTCGCGGTCGTTCGAGACACACCTTGAACATTTGTCGACTGTCTTTCAAAAGCTTCAGGAAGCAAATCTAAAACTAAAACCGTCAAAATGCCAATTTGCGTGTAAACAAGTGGAATATTTAGGTCATGTGATATCGAAAGAAGGAATCGCGGTAGACACCAAGAAAACACACGCAGTTCAAAATTTTCCGCCACCGTCCAATACAAAAGAGGTCAGAATGTTTTTGGGGTTGTGTAATTATTACAGAAGATTTATCAAAAACATGGCTAAAATCGCGACTCCGCTTTATCAATTACTTGGTAAAGACGAGGTTTAAATGGACGGAAATGTGCCAGGTCGCATTTGATACGCTGAAACAGAAACTAGTTTCACCTCCGATACTAGTATTCCCAGACTTTAGCAAAGAGTTCACGCTGCATACAGACGCTTCGGGGTACGCTATCGGTTTCGTATTAGGACAAAGAGATGATCAAGGACGCGAACACGTGGTAACTTACGGTGGACGCGCATTACGGCCAGCAGAGCAAAAGTGGGATGTTAAAGACCGCGAGTGTTTGGCTCTTATTGAAGGTAAAAAGCAGAATCACGTTTATCTTGCTAATTCGAGGTTCCATGTTTATACTGATCACATCGCTCTTCAGTACTTGCATACTATCAAACAAAGCACCGGCAGGCTCGCTAGATGGTCTATCTATCTGCAGTCTTATAATTTCGATATACACTACAAGCAAGGAAAATCGAACGCGAATGCAGACGCACTTAGTCGCAGGCCGTATAATTTAGCTGCAAATTCAAAGCCGGAGTCTGACGATTCGTTTGTGTACAACATAACGCAACATGCCTTACCCGAAGTTGAATCGAGCTGCTTTCTGGATACAGTACCAGACGAAGAGCCAAGCGTACTGACTAGATTGTTTAACGCCGAAAAACAATATATGGATTTAGATCCCGTGACTAACATACTTACAACTACCGTAGTCACAAAGGAGCAGTTACAACGCGAACAACAATCCGATCCTGACCTCCGTAACATGGTCAATTATATGATGAATGGTACATTACCAGACGACAAAAAGCAAGTGGATTATCTACTTAAAGAGTCGAATCATTACATTTTTGACAATGATATTTTGTTTCACTTACATCACCCACGCGGTAAAGGTCATAGGTCGGACCGAGTCATTAAGCAACTTGTAGTACCCCATTCGCTGAAGGACGACGTGCTTCGTTCCTAACACGATTGTATTATGGCTGGGCATCCGGGTCACGAACGCACATATAATACAATTAGGCTTAAGTACTTCTGGAAGCGAATGTGGGAGGACATAAAAACGTACGTACGCACTTGTATCGAATGTCAGACCGCGAAAAATAACCCGCACGCGAAACCCGCGCCGTTACAGCCATTTCCAGCGGAAGGCGTATTTTCGCGAATGCACATGGATATCCTCTGCAACTTGCCAAAAACAAAAGAAGGCTTTAACCAAATACTCCTTGTAGTGTGTTCATTTAGTAAATGGTGTGAAGCTTTTCGTTTGCGATCTGGTTCCGCGACAGAAATCGCCCGCACGATTTATGATAATATTATATGTCGGTATGGCGCTCCTAAAGAAATTTTAAGCGATAGAGCACAAAACTTCATGTCGAAACTTATTCAAGAAATATGCGAAATATTTCAAATTACAAAATTACAAACAAGTAGCTATCACCCAGAGACGAATGCCGCGTGTGAGCGAATGAACGCGACTATCGCACAAACATTACGTATATATTGTGACAAAAACCAATTAAACTGGGCACAATTACTACCAAGCGTCATGATGTCATATCGCATGACAGTCGCAACACAATCAACGGGATATTCACCTTACTACCTAGTATTTGGTCGCGAAGCAAGATTTCCTATCGATATAGCCCTGAGATTCGACACAACGCGAAAATTAGGCAAAGATGCTGATTTGGAATTTAAATCAATCATGCATGACCTGTCTTTGGCTCGCGAACAAATATTCGACAAGCTCAGGATAAATACAAAACTCAATTTGACAAGAGAGCGGCTGAACCGACCCACGTCGCGGATAGAGTTTGGCTTTATTGTGTTAAAACACCCACGGGTTTATCAAGAAAACTTTACAAAAAATGGATAGGTTCGTATTATATACGTCACGACAACGGAAATTATTCGTTTTTGTTACGTAGATGCTCGGATAACAAAGAAATTAGGGCCCCAGTACACGCGAATAGACTAAAACATTTCTTTGATCCGCGCAATCGCCCTACGAATCCTCCTGAACGTATCAACGACAATATCGACTTAAATCCAGAAGAAATCGATGACGCCGAAAACATACAACAAGATAACAATAAAACACAAAATGTTGAAAATAAAGCAGGGCAAACTCAGCCACAACAACCAAATCAAAATGATACAAACTCGGACAATCTTAGTACACAGCAAAACTCCCACACTGGTATTCAAAACCACAATAACGATGATCAGTATGAAGTTGAATGTATTTTTGCCTGTAAAAAAAGTGGCAGTAAAATGGAATACAAAATAAAATGGCTCGGTTACACAGAACCGACATGGGAACCGAAAGAAAATGTATCTGACGAACTCATTCGGCAATTTCATGTCAATAAAACTTTGAAAAACAAAGCAAGAAAAGGGAGAAGACGCATGTATTAAACACTGCGTATTTAGACCGTTACCTTTGTCAAATTTGATTTTTTTCTACAAGGATGCTATTCAATTTCAATCTTTTGTTAAATAGATTTCTCACTGAATTTTATTCTTTCTATAATAATGATAATAATACTTTTGTGGTGAAAATTATTTTTTAAAAAAATGTCCCATTGCACCCACTTAAATTGAATAACATGACTATATATATATATATAACTATGCTCATCAAAACGTGAAAATCATTTTATTTCATTCCATACATTTTTAATTTTACAATTTTCGCATTGATAGCAGCGACATCTCCTTTCTTTGGCATTATTATTATTATATTGGTTTTTTTCAAATAAAATAAATACAAGGTATTGCTACTTAGAATTGATCACACCTATAACTATACAAAATGTATATCAATCAAATCCGTTATAAAGAGTGATAGGAGCATTGTTATTCGACTGTAATTTGGATTCAACATTCAATACAGATGTGTGTTTCCGAAGATTAACCATTCCACTTTGTGTGCAAATTTCACTGGTCGATCGGAATTTCCAGCTTCTATACTATGAACAATTTACTTTTTTTCGTTTACTTTACAAGTTGGATATCATGTGGACATTTTATTTATTTTATAATTCAAAGACTTGAACACTGCATTAGTTTATACGTGATTTAAAATATGTGTATATACATAGTAACCATTTTGAGAAATGAGGACATTTCTAGGTGAGCGAGGGGCAAATATCACCGTGGAAAATTACCTTTTCTCCATTATTCATAATGGTTTACTTATAAAACTTATTTGTTTTTAATAATATATGACTTACATTTTATTTTATGTTTTATCTTCTTACAGTTTTATTATGTAATTTAATGTTTATCGGCATTATAGTATATGGCAGATTTAGTTATTGTCACCCTTTACGGGAAAATAATGTTCTAATCCAAGTAATGAGGATCAGCGTTGATTGACTCTATTGTCAATATTCTTTGTATTGTTTTTGCCTTTAGCTACCCGCGGTTTGCCTCTAGCTACCCGTGGACATTACTTACATAATATAAACATATTTGTTATAAACACATTTGTTTGTAAATAAATATATTGGGATTTTATTGAGAACGGAGATTGAGACTCGCTTGGGCTGTCCGTCGAGTCACGTGTAAATATTGTATATAAAGTGTAGAAATTGTATATAGAGTTACGAGTTATATTTTATATCAAATTATTAGATAACCGACCAACAACAAAAATTTAACGGTTATACTTGGTGGAGAAATTGTATATAGAGTTACGAGTTATATTTTATATCAAATTATTAGATAACCGACCAACAACAAAATTTAACGGTTATACTAGCATGCTTTATGATGTTGTAAATCTAAAGAAGAAGGAAACCACACTGCCAATTTAAAGTATACCAAGATTGGTTGTATGATGATAGGTAAGATCAATTTGGGATGCGTTCTTATTTCTGATTCATTTCCTCGTGATTTCCGGTTCCGTTTTAAGGGGGCAGAGCTTTCATCAGAGTCGATGAAAATGATTTTACATCAAAACAAAAACAAACGTACAATATGTGATAGTCCACAGCTTTTATTATAGACTCAAACCATTTATTTGTTTTTGTTTTAAAAGCCCCAATGTCATAATTTATGCGTTACCGATATTTATAATACAAACTCGTTTGTTTTGCCTCCGCCGCCACCATTATGTCGATCATACAGGTGACCGGTAGTGGAAAAAGTGTTGCAAGTGACAGAAGTCCGTTTTATGGGGCAAGAATTCCAACGGATGTAAAAGCGTGTATCAAACCGTTAACTCAATTAGATAAACAGAACTTTAGAAAGATTTTACAAAGTAAGAAATGGTTTGCACACAGCTTCATATACCTTGTATCATTTTTATTTAGTTTAATTTGTGTCATGTGACAGGGTATCAAGTCATTTCGGCACTTGGTCATTTCGGCGCTTGTTATTGGAGGTCATTTCGGCACTTGACTTAAGTCATTTCGGCACCTACGTTGGTTATTTCGGCACTTTGCAGATTTTTCTGTTACAAGTTAAGTTTGTGTCGATTGCTAATTAGATTAACACATGATCAAAGCGGCATCTGTGTTGTATGAAGTGATTTTGTTTACATAGGTGATGCCTGGGGTTGGATTAGTATCGGATAAGACGTACACATGATCAAAGCGGTGGTTTTGTGTACATACGTGACACTTAAGGTCAGAGTAATATCAATTATACACACAATGCAGAAGCCAATTTAGGACTAATTGGTTAATTAGCAGTTGAAAGGAATTTATCATGGTGCATAAAATGGCAAGTTTAATCAGAGGGGTGTAATTTCTACAATGTCGAACAGCAGTTGGTTGGTGTGCAAGAAAACTGTTAGACCCAGACAAGAAGCTCTCGAATGTGACGAATGTTCAAGATGGACCCACAGATGTTGCAATACAGGTGCCGAAATGACCAAACACAAGAGCCGAAGTGACCAAACACAAGTGCCGAAATGACCAGGTGCTGAAATGACCAATGAAGTGCCGAAATGACCAGAATTCGTGATCATGTGACAGATGTATAATTCTCATGAAAAAATGAAACACATGTCTTTTTTTCCCTAGCAACCAAATAAAATGACGATGAAAAGTTGTTGCTTAATATTGAATGTTTTAATTGTGATTTTTTGAATTATAGAAAATTTATACACAATTCAGTTTTTCAAGTACACAAATCAAATCAAATAAATTTTATTTAAAGTAGATACATGCCCATAACAATCAACATAAGCTCCATTGAGCTTTTAAAATCAAATATATATGCAAATTACAAATTACAAAAGCACTAATACAAAATATACATAGGCATACATTACATGACAGGTACATAATGCAGGTAAGCAAATGTTGAGAAAAACAAATCATATTGAAGTAAATGGATAAGAACTGATATGGAGTTGGATAATATAAAAGAATAGTATATTGTTAGTTTTCCTTATCTGTTTAAATGTTTGCAAATAGGTTTTAAAATGTTTAATTGACGAGAGGCTTTTTTTTTTTTTTTTTTTTTTTTTTTACAGATTTCTGATATGTGAGTTTTAAATTTAAGTTCAAAATCAATTTTATTGCCTAAAAGTTTTACTTCTTCACAGTATATTGTACTTTGGTTTAGATTAAATGTAAAGTTTGAGTTTTTGGGGTTTTTTTTGCCAATAGCAATTGCCTGGAATTTATTGGGGTTAGCTTGCATTTTATTGAAGGAAAACCAGTTTATAAGAGATGTACACTCGATATAATAGTTGTAAGAACCAAAATAAAGTAGGACTATTACCATCTTACCATCTTCATCAGTCTGTCTTTCCATCCCTCTTTGATTTTATCTTCTTGGAATTGCTGGACGGATTTTCACAAGTTTATTGATTTAGTAGCTTATACCTTTGTCTTGTTCACTTTTTGGCCCAGGTCTCTTTTTTCCTTGGGTGAATGGGACTGATAAAAAGTAAAAGTGACCAACAGGTTTGCGATTTCTTTATAGTTTGGTATCCCAAATAATCGAAGTTGAATAGTCTTGATAACTGCATCTTGGCATCCCAACTATTCAGTCACACATAGACATATTTTTTGTCGATTGCATGATTTTAAGATGTTATCAAAAACTTTTTTGACATCATGTTAATTTTTATTTCATTACAGTGATTGTATCTTCTATGGAAGGGAAAGATGTAAATTCAGACAGTTTTAAAGAAATGGTGACCTCTGACCTTACAGAGGAGACCTTAAGTACAATATATACTGGTTTATACTCATTATTGAAATGTGCTTTGAGATTGCCCTTAACATCACTGAAACCAGAGGTAAGACAGATTGTTTTATTGCCTGTATCATGTACAATACAATCTACCAATAATCTTGAACATGTCCTTATTATAGATCTTTTATTTATTGTACGAAGGTTCACAGGAAAAAATATCAATGATCTTTATTTTTGAATTGTACAAAACCATTTTTAGCTCAACTGGCTAAAGCCAGATGAGCTTATGGCATGATGCGCGCGTGCGTGCGTGCGTGCGTCCGTTAACAGCAAAAACTCAGAAACTACTGGGCCAATTTTAGCAAAACTTTGCAGGAATGATCCCTAGAAGGAGTAGATGGAAATTTGTACAATAGGTTTCCATGGCAACCAAAAGTAGGTCACAGCGACCTAGAATGTAAAAAACCTAAAATAAGTTTCTTCTCTGAAACCATAGGTTATATTCAAAATCTGATGTGATATTTAGCTTCTAGACACCCTTAAACATGTAGGTTGTACATTTCGTGAAATTCTGTCAAAAACTAGGTTACGCGTTTTTAACGTTTTTCTGTCATACTTCGTAAAAAGTGAAAATAAGGCTTATAATGAGATATCAACTTTGAAAATCTTCTTCTCTGAAACCATGAAGCCTTAAGCTTTCATATTTGACAGTTAATATCAGCTTGAGCCCCTTTACCAAGTTTGTACAAATGGTGGCCCCCGGTCTATTTTTGGCCCCACCTCAGGGGTCCATATATCTGCATATGCATATATGGCTTATAATTGAAAATCAACTTTGAAAATCTTCTTCTCTGAAATCATGAAGCCTTAAGCTTTCATATTTGGCAGTTAATATCAGCTTGAGCCCCTTTACCAAGTTTGTACAAATGGTGGCCCCCGGTCTATTTTTGGCCCCACCCCAGGGGTCCATATATCTGCATATGCATATATGGCTTATAATTGAAAATCAACTTTGAAAATCTTCTTCTCTGAAACCATGAAGCCTTAAGCTTTCATATTTGGCAGTTAATATCAGCTTGAGCCCCTTTACCAACTTTGTACAAATGGTGGCCCCCGGTCTATTTTTGGCCTAACCCCAGGGGTCCATATATCTGCATATGCATATATGGCTTATAATTGAAAATCAACTTTGAAAATCTTCTTCTCTAAAACCATGAAGCCTTAAGCTTTCATATTTGGCAGTTAATATCAGCTTGAGCCCCTTTACCAAGTTTGTACAAATGGTGGCCCCCGGTCTATTTTTGGCCCCACCCCAGGGGTCCATATATCTGCATATGCATATATGGCTTATAATTGAAAATCAACTTTGAAAATCTTCTTCTCTGAAACCATGAAGCCTTAAGCTTTCATATTTGGCAGTTAATATCAGCTTGAGCCCCTTTACCAAGTTTGTACAAATGGTGGCCCTGGGTCCATGTTCGGCTCCACCCCAGAGGTCCATATATCTGCATATGCATATATGGCTTATAGTGAGATATCAACTTTGAAAATCTTCTTCTCTGAAACCATGAAGCCTTAAGCTTTCATATTTGGCAGTCAATATCAGCTTGAGCCCCTTTACCAAGTTTGTACAAATGGTGGCCCTCGGTCCATTTTTGGCCCCAACCCAGGGGTCCATATATCTGCATATGTATATATTGGAAATCAAATTCAAAATTTTTTTCTCTGAGACTGTAAGGCATAATGCTTTTATATTTGGCATTTAACATTAGCTCAAGTCCCTTTACCAGGTTTGTACAAATGGTGGCCCCCGGTCCATTTTTGGTCCCACCAAGGGGCACATATATCTACATATACTTATATGGGAAGTCAAATTTCAAAATATTCTTCTCTGAAACTGTAAGGCCTACAGCTTTTATATTTAGCATTTAACGTCAGCTCAAGTCCTTGTACCGAGTTTATATAAATGAAGGCACAAGAACCATTTTTGTCAGTTGAGCTCCACAGGCCCTTTTGGGCCTCTTGTTCTAGAACAGCTTGTTGTAGGGTAGCCTGACCAAGTTGTCAAGGACTAAAGGCTTATCAAATTTTAATAATTTGTTACAAGTGCTTTTGTTGACTTCAGTGTTTAATATATAGTGTTTAATGTTTGTAACTCTATAATTTTTATTTGAAAAAAAAACAACCACATTTACAATTTGTAATTTAAATATTATACTAAAAGTATTGCTTTCTGAATCATGTTAGTTTTTATCCACAATATTTATTTATTTAATTATCTATTTATTTATTTGTATATTATTTATTTATTCATCATTCATTTATTTATTCATTTTTTTTTATTTATTTTTAGATGTTTGTAGAAGATTTACAAGAGTTACAGTAAGTTTTCCATAATATTATATACTTCAAATTACACATTACCACTACAAGTCTTCTTTATTACCTAGTCAGGGTAAAGACACAAACCACTGCTGTAGCTTAGTTGGTAGAGTGCTTGCTCCGTAGGTGGGAGGTTGTGGGTTTGAACCCGGACCGGGTCTGACCCAAAACTTGAAAATGGGTAGTGGATGTTCTTTCCCCCAGCACATTACAAACTGAAAGCCACAGTTCTTTTGGATGGGAACTTAAAATAAGTAAGGTCCCGTGTCACGGCATGGCACGATAAAGAACCCTGCTGTATATTGCCATCAGCGCAACACACAGGCAAAGTTTCTGCAATTTCGCCTAGAGCTGGTGACGTCTCGATATAAGTGAAATATTCTTGACTGGGACGTTAAACACCATTACTCAACTCAACTCAATTAAAGACATGTATTTATGTATGTACTTTTGCTTTTATTTGAAGTTGATCTTATTAGTATACAATGTATTTGAAAGTTTTTTTTTATCATTTCAGAATTTCAGAGCAGTTCCATGCAGATTTATCAAGTGTTGTTTTTGGTGCAAAGTAAGTTTTGATGATATTTTGTTAAAATAAAAGTTATTATTATTGACCATCATTGTTTTCATTTATAAGTTAACAGCCAACATTAATGATGTGACCAGTTGGTGTGGCTAAAATCTATGCACTGTTTAAACATGATAAAATATAACATAAAGGTTTATTAAAAACTGGCAAAGCCACATTCAATACACAGTCTAAAATCCATTGTTCTACATTTAATTCATAAATGTTGGGCCTCTGGTCCAGAAATTGGCTTATGGATAACTGTGCCTCTGATTATGCATGTTAAAATCACTCTTAAACAGATCCTACCATGCAGGGGTGGCATGATAATATCTTGCTTTGTAAATAAGAGAGATTCATGGGTTTCTGTCAGTTTGGCATTGCACAGGGTAGGACACATAATGTTTTTTTTGCCTTTTATGTAATACATTATTGTATTATTATTTGTAATTTATAATACATTACATATTGTAAAAGTATGGAATAAATCAATTCAGAATTAATAAATTGCTAGATGGTCTCTGTGAGTTGTAGAATAGCCATATTTTGTTATAGTTGTGTTGTACTCCATGCTGGTATTATATAAAAATATTATAATAATATATAAGAATTTATATACATGTATTATTGATTTCATATTCAAATTCAAAAATCTTCTCTCAATCTTACCTCATTCTAAGTGCCACCTGGTGACAGATAATACTTCAGCATTCTTTCCTTTAAATTTGTTCTTCAGTTTTTTACATGTGCATGTATATTTATTTATTCTGCAGGAGACCAAAAATAGAAAATCAATCAATCGAAAGCAGACCACGTCTTCCACAAATCAAATCATTTAAATGGAGAGTTGATGTAGCAATTTCAACCAGGTACATAAAGGTTATCATGTTTGTAATATCAAGAGTAGCTGACCAAAATATACAGAGATTGCTTACCAAATATTCAACATCAGCTAGTGGTTTTCTACCCTATTACATACGGAAGTACACATACAGTAGAATACAGTAGAATAAATCATGAGATGATTATCAATGTAGGGTAGTACCAGTTTTGAAAATTGAATCTACCAATGTACCACATGGCACCCATAATGTTGTGTGTGAATTGTATTTCCAATTAATAAGGAGCATTATTTACATACATCACATAATCCCAGAAAAACATCATTTGCACTGAAAGACATAAAATTGTGCATATCCATTTGGAATAATAATCTTAAAAATTTTATGTTTGACTGCCTGTTTGATTACCACAGTTATAGCCTTGATTTCCATTTAAGAAGAATTTTTTTAGCATAAGGTTAATATCCAATTCGATAACATGAAACAGATTCAAAACATTTGAAATACATGGATACTACAGTTACCAGATTGTAAAGTGATGTCATTGATTTACCTTGTGTTTCTTTAAGATACAAGATCTGACCAGTTTAGTAAAAATGTAACATGGCTGGGACATAAAAACATCATCAACACAATACTCCTATAAGATCAGAAAGACCTTGATGGCTGAGTGATCTAAAGCACACACTTATGGATCACAGTGCCTCCTACAAACTAGATTCGAAACTCACTTGGACAGATAGTAGTGTAAGAAAGTTTGTCAGTTCACTTGCTGAAGGTCAGTGGGTCTCTCTCGACACTCCAGTTAACTCCATCATCCAAAAACTGACCACCTAGGTATAATTAAAAAAATCTTGCCTAGAGCGTAAAACATCATTACTCAACTCAACTCAGTATGTAAATTCAACGATTTTGTCAACTCATAATTATGAAAACTGTCTCCACTGGATTTGGCTTGTAAGATCAACATGAACGCATTCATGGCTGATAAATAGACAGATGTACAAAAGTTGTTGTGATATCTATTATATAAACAAAAACAGCTGATTAAATAGTGATTGTGTCTGTTGTTTATTTCAGTGTTCTAAACAGAGTTCTAGAGCCAACAGTTTTAATGGAAATCACACTTAGTAATGACAAAATACACACATTTGAGGTTTGTATAAGAAACAAGTTCTCCATCATTAAGATGAAACATTAGAAATGAACCAGGTGAAAAAGTTACACTAGAATGAAGAAATTTTATAAATATATATATATATATATATTTATATATATATATATATTTATATTTATATATGTATATATGTATGTATGTATCAGGGCTCAGGAAAACTTTGACTGAGGTGTTGGACATTTTTTTTCAAAGCAACTGTACAACCGATGCAGTGAAAAGCAAAAAAAAAAAAAAAAAAAAAAAAAAAAAACGTTGTTATTGACTATGTATATTTAAAAGGTTTTTAATATCAATGTGAAGTTTTTTTAAAAGGGTTTAACTACCACGAAGTTATTTAAATAAATATATATGGTCAGACTTATATGTCCACATATTAAAGTGTTGATTTTGAACTGTCGGCGTTGACGACACATGGCTTGACGGCCATCTTTGTTTATTGACAATTGCGCATTTTTGTTTTCCCGAAGTTACACGAACTTTACTGAACCTCATTTTGAGACCTCTTTGATTTTATTTAGACTTTTTTAAAATTATTTATTTATAACTAAACAGTTTGCCAAGACCGTACTATGCGCGTTGTATTATTATTTAACATCCCGCGTGGAACCTCTTTGAAATAGTCCGACGACCATGACCTTCAAGGACTCGTTATCAGCTGTTTATGGCTTCCGTCTGTTAAGCGATGTGTACTTAATAAACAACTTATCAACAAAAGTAATGATGATTCGGACGATAAAACAAAAGGAACAGATTGAGACCATGGATTTTAACTGATTAATAAACAAAAGCATAATTATTAGATCTGTATTATTTATTGAAAATGACTGACAGGTGATAGCAAAGAATACTCGAGTAAAAAAATGACCGATAAACATATTTATTTACGTGTCCGATTTACTGAATTTTATTTTAAACTAAAAATGTCCGGCAAGCTATATTTCACATTGGACAAAAATATTTTTTGTTGGACATGTCCGGCAAATATGACCGTTTCTGGACCCCTGGTATGTATATATATTTATATATATGTATACATGTATATATAAAGTATTTAGAATTCATGTAATACTGATATTTAAGGTAACAACAATTGACCTGACCTAATGGTTTTTGGTTTTTGTTAATGGTGGAACAAAAATAAAAATCCATGTACATGTTTAAATATTTCAAGATAAAACTGACTTCGATTTGTAATATTATTGGGGGCATGTGAAAAGTTGATTGTACTGACATCAAGCTTGTAAAAGCTAAAGTCAGGTTCTATGCTATGTAAGGATGGTACTAAATTCAATTTTTATATACTATAGCATATTACATAGGTTTTGATTTATTCATCAACTACATCACCTGTAGTTAGTGACATATTCACATCATGTAAATGAAATAATCTTGACTGGGACCTAACACCCCCCCCCCCCCCCCCCACACACACACACACACACACACACAGTAACCTACCTACCACTCTAACATGTCTTAGTAAATTTTATATTGGTTAAGCACATTTTATCTATTGTGTTTTCAGGTACCAGTGTCAAAGTTTCATGAACTCCGTTACAATGTTGCTTATGTGTTAAAAGAAATGGAAGATTTAGAAAAAAGAAGTATTTTGAAAATTCAAGACTGATTTAGTTACAATATATACATGTAGTTAAACTGAATTGTTCACAGTGGTACTTCTCATGATATTCTATTTGATAGTAGAGATGACTTAAATGTACAATTTACTTACAGCCATGCCAAGGAAAGATGGAGGTTTTTATATTTTATAGATATAACTCTTTTGTAAAAACCAGGTTGGAAAGTCTATTTTGAAATCATTTACATGCATCAGTCAATTGTTTATAGCCAGAGGCTATGTAAGATATAGTAAATATGATTACATTGAAAGACTGTGATCTACTGCTCAGGGGAGGTAACCCTCTGATTAGGTCACATTTCTACTCCAAAATGGACTCGTGTGGGGGAGACCACTGTATCTGAAACAAGTGCTTCCACCTGGATTTTATTATTGCATCGTGTGTGTGTGTGTGTGTGTGTGTGTGTGTGTGTGTGTGTGGTGCATACATTTATATTTGGCATTTGTGAATATTTGCAACATTCCAAAATGCAAAACATGAAGTAATTGAAAGAACAATTTCATCACAATCAAACATATATTAATTTATTGATAACTCTTACCATGATTTTATACATTATACCATTATTATTTTATAAATTTAATTATATTTATTATCAAGAACAAATAAAAATGAAGTAAAATACATAAATGATAGAAAAGTATATTTTGTTATATTATATTGTGAATTTTTCAAAATCTGGTAAATAAATAAGAATTGGGGTAAAATTAATGTCACCCACTCTGGGTCTGCAAGATCTGGAAGATTTGGCAGGTCTGCTTGATCTTTATTTTTATTAAATATACTTGACGTTTGGGCCCCAATATGAATTACCGGTACCTTTAAGACATTTGATACATAAATACATGTATATGCAATAAAATAGAAAACATTATGTGGCAGCCTATATATATATATACTAGTATTCTTTTTTTTTTTTTTTTTAATTTCCTTTAACATAATTGTTAGTTCAAATGCACTTGTTTACATATTTACAAGGTTTACATTTCCAAAGTCAGGTATTAAGGTGTTAGCTACAGTACTTAAAGAATGGTGGTCTTTGAATAAAGCAGCAAGTTAATTTTATTACAATGCTGATTCCCATGTTTAAAAGTTCAAGACCCATGGGCTTTGTAAAATCAGTATTAAATGGAAGAGTAAAAATATTTAAAATGTATAATTATTATTATTTATTCAAATTGATATTGTTTTTGATTCCTAGCTTTGACACTGTAGGAAAGTAAGGAATCGATTATGCAAGTTACAATGACCTTTGCCCAATTTATGAATAAATCAAAAGTTCATACTATTTAAAGATAAAAGTGCTGATGTTGAACATTAAAAAGTCTTGTAGAATTGAAAATTCAACAGAGCATGCAGACTTTAAAGTTTTACGTTTTGGAGCACAGACTTACAATTTGTTCACTAGGTCACCTCCATATTGAATGACAAAGCTAGAAGAATGAATGAGCACAATGTGGCACAATCCTTGATAGATAGTTTGTGTTTTAATAATTATGATTGAGAGGCAGACATCACATATATACATGTGTATATTTGTTGACTTAAAGGAGTCTGGTTTAAATGTGATTTCGCAGGTGCACTTTTTCATGAGTGTAATACAAGCATTTACATTAAAATGTTTGACTTTAACAATATAATTTTTTACCTTCAAAGAGTGCAACAGTTTGTTGTTGTTGTAATGTGATTTGAGCTATTCACAACGAGAGCAAGGTTCTTTTTCCTGTACGTTGTAGAACCCAATTATGTTTTTTTCCACCATATAGAGAACGCCAGTTTTTATTGACGTCCATGTTCTTATAGGGCAGACTTAAATCCCTCTACAATTTTTTGCGTGCAAGACTGAATCTGGTAGGTGGTTCCAGTGTATATACTTAAGTTCGTAATATGGAAATGTATATTACGGTCTGTTGTATACTAGTTCACACTCGGCGACTTTTTTGTATCGCGTTATCTCACTGAGTCTGTATGTTGCAGACAAGCATACGGCTCCTCCCAGTCCATTATCCTGACACCAGCTCACCCAGTCCATTATCCTGACACCGGCTCACCCAGTCCATTATCCTGACACCGGCTCCCCCAGTCCATTATCCTGACACCGGCTCCTCCCAGTCCATTATCCTGACACCGGCTCCCCCAGTCCATTATCCTGACACCGGCTCCCCCAGTCCATTATCCTGCAACGGCTCCCCCCAGTCCATTATCCTGACACTGGCTCCCCCCAGTCCATTATCCTGACACCGGCTCCCCCCAGTCCATTATCCTGACACCAGCTCCTCCCAGTCCATTTTCCTGACACTGGGTCTCCCAGTCCATTATCCTGACACCGGCTCCCCCCAGTCCATTATCCTGACACCGGCTCCTCCCAGTCCATTTTCCCGACACTGGGTCCCCCAGTCCATTATCCTGACACCGGCTCCCCCTAGTCCATTATCCTGACACCAGCTCCTCCCAGTCCATTTTCCTGACACTGGGTCCCCCAGTCCATTATCCTGACATCGGCTCCCCCCAGTCCATTATCCTGACACCAGCTCCTCCCAGTCCATTTTCCTGACACTGGGTCCCCCAGTCCATTATCCTGACACCAGCTCCCCCAGTCCATTATCCTGACACCGGCTCCCCCCAGTCCATTTTCCTGACACTGGGTCCCCCCAGTCCATTATCCTGACACCGGCTCCCCCCAGTCCATTTTCCTGACACCGGCTCCCCCCAGTCCATTTTCCTGACACTGGGTCCCCCAGTCCATTATCCTGACACCGGCTCCCCCCAGTCCATTTTCCTGACACTGGGTCCCCCAGTCCATTTTCCTGACACCGGCTCCCCCCAGTCCATTATCCTAACACAGGCTCCCCCCAGTCCATTATCCTGACACCGGCTCCCCAAGTCCATTATCCTGACACCGGCTCCCCAAGTCCATTATCATGACTCCGGCTCCTCCCAGTCCATTTTCCTGACACCGGGTGAACCAGTCAATACTCTGTCCTCTTAATGATGAGTGCTAGACGAGAAAGCAGCATTTCAAATTTAAAAATCTTCTGTATGGCCTCCTGTTCTCGAGGTGGATGCTCTACCATTGAGCTACTGGGGCAGACAAAGCTTACAAAAGAATTCTTATTTATTTCTCGTTAAATTTTCATCAAAGCAATTTAATGGAATTATATTTATTAATTTGACAAAGCTGAGAAAATTTCAGAAAAAAACTTAAAATTCGAAGTATTAAAGACATGATTTTTAAATCATGTTAAATGCTGAAAAAGCTTGAATGACACAACCAACTAAAATTTGATTTTCCTCACTTGAACATTGATTAAATAGACTAGTCTATGAAAAAATAGGGTCAAACCTCAAAGTAATTGCAACAGAAAATATTTTTATGAGATTGGATTTAGAAATTGTGTTTTTATTCACCATAAAAAATATACCAATTTCAATCCAGTGGAATTTGGGTTTTTTTGCCAATTGAAGTTACCAATAGCATTTTCTATAGAGAAGGGAGATAACTCTGTATTGTGATCCTAAATTTTACACAAAAATTTTCAAAAACTTCAAGTTTTCTCTGATACTATATGAAGAACAACATAGAAATTAGATGGAAATTTATACATAGACTTAAAATAGATAATTTAAGACAATATAGAATGTAATATGTAAATGGAATGTAAAAAAAATAATAATTCTGTTGGAAGTATTTATGCAAATTGCTGATTAAGCGCATGTTGATGAGATGGAAAAAAGATTTATTCACCTTAAATATATTTTGTTATACACAGAAATGATAAAATAAGTTAGTTAATCTCAGGTTAAAAACATAACTTTTGTATACTTCTACTTCATTACTTTGAGTATTCTGTTATTAATTCCTCATCACTGTATAAACATTAGATTTTGAAAAACATAAAATAAAATAAAATAAAATGCAACTGAATGAAAATGGGCCGATGATTTCACTTTAAATGAAATCAGAAATGTGGAATATACATATGGAATCAATTATGCAGGGTCTTTGCTTTACTTTTTGTAAAAATAGCAAAAACATATGATAATTGGACTAAAACTCCATCTGTTTTACAGGAGTTATCTCCCTTGTCTATAGAAATCCCCATAAGAAATTAAATTTTCTCAAAAACTTGTTTCCTCTTGTCAGATTTTGGAAGACTTTTTACTATAAACATTTCATGTATTTTAGAGCGTATTAGTAACAAAATTTGTCCTGTGGCAATTAGTTTGAGGTCAAACTGTAGATTGACTAGACTAAAACTGTAACGGACAAGAGAGTCATCAAAACCTTCTAAAGTAACGCTTTTAGAGGGTAAGTAAGTCGTTGAAGTTCTTAGTATTATAAGGTCTAAGTTTAAAAAAACCTTCATATTTGCTTTTTACAAACTTGGCCAAAATAGCTTAGTGTTGCCGGTTTAGCTAATTGTTTTTAATACTAGTGCTTTGAACAAGTTGTTTGTGGTCTCTGAATCGATTGCATCGCATCTTGTTTAGAAGGCAAATAAATCGTAGATATCATAAGCCATAACATTTTTAAATGATTGCAAAGTTATATTTTTGATGTTCTTCTTTCATCGAGGAACATCGCATATCTATTAACATTAAAATTAGAAAAAATGTGTTAAATCCTATTTTAATCATCTTTATTGTTTCGTCACTCCTGTAGTTTACATAACAAATAATTCAGCATAGTCAGTAACCATGACGATCATTGGAGAAAGGTGTGATTAATTGTGACCCCAGAAGGAGAGTATCGATAGGTGTGTATATAGGGATCGTCTACTCATTTTGTCTCTTTCATATCTCCGAAGTTGGTAAATACACACACGCATACATGTACTCTTCTGGGATCACTTACCTGTATATGTAACACGATAAGTGTCCCTTGTTTCATTTTACTGAGAGATAGAGATATCCCTCTCGGTTATAATATAAGCCTTGGTACAAAAAGAGTTGACAATTCACGTACAGAAAAGAAATTTTATATTGTAAAACCGGGAAATGATCACTGTATTAATCAAGGAGATCATATGCAAGAAAAATCGGATATGAAAACATACAAATTCCAAATCACCACACCCTTCCAAATTTTATGGAAAATGTTATTCAGACCCTTAATTTCACTAAAGATTAATCTAAGAACAAATACGCGCGCGCGCGCGTGTGTGTGTGTGTGTTGAATTGACACGCACTTATGTATGACCCGATCGGGTTAGTTACCAGTCCCCCGCTCTTGAGTCGTCATGTGAATGACCTTGGATGCATCCTAACGGATTCTTGACTTGTGACTGGCACTGAATTTTTCGTATCACTGATAAATATATGACTGGCACGGAATGTTATACAATAAAAATAAGATTGAAATATCGTATTGATATTTCACGTAAGAAAAAAGTATAAATTTTTAGGCGAGATACTAGTATATTTTATTATTTTGGAGCAAAGACGCTTGTGTTCTAGAGTCGCGATAAAGTCGTTGTTGTGTAAAAGATAATACAAAATTTTAACTATAAATGCGGTTTGTAGCATTTATTTAAGACACTGTCGAATTCTTCACAGTGTGTGTGTGTGTGTGTGTGTGTGTGTGTGTGTGCGTGTGTGTGTGTGTGTGTGTGTTGGGGGGGGGGTATTTCGTCTTTTTGCGTGTTTTCGTCTTTGTATTTTATGTTAGCCACATACTTCTATTAACAACATCATTAGAGTCTTCATCATTAGGCATGATTCTCCTCTAGGCTAGTGACAGAAAAATACGTTCCTTTACATATTCTATGAATGTAAATAGAAAATAAATTGGTTTTTTATAATGCTTTTATTTTCCATTGAATATTACAAATAAAAATTATATCTATGTGATATTACTGACATAAACAAATATTGTACAATGGACAATCTGACAGTATACAATGTCTTACATATGATTGTAAATGATATCTTTACCCGTCTCATATTAATATATATATGCAATAATATAGCAATAAAGTAAAACAAAAAAGTATAAATGATACTTAGTACAGATTTTCATCCAATGTTATAAATTATAATTTCTAATATGTATAACCTTTTTCTACTGCTTTGTCTAAAAAAAATTTTAAAAAATTATGTACTCAAGAAATTTTTATTTCAATGTTATAAAACATTCTGTATAATATTTTCTATTGGAAACAGTACTCTAACATAGTAAAAAATAAATTGTTATTTACATCATCTCATTATGGCATTGTCCTTATTAATGACTCCATGTGGATGTGTTATCTTCTAAAATGTTTTATAATAAATAAAATCGGCTTATAAGGCATCGACCGTTACTGACTATGGATATAGTGATATGGTGATCCGTTTATGTAAGAATAAAATTATATAAATCAGTACAGGATTTATACAAGCTTGTCCGTCTTTATCGGTTTTAATACATAAGCTTTCCTCCTGTTTCTTTTTTCTTTTCTTTTTTTTATTATTACTTTCTTTTTTTTTTTTTTTAAATTGGGGGAATTCCAGGTAGGGGGTTGCAACCCCCTTTGAATAAATCAGAGAGAGAGAGAGAGAGAGAGAGAGAGAGAGAGAGAGAGATCTGCTATTTCAATAAATTGATTTTCAAATTTCCGATTTTGGACGGCTAGTGGAGTAAATGTCCAGCTGCATAATCAAAGTACTAGTGAAGGACTCAACTATCCTTTTGGTCCATAAGTAACATCAAATAAAAATGAAAATTGGATTTTAATTATTATCTCAAAATAAACAACGAATCTCACATGCGCATGTCACTCGTGAAAAATAGAAAGTCATAATTTAATAAGAATCTGAAATAACCATAAAATATGCCTAAAGATAGCAATAAATAAATAAACAAATTATTACTACTTATATTTATATGTCCGTGGCAAATGTCGATAATATAGTATTATGTTAGATAGTCCATGTGTTGATATGTCATGTGTTTACTTTGTGTACTTTAAATGTTATTGACCATTGAGTTGTGTACATCTTTAACTAAAAATCGTTATAGGTATTATTTAATATATTTGGCACGTCACAGATACACGAATGGAGGGACTTCATATTGATACTTCTGAACTAAGGTATACCCATGTATTATACTCACGTGCACCAAGGCACGCGCGCGCGCGCGTGTCACGGTGGTAAAGAAGTATCCAGGGGCTATTCACTGTGGTAAACAAAGATGTATTCAGGGGCTATACAGACATTCTACGTAAGGAATGTGTACCTAGGGTTACTCATAATCCGTTACAATAAAAACGTACCTTTTCACAACCAGCGCTCCTTAAATACACGTGTCAACAACTTAACTTACATTTAATATAAAAACCACGCTAAATAAAGGGAGCCATATCAACATCAAAATATATCTGAAAACAACAAGACAAAATGATAATAATTATAATTATTATTATTATTAGAAGTAGTGGTATACGTTACAACATTGGTCAACAAAAGTGTATTAGTATATGTTAAAAAGTCCACGTGTTCGTTAAGTCACGTTGACTTTGTGTACTTTTATAATAGTTATTGACCGTCGAGATGTGTACATATTGTCTAAGCATAGTTCAACGAACAAGAGATAATACATACCTCATACTCAAGACAAAGACGTAGGCGGTGATTATATAACATTGTACTCAACGACGACGTACCCGGGAATTGTTAAATTGTACTCAACGACGACGTACCCGGGGATTATATAACATTGTACTCAACGACGACGTACCCGGGGATTATATAACATTGTACTCAACGACGACGTACCCGGGGATTATTTAACATTGTACTCAACGACGACGTACCCGAGGATTATATAACATTGTACTTAACGACGACGAACCCGGGGATTATATAACATTGTACTCAACGACGACGTACCCGGGGATTATATAACATTGTACTCAACGACGACGTACCCGGGGGTTATATAACATTGTATTCAACGACGGCGTACCCGGGGACTATATAACAATGTACTCAACGACGACGTACCCGGGGATTATATTACATTGTACTCAACGACGACGTACCCAGGGATTATATAACATGGTACTCAACGACGACGTACCCAGGGATTATTAAATTGTACTCAACGACGACGTACCCGGGGATTATATAATAACTTACTCAACGACGACGTACCCGGGGATTATAACATTGTACTCAACGACGACGTACTCAAGGATTATATAACATCGTTCTCAACAAAGACGTATCAGGGATGATATAGCCTTCATACTCAACGACGACGTACCAGGGGATTAAATAACATTGTACTCAACGATGCCGAACTCGGGGACTATATAACATTGTACTCAACGACGACGTTCCCGGGGATGATATAACATCGTACTAAACAAAGACGTATCAGGGAAGATATAGCCTTCATACTCAACGACGACCTACCCGGGGACTATATAACATTGTACTCAACGACGACGTACCCGGGGATTATATAACATTGTACTCAACGACGACGTACCCGGGGATTATATAACATCGTTCTCAACAAAGACGTATCAGGGATGAAATAGCCTTCATACCTAACGACAACGTACCCGGTGACTATATAACTATTTTTTAACGACGACGTACCCGGGGATTATACTATTGTACTCAACAAAGACATATCAGGGATGATATAGCCTTCATACTCAACGACGACGTACCCGGGGATTATATAACATCTAACTCAACAAAAACGTATAAGGGATGATATAACCTTCATATTCAACGACGACGTACCCGGTGACGATATAACATTGTTCTTAACGACGACGTACCCGGGGATTACATAACATCGTACTCAACGACGACGTATACGTGGATTATATAACATCGTTTTCAACAAAGACGTATCAGGGATGATATAGCCTTCATACTTAACGACGACGTACCCGGGGATTATATAACATCGTTCTCAACAAAGATGTATCAGGGATGATATAGCCCTCATACTCAACGAAGATATGCCCGGGAATTATATAGTGATCGTATCTACGAAGACGTATCAGGGATGATGTAGCCTTCATACTCAACGTAGATGTATCCGGAAATTATATAGCGATCGTATCTACGAAGACGTATAAGGGATGATATAGCCTTCATACTCAACGTAGATGTATCCGGGAATTATATAGCGGTCGTATCTACGAAGACGTATCAGGGATGATATAGCCTTCATACTCAACGAAGATATGCCCGGGAATTATATAGTGATCGTATCTACGAAGACGTATCGGGGATGATATAGCCTTCATACTCAACGTAGATGTATCCGGAATTATATAGGGGTCGTATCTACGAAGACGTATCAGGGATGATATAGCCTTCATACTCAACGAAGATATGCCCGGGAATTATATAGTGATCGTATCTACGAAGACGTATCGGGGATGATATAGCCTTCATACTCAACGTAGATGTATCTGGAATTATATAGGGGTCGTATCTACGAAGACGTATCAGGGATGATATAGCCTTCATACTCAACGTAGATGTATCCGGAATTATATAGGGGTCGTATCTACGAAAACGTATCAGGGATGATATAGCCTTCATACTCAACGAAGATATGCCCGGGAATTATACAGTGATCGTATCTACGAAGACGTATCAGGGATGATATATCATCACTCTCGACTAAGACGTACCCGGGAATAATATAGCCCTAGTACTCAAAACAGACGTACCAAGGGATTATATAGCATCATACTCAACGAAGACATTCCCGGGGATTATATAGCGTCGTACTCAACGAAGATGTACCCGGGGATTATTTTGCATCATACTTAACGAAGGCGTACCCAGGGATTATATTGCGTCGTACTCAACGGAAACGTACCCAGGGGTTATATAGCGTCGTACTCAACGAAAACGTACCGGGGGATATCCTTTGTACTCAACAAAGACGTACCCGGGGAATATAGAGCATCATACTCAACAAAAACGTATCCGGGGATTATAGAGCATCGTACTCAATGAAGATGTACCCGGGGATTTGATTACATTGTTCTTAAGGAAGATGGACCCAGGGATTATTTAACATTACCTTTTTTAACGGCGTACCAAAGGATTATATATACCATCGTGCTCGACGAAGACGTACCCGGGGATAATATAGCCTTTGTACTCAACAAAGACGTACCCGGGGATTATATAGCATCGTACTCAACAAAGACATGTCCGGGGATTATACAACATCGTACTCAACAAAGACTTACCCAGGAATTATATAGCATCGTGCTCAACGAAGATGTACCCGGGGATTATACATGTATAACATCGTATCAACAAAGACGTACCCAGGAATTATATAACATTGTACTCAACGAATATGTACCCGGGGATTATATAGCATAATTTTACTCAACGAAGATGTACCCGGGGATTATATAACATCGTATCAACGAAGATGTACCCAGGAATTTTATCGCGTCGTACTCCACGAAGATGTACCCGGGGATTATATAGCGATCACTCAACAGAGACATACCTATCATCGGGATAAAATAGCCACCATAATCAGCAAAAGATAGATCCATCATACTCATTGATTACGCATGCAATTAGCTATTAGTAGGTAACTCTTCGTCTTCAGTATGTCCGTAATGACGGATATTCCAATCCCGAACGTCATTAACTAAACGTCATAATAGAACTGTTATCACCACAGTTTATATATTGTTTATATCAAAGCATACCGAGCTAATTTTGATAAATATGGTTGGGTAAATTAAACCATCCTACTCGTTAATTTCACAGTGTGAACTGTTTTCATGGCCTTCGTATAAAAATAAAACATTTTCTAAGCATTAATTACGATCTTTTGAACATTGTACATAAAGCTAAAACTCTTTGTGTAGACACCTGACGTAATGATAATTTGGTCAACAAAGCGTAGCCGATAATTGGCTCCAGTCGCTAAGCACGCCTAAGTTGTCTCACTGCATTGGCGAATTCAGAGAGGGGGTTGGGGACTTGCAACCCACCCCCATGAAAAACTCAAAAGAGAGAAAATGTGGCCAAATGGTCCCCAGAAATATTAGAAATTTATCAAGTTTCGACGGGGATTTCGTTCTCAGGACACCAAATAGGGCTATTCCCTGGATCCGATGAGGGCCTATAGCGGCCCCAAGTCCCATTACGCTGCCCAGGGGGCTTGAGCCTCCGGTGTTGGTAGGATCTCGTTATAAAATTCTTAACATCCACCTTTCATAAAATTTTGGATCTGTCCCTGTCACGTGTTTGTGTATGACTATCAGATGTTACACAACTTGTTTACTTTACGTTGCGATATTTTTCTCTTTCTTCATGTTTATCATAGGACAATGTAGCTTGTTTTTCTAAAACAAGGACATTTAGCTCTTGTCATCTGCCCAAACTCTTTGCTGTTTCGCAATATGTTTATGTCTAAAAGTGTTTACTTCTTGATTTTGTCAACTTGTTTCGTAAGATGTTGTGATGGTTTTGAACTTCGTGAAATAAATTAAAACACTGAAATTGAAGCATGTTATGTAATTTACACAGTTCACAAATAGTCTAGTCAATCTACAGTTTGACCTCAAACTAATTGCAACAGAACAAATTTTGTTACTAATATTCTCTCAAATACATGAAATGTTTATAGTAAAAAAAGTCTTCCAAAATCTGACAAGAGGAAACAAGTTTTTTGAGAAAATTTAATTTCTTATGGGGATTTCTATAGACAAGGGAGATAACTCCTGTAAAACAGATGGAGTTTTAGTCCAATTATCATATGTTTTTTGCTTTTTTAACAAAACGTTAAGTAAAGACCCTGGAATTAATCAATCATAATTGATTCCATATGTATATTCCACATTTCTGATTTCATTTAAAGTGAAATCATCGGCCCATTTTCATTCAGTTGCATTTTATTTTTAGTCTTTCACAATCTAATGTTTCTATAGTGATGAGGAATTAATAACAGAATACTCAAAGTAATGAAGTAGAAGTATACAAAAGTTATGTTTTTAACCTGAGATTAACTAACTTATTTTATCAGTTTTGTGTATAACAAAATATGTTTGAGGTGAATAAATCTTTTTTCCATCTCATCAACATGCCCTTAATCAGTGTTTTGCATAAATTCTTTCAACAAAATAATTTAATTCTTTTTTTACATTCTATTTACATATTACATTCTATATTGTCCTAAATTATCTATGTTTAGTCTATGTATATATTTCCATCTAATTTCTAGGTTGTTCTTCATATAGTATCAGAGAAAACTTGAAGTTTTTGAAAATTTTTGTGTAAAATTTAGGATCACAATACAGAGTTATCTCCCTTCTCTATAGAAAATGCTATTGGTAACTTCAATTGGCAAAAAAAATCAAATTCCACTGGATTGAAATTGGTATATGTCTTGGGTCAGACCCGGTCGGGGTTCGAGCGAACCCACGACTCCCATTTATATTCTTAATAGAGGCACCTTGTACTTGTTTTGATTTTTTGTAAAAAGTAGCACGTAACAGAGAATGAAAAAAGATAATATATATTATTATCGTATCTTCACACGACACCGTGGCCACTCTCCGTGGTGTCAAATTTTTAAGAAATCCAGCAAATCTTTTGTAAATTTGTCATATAAATCAAGTTTTGAATATTTAATTCAGAAAATTCAAAAATTTATAATGTGACAAAATTTTAAAAAGAACTAGATACATATACAAATTCTTAACGTCCCATGGTTCCATGTTACTTTCTTTCTTAGTTTTGATTCACGTGTGCCGGGTGACGTGTAGCTGGCTAGACAGGAAGTGCTTGTACTTCCAGAGCACCCGGTCTCACATCCCAGGTGGAAGTTCACCTGACTATCTTAATTTGTTTTAAGTTAATAATTTTGCTTTGAATGTGGATCGGTTTGTATGTTTTTGATATTCTACTATGAAATAATTAGAATTTAAAACTCGGTTAATCCCAATCCGGATCATAGTACATGTGTATTATCTTTCGATTTGAACAATTGTTATCATGACTGGGTCAGAGGAATTTGGCGGAAAAGGGATAATTTAATATCCACCGCACTCGTTTTATCCGCGTTTATTTATTCATGATTTATAATTATTATTATTTTTATTTTTATTTATTTTTTTTTTTTTTTGAATAGATCTAACTTGTAGCTAATAAAGACTGAGATTGTAAAAATAATACATCGAAGTTCCAAATCCCTGATCATACGAGGGTTCTTCGATGTGTAATGTGTAACAAAGTGCAGTTTTGTTACAAATGTGACAGAATATCAGATATTCATCGGCACTATTAGTTTAGTTTCAACATATTTTATTGTCAAATAAGCAATAGAATTGGATATAAGTTATCACAACCTTATATGATCCTCTACTTAACGATCGCACAACACACACATTCGTCATGACGAACAAACACACACACACACACACACTCACACAAAACAAAAACATTATTGTTGGTGATGAAAAAGAAATAAAAAAGATACAAAGAAGAGTGGGTGATATGAAAGGAAGAAAATAAGAGATATAAGTAATAAAAGGGAAACAGATAGAAATAGTAAAGTAAGGTGTGGTGACACTCCAGAAAATAGAGTAGATATTACAGCGAAGTTACTTGAATCGGGAAGTTTGTTTAATAAAGTATTGAACATAAGAAAATATCTGAGAGTTGATGGTGTCCGATGACAATACGTCACCATAAAGCAGTATTTCTAGGGTGACTCGACGGATGTTTAAAGAAGCCATAGAAGCAAATAAAGTTATTCGCTGATCAGAATATTTGGGACAATGAAAGAAATCATGGAGAGCAGTTTCGCAAGGGGATCCACAACTACAGGCAGGATCGTCGATTATATTTACACGAAAAAGATCTCCATTAAGTGAACTACAAGAATGCCTTAATCTAGAGTGAAGCACAGAACACTTCCTATCACCAGAATGAAAGAAGTCTGGCGCTTTTTCACGAGCAACGTCAGATATAGATCTTATGAAAAGTTTTAGAGAACCAAGAGATTTGCACTCATTATTAAGGTTATTCCACAGGTCAATTGCAGATGGGAAGAAGGAAGATTTATAAGATTCTAATCTACATAAAGGGGTAGTAAAGTTATCACTATTTCTAAGGTTATAAGAGCTTGTTTCAGAGACAGAATGAGGAAGTAACTCAGATAGATATTCAGGAGTCATTCCGTTTTTTATTTTGTAAATCATAGTTAGTTTTCTTCTTTTCCTCCTTTCAGATAATGGATCCCAACCGGTTTCGTGATAAAGCGCTTCTTTGCTTGCAAATGCAGGTAGACCGGTTACTATCCTGGCAGCTTCAAGCTGAACTTTTTCCAGTAGGTTACTATCACTAGAGTTACAACCGTCCCAAACTTCTGATGCATATTCTAATAGTGGAAGTATGAAAATACAATAAATCTTACTAAGAATATTTTTGTTCAAGATATATTTAAGTTTTCTGAGAACTGCTACCTGTTTCATGGCAGAAATAGAAATCTGTTCTATATGAGTATGCCAGCTAAAACTATCCGAGAGAGTAATTCCAAGATGTTTATGAGTAGAAACTACAGAAAGCAGAATGTTTCCAAAATAAAGATTAGGTTTAGCATCCGATCGGGCATTAGTAAAATACATAGAAACCGTTTTCTTATCATTAAATGTAATAAGCCATTTTTCAGACCATTCTTTAAGAACGCTCAGATCTCTGTTTATGATATTTTCTATGTCATTTACACTTGTAGATGAATAACTAATAAAAGTGTCGTCAGCAAAAAGGCTCGTAAAACTAAGAATATCATCTGCCAAGTCATTTATGAAAATTAAGAACAATAATGGGCCCAAAACTGAACCTTGCGGTACACCAGCTTTTAAGAATCCTGTATTAGAAAACGAACTATTAACCATAACCCTCTGTGATCGATGTGATAAGTAGTCATGAATCCAAAGTAAGAGATTGCCTTTAATGCCGTAGTATTGCATTTTGTGAAGTAACCCTTTATGCCATACTTTGTCGAATGCTTTTGAGATGTCACAGAATACAACACAACTATTCAAACGCTCGTTTGCATTACATGATATATTGTTGTAAAGTTCAATAAGCTGATAGACCGTTGAGTGTCCTTGACGAAACCCCGACTGAAATTTGAAAAGCAAGTTATTATCAAGAAGAAAATTGTAAAGGTACTTATAAATAATTCTTTCAAACACTTTACCTAAGCAACTTATCAAGGAAATAGGCCTATAATTGGCGGGTAAACTTTCATCTCCTTTTTTGAAAAGAGGCAGGACATTGGATAGTTTCCACTTGGATGGTAATATACACTGATCTAGAGATGTATTAAATAAGGTGGATAAAGGATAACAAATGGTATCAGCTATGGATTTTAACATTCCATGACTAATTTCGTCAGGTCCAGTTGCTTTACCAAGTGTCAAGGTTTGAAGAACATCTTGTACGTCCTTTGGAGTTATGTCAATATATGTTAGAAAGTTGTTACATCTTTCAGAGAAATATGGGAGGTCACAGTTGTTATCATTTAGATCAGAAACAGAGCAGAAATAATCATTCAATACATTGGCCTTATGTTTATCAGACACAACATAGTTTGATTGAGAATTTAATAATGAAGGAATAATAGTGTGAGAACCTGAATATTTGGTTATTTTCCGAACGATTTGCCAGAAACCTTTTGAGTTAGAAGTAGAAAAGTCATCCAAGAATGCCATCCACTTTACTGAAAAAATTTTCTTTGTAATATTTTTTCACATTATTTACGTGATTCCTTTGTTTTTTTTTATATCTTTCCAAGTCGTTGTGTCTGCCTGTTCGTCTAGCTTGTCTGTGTAGTCTGTCACGTTTACGTATTTCCGTCCGTAATTTGGAATTAAACCATACCTTGTCATTTCGTCGAATAGTAACCTCACGTCTTGGAATACATAGTTTAGCTAGGCTCAGAAAAGAGTCAGTAAATTCATCACAAGCTTGATCGACAGGTTTATTTGTAATAATCTTATCCCAGTCAGTGTTTTTAATGAGTCTATTAAACTTAACAAAGTCGGCTTTATTATATTGCCAAACTGTTCTTTTGAATGCAGATGGTATACCATTATGGAGAGAAACGTAAACAGAAGTTGCCATATGATCACTAACCCAAAGTGGTACTGGTATAACATCTGATTCAGATATATATAGATTTCTTGTAACAATAACAGGATCGAGTAAAGAAGAAGTGCTTTCAGTAACTCTAGTAGGTTTAGAGATAACGTTATGCATGTCAAACATTGCGAAAAGATCGTGTAATTTACTTGAGGTAACATTGAGCAAATCTATATTAATATATAATATCGGCACTATTATAACACCAGATGATGATGGTTACCCTAAAAATAATTGAAGACGATGTTTATTTTTAATTAACAATCGTATTCTATAAACTAGATATTTATAGGATGTATTAATTAATTTAGAAATTTTGATGATGTTATAGAGTTCTTTTTACAATTTTTTAAACCGCGACGAGTATTCAGTCCCTCAGTATGGTTAGTAAACTGAATACATGGATGAGTTTGAGCACTATGATAAAAGTAATATGATGTCTCTTTCCGGACTATAAATAACTGAATATATACTTGTTTTATGATTGTTCTCTCCTTATTCTACATGCACAATGTCAAAAAGTATTCTACGTGTAGCCTATAATAATTTCTAAACTCTATCTGAAAATTTCAAGTCATGATCAAGTTACTGTGTGTGTGTGTGTGTGTGTGTGTGTGTGTGTGTGTGTGTTTAATTATAATTATTTCATTTATATATTTTTAAGTTTTGTTAAGTCCCTAATAAACCCCTAGGTTGAGATTACGCAACGGCCAAGAACTTGAACTTGACCCTATGGTTGACCCGGTTTGAACCACTTACATAAAGTACTCGTGTCAAAACAAAGATTTGTGGATAAAGGATAAAAACTATTATTTAAGGAAAATAATATTTGTTTATTAAATGAAATATTATTTTATCAATTAAAATTATTAATTTTATAAAAAATATATCGTAAAATAAGTGCTTGACGGACACACGAAAGCTGAATATTATCATATTTTATCCGCATTTCTTTCATTTATTCATTGACCAATCCATGTTAATAACAATGCCACGTGACATTTATGTAAGTCTGACAATGTGCTGAATGTCAATATTGAGAATACTCTTACATGGGGATGATGCGTATCTGGTCATAAGTCAAATTTGACTTGAAAATGGTTGATCTTGCTAAGCAGGCGTTTGATACAAATAATTTTGAATTAGCAGCGGATATTTATGAAAGATCTATTACAGAAAATGGACCTACCTCAGTATTATATTTGGGTTTAGCGGACAGTTTTGCTCGAGGGAAACAGTTTGGAAAAGCGTTTGAAGCTTATTCTAAAGCTTTTAAATTAGGAAATATTTCTCCAGGAAAATTAAAACATTTAGTTGAAGGTTTAATCGAAACAGTTAAACAGGATTTAGGTGAATCTCTGAGTAATATGAACAATAAAAATACAATTTTCACCTGCCTGATATGTCGTGGACTGCTTAACGATCCCGTCAGTATACCGTGTGGACATACATTTTGTAGAAAGTGTTTAGAAAAAGAGAAAAATAAAATATGTAGAAAATGTGGAACTGCACATTACTTTCTGAAAACCCAAAACATCAAAACAAACGTTTTATTGAATAAATTATTAGAAAATTGTTTTCCCAATGAATGTAAAGCTGTGAGATTAAAAACGGATGGAAACCGGAATTTTGAAATTCACAATTTTAGGAAAGCCATAGAATCATACAGTGAAGCAATTACGTTAGGTGAGTATATACAACTTTAATTAGAAACGTTTGTCTCCTTTGTTAAACGGTGCTTGAAAAGGAAAACGGAAGTTCTAACTTGTAGTTATGAAACATCATTTATTTCGCGTAAGGTTTACAGACAATTTTGTTTATTTTATTTCATAGAACTAAGTTTATTTTTTATTTTTAATTCACACATCGGCCATATTTTGTATTTATGTTGCTTATATAAGCTGTTTGAAATTAGTTTACATAACAAACTTACTTTAACTCATATTGGAACTCCCTCCTAAAATAAAATGGAGCACCGGAGGATCAGAGTAACATTGTGTTGCATTCCTTACACAAATAACTATGGTAGGTTTACCTGTTTGCTGATAGTTAAAGATGACTTTTGATTGGTTTTTGAGATCACACAGTATTTAAATATTTTTATTGCCTTGGTTTGCTGTGTCTGATAATAGATAAAAGAACCACTAACAACTTTTTGCACTAGTTACATGCATTTTGTATTGATACCATTTTATTACACAAATATGTTTGATTTTTTTTCAGCAAGCAAGTGCATGTGCTCTAAATAAAATTTTCATCTGTAACACTGTTGTTTTTGTTATCCTACAGAGCTGACAAGCCTATCAGTTATCACTTCACTGTTGACCTACAGGTGCTATGACACCGGTATCAGGTAAATTCGCCCCACGGTAAATTCGCCCCCGTCGAATTTGCCCCCAGTTCGGTATGAAGTCATTTCGGCACCAAGTCAATTAGGCACCAGTGTTAAAAGTCAATTCGGCACCGAGGTATTTTCAGCACCAGGTCATTTCGGCACCGATATGAAGTCAATTCGGCACCGATATAAAGTCAATTCGGCACCGACTACGATTAAGTTCGGCAACAGAAAAAAAAACACTGGTGCCGAATTGACTTGAAAATTTGCCCCCAACTTTTATTGAGATTTTACCTTTTTTAACTTTTTTATTATTATTTATTTTATTTTACCTCAAATATGCCAAATTAACACTGTTAACATATTATTTGTAAATATGCATTGTGTGTGTTGCAATTTACCGGTATGTCGAGTATTCATAATGCCTTTACCATGTAGACGGTACTAGACGATAGCTGTTGTTTGTATGGATAGTATCTTAATTAATCAATAAAAACTTTTCTTAAGTGAAATATTGCTACCGTCCACTACCGTCTAGTAGCCTCCAGTCTTTAGAGTTGAGTTAAGTAATGGTGTTTAACTCCCAAGTCAAAAGTATTTCACTTATAATGAGATGTCACCAGCTATCATAATGCTGAGTGCTTCGCGGTCTTGGACCATAGGGTTCGAAATTACGACCTTCCTCTTACGGTGCGATTACTCTGCCAACGTTAGTGAGCTACCGCATTTAGACCTACTACCTCTGTCGCTGATGGAGAGCACAGGTACCAGGGGAATTTACTTTAGCATGTCGCCATTAATCAACTTATAAGTCATTACTACAAAATGAAGTTTAGAAAAAAGTGGGGGCGATTTTGTACATGGGGGCAAATTTGTTGAAAGTGGGGGCGAATTTACCGTGGGGCGAATTGACTTGAATTCATGACACCTATATAAGTTCTAAATGATTATCATAGGGGCTAGACTTTTCTATCTCAATTTGATCAAATCTTATCCTTCACTTCCTGTCTTGGGTTTTTAAAATTTTGATGCACATGCCATTTTGGGAGTCACCTGGAATCAAACAGTGCAAATCCATATTTGAAACAATTTATTTGTCATATGCAGCTTGTCTCTTTCATGTTGAGACAGATATATCTTCAACAACCAACTGAATTGTACTTTTTTAAAGACTTTAAAAATACTGATTCTATTTAAGAGCCCTACCTTAACCTTAATTCTCTCCATGGCATGAGGCACATAAGGCTTTGACATTGTCTTTCCATTCTTGTCGATCTGAGCTGCTAGGCTGCAAGGCGTGCTGCATTCCAAGAGCTCCAGCGTGCACTGTCTCGCTCAACCTCCACCATCCTCCGCCACGTTGTTTTTGGCCGGCCTCTCTTCCTTCTCCCCTCAGGTGTCCATCCTAGTAACAAAGCACAGTCATCCTTTGGATCCTTCTCTAACCCTTCTATTTAAGAAAGCAGGGCAAAATAATGTCTTACCAATTTTCTAAATTAAAGTTTTTAGACAAAAAATAAAGACTTGAACTTAAAAAAAAATGTTAAATTCATTTTATTATTTTTTTCAGCACCCAATGATCATCTTCTTATGAGCAACAGATCACATGCATATGCATCAATAGACTGTTATAAAGAAGCTTTATCTGATGCAGAAAGGGTTATTCAACTGCGACCAGACTGGCCAAAGGTATCACCTACTATAATGCTTGTTTAAGTTTCAGAACATTGCTCTTCATTTTGAGATGGGTTTTTTGGAATGAAGGATTCTGAAGTTTTGACTGACAGATCTTAGTGGGTCTAGGGCTCATCACCTAGGTTTTTGGGATGGAGAATCTGAAGTCTTGACTGACAGATCTCAGTGGGTCTAGGGCTCATCACCTAGGTTTTTCGGTGTGTAGGATTCTGAACCCTTGACTGACAGATCTGGGTGGGTCTTAAGCTCATCACCTAGGTTTTTTGGGGATGGAAGATTCTGAAGCCTTGACTGACAGATCTCAATGGGTCTAGCGCTCATCACCAAGCTTAAGGTTTTTGGGGAAGGAAGATTCTGAATCCTGGACTGACAGATCTTAGTGGGTCTATGGCTCATCACCTACATTTTAATTTCACTCACACAGTTCTTAGAGTGAGAAAGTTTGTCAGTTCACTTACCAAAATTGATTTGGGCACTCCATAATCCTCCACCAATTAAGCACAGATCCCCTCAAGATAAAAGAAAGAATCTTGAATGAGACTAGGACAAGGGTATCTGACTTTGGTGTTTAAATCTTAAAGAACCGCTTGATTGTTCCTTAATTTAGACAGGAAGTAAGAATTCTAAGTTCACTGTAAGGTTTGATCCTTTGACCCTCTTTTAAAGATAAATGCAAATTTTGTTTCTGAAAAACTTATAATAGGTCCAAAATCCAAATACATATTAGTTGTACATGTTTTGGGGTTATCTTTAAAAGAAACACAACTTAAAATAAAAGGCTCTTAGTGGTAAAAAGTTGTTGTTACTGCTATTTTGTTTCCCTAACTGTTAACTTTAAGAAAGAGTATCAAATTTTCTTTCAAGCTCATGAACAACCAACCCCCCCCCCCCCCCCCCCCCCCCCCCGTTCCAAAAAAAAAAAAAAAAAAAATTCGCGAATTTGGTGAATCATTAAAATATTTTATTTGACAATTTAACTGTCATTTACTGTTACTGCTACTATATAGATCCTATAATATTTTATTTACAGGGATATTTCCGTAAAGGTTGTGCATTATACGGACTTAATCAGTATGAAGATGCAGTTGTCGCGTTTTTACAGTGCCTTGCATTTGATGCATCTGTTGCCTCTGCAAAAACATATCTATCAAATGTAAGTTCATATAGCTGTAAATTACAGTTTCTATTTCACTGACTCTGAACTAATGCTTAATGTGAAACTGAATGAATAAAGGGAGAGGCTCGATCAGGTTATAGAATCATGATTCAAAATTTGTGGGTTTTAGCCTTGGCAGAAACATATCTATATCCTATAGTAAATTGTAGAGCAGGATACATATATTTAACTAACTCTACCGAGCAGCTGTTTGGTTAGTTACCTGCAAATGTCCTAAAGTTTATCCCAAAAATAGACTGACATTTCGTATTTTCTGAGCTTGTACATTCAGGAAAGATTTTAACTATTATCTCCCAGTCAAACTTCTTTATATCAATGTCAGTGTAAGGGTCAAGCTAAGTTATTAGCTTCAAGTGTTCAGTAGATAAAGCTTTAACCTTGTAAATTGATGTGTAGGTTGATGTTTTCAAACAGAACAAGGATTTTGTTTGTTTTATCCATGAATCAGAAAACGTTGATGAATTTGGGTTGGCTAGTTGTAAGCTCATCCAGTCTGTTTCCACATGTTTAAGGAAATATTGGACCAGTTGTTCTTTGACTTTGTAACACCAATTAAATATTTTGTTTAAATGTTCTAATTGATAAGAGATTTTAATACAAAAATTTTCTTTGTTACAAAACATCAGAATATAGTCATTGTTACTGGTTAAACAAGAGATTTAATGTTTCTTTATTTAAAATGTTAGAATTTGAAAATCTGATTTCATGCTGGTCATGTGACAGACAATTACAGTTTCATGCTGGTCATGTGACAACAATTACAGTTTCGTGCTGGTCACGTGACAACAACTACAGTTTCATGCTTGTCATGTGACAACAGTTACAGTTTCATGCTTGTCATGTAACAACAATACAGTTTTAATGCTGGTCATGTGACAACACTTAACAGTTCTTAGTGTACAATATTTAAAAGTCTTAAATTAATCATTCTGTTAAACATGAATGTCTTTATTAAACTTTCAGGACACTTCATAAAATATTATCCCAACTCCCACCATCAAACCCTAAAGCTGCTGCCAGGCAAAGTCAGATGAACCCAACAGTTTTACAACAGTTGATTGAATCCAACTTCAGCACTGCAATGTTGTTACCTCAGATTTCCATGGAAACGTTGATTCATTTGAAAGGCATCATCAGAGACACTGTTCATACGGCAACACATTTCTCTGAAGTAAAAGAACTGACACCAGCTTCTTTCAAGGTAAATTTATATATAACATTTTCTGATAATTGTAATAACATTATTCATCGATAACACACGAAACCTAGCCTATGTTTTTTCACATTAAGTTGCAAACATGACAAAAGAGGGGTGTCAGTCTAGGGTTGGGCTATATATGATAGATCAGGTGTTTGTTTATCTATATTCTAAGTTTTCTAAGTAGAAGTTAATATTCTTTCAACTAATTTTTTGAAATTTGTAAGCAGTTCTAAGTAGAAATCTTTCTGTTTGTTATTTGTGTAAGTACCATGTAGTTTATTTCTGTGGTAGAATTTCTAATCTTCATAAATGAACTATTTTTTAGTCAGTGAATGGTTTATATTGTAAAATTAAATCAGTCAACAACTATGCTTCAAATAAAGAAGTTGAGTTGAGAAATAGTGTTTAATGTCGCAGTCAAGAATACTTTTGTATTGAGAAGTCGCCAGCTATAGAAATTTTGCCTGTACGATGCGCCAATGGCATTATACAGCAGGGTTCTTTATCGTGCCATGCCTACTGTGACATGGAACCTCGTTTATTTATGTTCCCATCCGAAAGAACTATGACTTTCATTTCGTAATGCCGAGTGTTTATGTGAAAAAACAGGTCACTCCCACTTTCAAGTTTGGGCCAGACCTGGTCAGGGTTTGAACCAACAATCTCCCACTTATAGAGCAAGCACTCTACCAACTGAGCTACCACAGTGGTAAAATAAAAGGAAGTTGGACACCAGACTAGCATTCTATGTTTCCATTCTCAAAATCGCCATTGGCTACTAATTTCTGAGAAATTCTTTCAAAAAGTAACATATTTCAGCAAATATGAGAAAATACTATATCTTCATAAATTTTGAAATTTGGCTACTAGTAATTTTAAATTTATGGAAACATAGGCATTCCATATCAACCTGACTTGTTCCTTACTGTTTATTGTTCTTACTGGAAGTAGTGTCTGTTGCTAATGTAAACATAGTTTTATATGCCATAGTCAGGATTCTTAATTATAATTTGACTGTCAGTCTATTCTGTACAATTATCACAAGGCTTTCAGTTTTAATGTGGTGAAGGAAACTGGAGTGCCTGGAAAAAATGCCAGCCTATTGCAAGCATATTGTTGAAAATTTAAATACCAGTATCTCTATAAAGTGGAATTTGAGTTACAGTGGTTGAAGTGCTGAAAAAGCTCTAGCTTTGAAACACTTGGCAACAAACCTGGATCATCTCTGTGATGATGTCATCACAATTATTAGCTCACCTGGCAGAGGGCTTGACCAGAAAGTCTGGCATTAAATCACTCTGTTAGATCTACTATAAACAACTCATAACTTCACAATGACTAGCTCAGTCCTGCTACAAGACTTAACACTTTATAGGCAGGTGGCCATTTTCTTAATTAGTATTTAATTTAGTATTATGTGAAAACAAGTGGTCCTTATTTTAATTAGTATTTAATATACATGAAGTTGTAATTGAACACAGTTCTTCAAAGAGATATATGGTTTTACTTTATTTTTTGTGAATTTGGAGTCTTGTTGGCCATGATGTCCAAAGTGTTGGCTTAACAAGTACAGAAACTCTTATCGTCCAGGTTGAAATCTGACTAGACAGGGTTGATCCCTTTGTACATATGGTAATCTAATAAGTTTGTTTGCTTGCTTAATAAGGTAATTTTGGACACTAGTTTCCTATACTTTCCTAGAATATACTTCCCTTGATATATTTGAAGAATCTTTTATTTCACATGGAAAGTTAAATTCTAACACTTCAGTTTTATTTTTTTATTTATTATTATTTCTTTTAAATTAGAATAACCAGTTATCTCATTGACCACAAACTTCAACATAGAAAAGAAAAAAATTTAAAAAAATACAATTTAAAAGTTCACATTGGAAATAGTTAATAAAGTTGTCACTAGGTCAAGAACATCATTCATAAACAAGCAATAAAAACAGGACTAATTATATATACTTGTACACATGTATTGCATTCCGGTATATGTATACATACACACATATATACCAGGGCTCCGGAAAACTTAGACTGGGGTGTTGGACATTTTTCAAAGCAACCGTACCACAGCTGCTGTGTAAAGCAATAAAAAAAAGAAAAAAAAAACACGTACCATGTGAATAGCAAACTTTAAAAAAATAGTTGTTATTGACAATGTATTTTAAAAATGTTTTAATTTTTAATATCAGATAGATTTTAAAAGGGATTTAACTACTACATAGAGGTTATTTAGGTACATGTGGTCGGGCTCATGTGTTCAAATAGTGTCGACTGTTTTACTGTCGACGTTTGCGATACAAGGTTTGATGGCCATCTTTGTTTATTGACAATCAGTACATTTTCATTTTTCCGAAGTTACACGAACCTTACCAAACCTCATTTCGAGACCTCTTTGATTGTATTTAGACTTTTTAAAATTATTTTTTTATAACTTAAAAGTTTGTCAAGACCATAGGATGCTCGTCGTAGTCTTATTTGACATCCCACATTTAACCTCTTTGATATAGTCAGACGAACATGACCTTCAAGTATCAACTCGAGTATCAACCCTCGTAATCAGCTATTTATGGTTTCCGTCTGTCAAACGATGTGTTTACTTAATAAACAACTTAACAACAAAATTAATGAAGGTTTGGACAATGAAACAAAAGGAACAGATTGAGACCAAGGATTCTAACTGATTAATAAACAAAAGCCTAATTATTATATCTGTAGTATTTATTGAAAACGGTTCACAGGTGATAGCAAACAATACTCGAGTAAAATAATGACCGACAAACATATTTATTTATATGTCCGATTAACTGAATTCTATTATTAACCAAAAATGTCCGACAAGTGATTTTTCACATCGGACAAAAATATTTTTTGTCAGACATGTCCGGCAAATATGACTATTTCCGGACCCCTGATACATACATACATATATATATACCGGTATATATTTGTATGTCCTTGTACCTGACATATCACACAGAACAGAATACCCATATACTTGACACCTTTACACAAAACTAGGTCAACATTGATTCCTACACAATAATACAGTGTACTAGATTGAGGTGTAACATTAACTAGATTTTGTACATGGTATATTATTTAACATGAATAACTTATCATTAGATCTGAACTGGATACAGTCAATATATAGTACAGTTATATAAGCAGTTAAATATATTTTATATAAGGCTTACACTGTTGTGTTATATATACACAGTTGTATATGTTTAAATATAGAACATTTATATAATTTCTGGAGTATAGAGATATATAATAGATAATATATAATCAGTAGAATTTATGTAAAATCAATAAATATACAAGTATTGATTACAGTAATGTGCTTAATGCTTATATTTGTATGGGAATCAACAAATACTTTATTTATTCATTCAATCTATTCTTTCTTTCTTTTCTTTTTAATTGATTAATTAATTAATTAACGTATTATTATTTGTCAATTATTTATTTATTTATTTATTTTTAGCTCACCTGAGCTAAAAGCTCAGATGAGCTATTGCTTTCCATCTCCGTCCGTCGTGTGTCATGCGTCGTCCGTCATGCATAAACTTTTACATTTTAATCTTCTCTTCCAAAACCACTGGGCCAAATTTAATGAAACTTGGTAACCATCATGCTTTGGTAAAGCCCTTTCATATTTGCACAAATGAAGGAGTTTTGTCCCCTTGGGGCCCCATAAAGTGGGAAACAGTGAAAAACTTTAAAAATCTTCTCCTCTGAATCTATAAGAGATATACCTTAGTTATTTCATTCATAATATCCTTAGGTCATCTATTTTCAGATTTGCACAAATGGTAGCCATGGGACTCAAAATGGGGAAATTGTACGGCACTGAGTTGGGAAATTGCTAAAAATTATATATTTGTCACTATATCTTGAAACTATTAAGTTTTTGTATAGGCATGTATATCAGAATATTGTAGGTATTGACATGATGACCATTTTGATATATGGTTCAAGGTCATATGTTGAAAGGTCAAGGTCACAGTTGCAAAAGAAGACTTAAATTGCTAATTATCTTGAAAACTATTAACTTTTTGTTTAGACATGTAATTAGAATATTGTAGGTATTGCAACAATGATCATTTTTATATATGGTTCAAGGTCATATGTTGAAAGGTCATGGTCACAGTTGCAAAAGAAGACTTAAATTGCTAATTATCTTGAAAACTATTAACTTTTTGTTTAGACATGTATATTAGAATATTGTAGGTATTGCAACAATGATCATTTTTATATATGGTTCAAGGTCATATGTTGAAAGGTCAAGGTCACAGCTGCAAAAGAAGACTAAAATTGCTAATTATCTTGAAAACTATTAACTTTTTGTATAGGCATGTGTATTAGAATATTGTAGGTATTGACTTGACTATCATTTTGATATATGGTACAAGGTAATATGTTGAAAGGTCAAGGTCACAGCTGTAAAAGAAGACTTAAATTGCTAATTATCTTTGAATACTATTAACTTTTTGTATAGACATGTATATTAGAATATTGTAGGTATTGACATGATGCTCATTTTGATATATGGTTCAAGGTTATTTGTTGAAAGGTCAAGGTCATATCAACACAGGAATACTAAAATTATTAATTATCTTGAAAGCTATTTATTTCATGCAAAGGCATGCATATTAGAATATTGTAGGTATTGACATGACAATCATATATCGTTCGAGGTCATATATGTTCAAAGGTCAAGGACATAGCTGCATAAGTATACTGAAATGGATAAATGATTTGGAAATTATTCATTGCATTACAGTTACTTCATGCATATATATAAGCTACTTATAAATGAAATGTGAGTAGGATATACTTGTGATTAAGTTTTGTGGGAGTTCTTAACTTGAGAAAACTTTTAAAGTTTCTGTGCTTAATATTGTCTATTGCTCTTTGCAAACAATATTGGAAATGTCTTCAGGTGAGTGTTAAGGCCCATGGGCCTCTTGTTTTATTTATTTATTTATTTATTATTTATTTATTTATTTACTTACTTACTTACTTACTTACTTACTTACTTACTTACTTACTTAACTATAAAACCACTTATTTTAACCTATTATAACACCATACATATTTGTAGTCTCTTGACTCCTTCGTGCTGTCAGTCACTAAATTTGGGAAAATACTTCTATGTAACTTGTTTTTACTAACCTGAATTTTGATACTGACCTTTTAAATATGAATAAATTAAAACATTTTAATTCAACATGTCACTAAACTTATTAAAAACAGATTAATATGTTCTTAATCTACTTATCCACCAATTTGAAGATTTTTCCAAAATCAGAATTTTTTTAAAAAGTAATTACAAACTAAAACCTACAATAGTGGCTTCTCCTGTAAAAGACCACATTTACAGTTAGACCAGCAAGATATATGATAAATAGCCTCCCTTTCTTTTATTTTGTTTGGAAAAAAAGTTGTTATCAGCATGATATGGTCTCTTCTAAATCTTCAACTGTGAATAGCTACAATAATACTGATGCGGCTCTAAACAAAAACTCGCTCACTCACTCTTCTAAAGTTGTCATTACTATATAAAAACCACCTGTCCTTTAAAACCAGTTTCAAATTTCAACCTAAAAACCTCTATATAAAGAACAGATGTCTTTAAAGTCCTTATTTCCTAGGCATTGTAGGTGGACTTTCTGTTTCACTGTTTTTCACTTATATTGAGACATCATTAGCTTAAGATGTTGTTGTGTAAAAAAATACCCATGGTAGCTTAACTAATTGAATATGCCTGCAGCACTTAAAGATGTGTTTTTTTTTTTTAGTTTACATGGAATCAGACTTTTGAGCTATCTTGTTTGGATTTCTGATTATAACAGTATGAAGAAATGTACTTCCAACTAAAAAAGAGTTCGAATGACAAGCTACTTTGACAATTTGACTGATTTTTAAGACCTTGCAATCTACTTGACAGTAAGCTGTTGCCCAATTACAGGGTCTGAACTCTCAGTTCAAATTAATTAATGAATTGATATTGGCAAATCACTGTTTTTGAGAAAGTTTTATTTAATAAACAAGTACTTTGTAATAAGGTTACATTAAAGACATGATAAAAGAGAGAATTGTTGATTTTTATTAAATTTTTTTTATTTTTTTTTATTTTTTAGCCTGATGATCTGCCAACAGTTGAGGAGAATCAGGAAGAAGAGAACATCATAAAATGTAAGTTTTCATAATTTTTAATGTTGATAATAAAGATGAACTACTGCAGTGTTTTTTGTTTTTTATTTTTAAAGTTCACATATAAAGAAATCATGCAGTCCATCTGTATCTCTGTCCATCCATAAAAATTCCATTTAAATACCAGCTCTATAGCTTCTACCTCAATAGATGGATTGAGATCAAACTTGGTACAAATGTAAGGCATTGTGTCATATACCTAATTTAGATTCATTAATCTAAAGTCGGGGTCACAAGGTTATAGGTGTTGGAGATGTAGGTATTTGTCTTTCAAGGTGCATGCTCTAGTTAATCAAGCAAAAATAAAGTGTATGAAGTATTATTTTATGAATCTTTAGAAGTGTTTATTGATCTTTGAGACTTTTTTCTGTGATTAAGAAAGCAATTTTTGAGTGTTTCTTGTATGTTACTAGGTCAGTCTGCCCCTGGTTCACGATCTGCAACTCCTGAGATTGAGGTTTATCGGTCAAGAACTCAGTCCCCATGTCGACATGAACAAGAAAACAGGAAAAGGCAAAGAAATACTAGCGGGAGCTCTCCAGTCAGTCCAACAACCGAGTCACCATTTAAGTTACAAAGTAAGTCAAACTAGTATCACACTCTATGTAATCTTTCCAGCCTGCTTCTACACAGTATCTTCTCAAGATTACTTTTAAATAGACTTTTAAAACCAATGCACTTGACGATGATGTATGAAAAAAGAATGCTTTCTTCTTATTGCCAACAACATATTTACGAGGTATAGAAATGTTTGACTTGAGTTAAAGTTACTGATGTTCTGATAAGAGTAGAACCGTGAAACCCCAACCCAAATACTCACTATTTTTTCTCTATTATACATGCATTAAAATAATACAAAAATTAATTTATTGAGTCCAAAATTGCTTTAGGAATGGGTGACTAACAATACATTTTCTATAATAAACTGAGGTGTTGGTGTTAAAGCAGACTAAAGTGTTTCGATGGATCACTGCATCTCTCACTACTTTAGTTTTAACCCCATTCTAGCAAGGTTTTGTTTGAGAACCTGAACTTGCTGAACAAAAAAAAATTGTCTTTAGGCAAATAATGAGACAAAATCTGGGCTATTGAGATTTAAACCGAGGGTTGCGGAGGGGTACTTTGACTTGAAAGCTTACCTTTTTATAACATTCAACCCTTTGAGGTATGTTGGCATTATGGCTGATAGTAACTGAAAATGCAACTTAAAAATTTTATTTTGAAATATTTTAAATATTATTATGGAATAAGCCAGGAGAGTAAACAAATTTATGTGGAATTTTTCTGATATTTGGTAACAAGGTGACAGGGTTGTGCTTGAACTTATGAAGTCATTGTTGTGATAAGGTTATAATAAAGATAAGTTGATTTTACTTTTTACAGAATCAGCAGCCAGTCTGTATTGGGATGCACCAGTAATCAGTCATGGGGCACTTAACCGTGACGACATGGACTGTAGTCTGTGTTACAGACTCCTCTTTACACCAGTAACTACCCCGTGTGGTCATACCTTCTGCCGTCCATGCCTAGATAGATGTCTTGATCATCAGAGTCAGTGTCCATTATGCAAAAGTTCATTAGCAGAGGTAAGTCAGTTTTTACATTCTTGTATATTTTTTAATTAATGCCTTTAGTAATTACATTGTGTATTTCTAAATAATTGGGAAATTTTATTTATTGTAGAAATGAAGGACTATATTCCTATATAACATAAGAGAATTTACAGACAGAGACAATTCACACATGTGCATATCAGTAAAAAAAAACTAACAAAAGAATGCTGGATTTATATTTTCAGTTGATTCTCAGGATTGCTATGTTAGCAATCAGTTACAAAATATTAAATATTTATTATATATATTACTTTCCCTCAAAATATGTATGAATGAAACCTTGTTTCAAAAGTTATTTGTAAATGTTCAAACTTTTGATTTAACATGATAAAGAAAAAGACCATTAAAAGGCATAATAGCTTGCTTCTACAGACAGACAGTCACAGAGAGAGAGAGAGAGAGAGAGAGAGAGAGAGAGAGAGAGAGAGAGAGAGAGAGACAGAGAGAGAGAGAGAGACAGAGAGAGAGAGAGAGACAGACAGAGAGAGAGAGCAATAACCTAATGATTTATTATAGAAAAAAGATAAAATGTGTCTAAATTTAGAAATATAGAAATACATGTACTTTAACGATGTGTAATGTATTTATAATTACAGTATTTAGCTGAGAGAAGACAGGTCATTACAGAATCTATTCAGGGAATTTTAGAAGTTTATTTTCCACAAGATCATGAACAAAGAAAAGTACTGCATGAAGAAGAAATGACAGAATTGAGCAGGTAAGATCTGTCATGTCAAGAATTTAACTACATACATGTATTGCTAAAACATAAACTATTATCCACAAATAATTGTACATGTCATGGCATTACAGACTGAAAATCTTCTCCAAATTAAATTGTTAAAAACACCATTCTTCTAAAGAGGAATGTATTTTTGCTATAAAAAAGTGGGTTTTTTTTTCCATTAAAAATATATATTTTCCCTTAAATTTCAAAACAATTCAACAAATTTTTTGGACAATAAAAACAGCTTGATTGCTGACATATAAATCATTTAATAAAGATACTACTTCCAAAACATGTACTACAAAAACTTCAGTATTTCATTTTTATGATTGGACTTTTAATGTGGTAATTATACTATGATTATTTAAGGATGGCAGTGAATGTTGATTCCCTCTGCTTGGCTATAAGTAAATTGTAGTGATGGCAAAATTTGTTGAAAGTGAAAATCAATTAATTGGCCTGACATTTGAAAATTATATGATTAATCAGAAAACCACCTTTAAAAGTCATTTGAATCTCACATAACTGACATTTTACCATTTTAGCATCGGCATTTCGTTTGAAATATGCCCATGCTTGTGACTGTTGTATAATAAAATCTCATATAGAGAATGATTATTAATGAAAACAACCAATGAACACTGTTTAATTACTTATATCAAGTATGTTTCATTAATTTGTTTGTAAATACATAGAATCATCTTCAGTTGATCCTTAATCTTGATATTTTTATTTTAACAGAATGTTGAATGATACACAGCATGTGATACCCATCTTTGTATGTGCCATGGCCTACCCAGGTATAGCCTGTCCATTGCATATATTTGAGCCTCGATATCGCTTGATGATACGGCAGTGTATGGAGTCTGGTATCCGACAGTTTGGAATGTGTGTCAGTAATGGAGAGAATGAGTAAGTTATTGTTACTTCAGTATCTATGTGGCTTGTGTCTTTCATACTTGTTGAATTGCAGGTGCTTTTACAGATCACAGTGTGTCTCAGGTTCCATTCCTGTTTTGGCAGATCCTAGTTTCAGAAAGTTTGTCAGTTCGCTTGCCGAAGGTCGGTGGTTTTTCTCCGGGCACTCCGGTTTCCTCCACCATCCCAGAACTGACCGTCTCGAAATAAGTGAAAGAATCTTGACTGGGGCGTAAAACATCATTACTCCACTCCACTCAGTTTGCTTGCCAAAGGGCAGTGATTTTCTGTATGCTGTATGATTTCCTGTACTATCCAAGAACTGAACTGCCTGGATATACACATGTAAGTGGAAGAATCATGACTAGGGTGTAAAACACTATTACTGCAGTTACTCCACTTATTGAATGGATTTTAACTGTCACATTTACAGAGATCTTATAATAATTGTTAAATAATTTGTGCAATGCTAACGAAAGTATGACATTTTAGGACTGAGAAATTAAACATTTTATTACCAAGTATAAAGTCATAAAAAAACTATGAAAGAGGTTTAAGAGTATCAAAACAGGCCTAAAGTCTTAGAAAGATTGGTTGTTAAAAAGCAGAAAAAGAGACCATGTCCAGAGTTAAAGGTCAGATGTTATTGTTTTTTGATGGATAAGATTAGCAGGTGCTTTAAACTGAGGAATATTACTTATACCATGTGAAAATGATAAAGATGATTTCAGGAGTTATGGAGATAATTATTTTCTAAAAATCAATTTTTTTTTGTATTATTTAGTGAGGACTTTGCTGATTTTGGAACAATGTTAGAAATAAGAGATGTCCAGTTCTTTCCAGATGGACGGTCATTAGTGGATACCATTGGAGGAAAAAGGTTCAAGGTCATTTCTCGTGCTAGGCGGGATGGATACAATACTGCGAAAGTTGAATTCACAGAAGATACACCTGTATCCGCAGAACAATATCAAGGTTTGTTTTTATTGGATTTTAATTTACAAAATTGCTATTGTTATGATGCAAACAATCTTCATCATGATGTCTTTAAACATCATCATTTAAACATTGCATAAAATGTTTCTAATAATTTCTAGATAATAAAGTATTTGCTATTGTAATTTTTGGCATTTTCATTTTCTGTTACACTCATGAAAATACTTTTTTTTTTTTTTTTTTTGCAAATCCGTAGAATTTTCACATTTATAATCTAAATCTTTTCTGAAAGTAAGGATTGAGAAAAAACTATCACCAGATTATTTTTAAACAAATTTTTCATTGCTATTTCAAAATCTTACTTTTTACAGAGGTGAGCAATTTACAAACTGAGGTTTTTACCATGTGCAAAAATTGGTTTGAATCATTGCCGGGGTTACAACGTGAACACATTATACGGCATCTTGGATCATTTCCCGATATCGACATAGATTTTCAAAACAATACAAATGGACCTGTTTGGTTGTGGTGGTTGCTAGGTGTGTTACCGCTAGATCCTCGCATACGACTTACTTTACTTGCTATGTCATCTTTCAAGGAAAGGTTAGAGGGTGTTAAGAGAGTGGTACAGTTTGTCACTGAGACGCAGAGATCAATGACTAGTATTGATCTCCTTCATCAAAGAACAAGGACTTTATATTTTCGTAATGATTGTATTTGCAATCCTATTAAATTATTTTAACATATGGTAAATGTTTAAATTCCAGAGATTTAAATCGTTGATAATGTATTTATTTATGCTTGTTAAAACATCAATACATGTGAACTTAAACCCAATATTTATTTTGTAAAATTTGTGATAATTTTGTTTTTGTTATATCTATCTTTCCTTTAGATATTGTCAGTTGACTTGTTTGCGTTTTTTTTAAGGTACTCCAGTTTTCTCCACCATCCCTGAAATGGCTTTCTCAATAAAAATAAAATATTTCTTGCTTGGAATGATACACCATAACTTGGCTCCATTTAATACTGTAAAATTGGTTTCAGTTAGAAAGCTGAAAATAATAGTATCTCATAAGATCATTTTTGCCAAATGTGCAAATTCTTCACTGCAGAAAATTAAATTGTGATCAATGTTTTTTAATTTATATAATTGTGTAATGATTCATGTCATAAATAGTTATGTATTATATTGATTTTAACTTAAATGTAAAACAAATAAAATTTGTAAAGTAAATAGAACATGTAAGGTTTTGTATCATGCTCTCAGCATTAGCATTAAGGTAATTTAATTTATATTCTTATATTCACATTTTTTGTGTGACATGATGGTCCTAATGTCCAGGTTAGCCAAATTGTTCTTCCAACAGCTCCTTATTAGTACTATTAATCTGTATTTTTTATTTGGCGTCCATCGTGGATTGCAAAATGTATGCATTACTTGCCTATAAGCATTGGGATGGGGTTTGTGCCTACATTCCATGTGATAGATTTTTGTAGTACTATAAGGAGAATGTCATCAAATACCTGGAAAAAAGTCTGCTTTAAGGGAAACATCTACTTACGCAATTCCATATCCAACAAAAATAATTGTTTCCCACTAATGTAAGAAGTTATACCTAATTAAATTGCACCAGCAATAGACTCATATTTATATATTCTTCCCATCTTGTTTATTTCAGGCCATTATTTTTTTAAGAAAAGCATTTATTTTTTATTCTAAAGTAAGATTTCTAAAATTAGGTCAGTCAGTGATTAAATGTTTAACTTATCTTGACAAAGTTCAGCAGGTGTTAAGAATTGATTAATACATGTAAATTTGATTAATAGATGTTCATAAGAAGTAAATACATGTACATGTATATTACAAAAAAAAAAAAAATTAAAAAAATGTTATTGTACTCATATAAACAAAATACATGTACTAAAACTTTTTTATCCCTGTGGATTATAAAATTAAGGTACTGTTTTTTTAGTTGTATTTTTATGTGTTTTAATTCTCAAATCAATGAATGTTGAAAATATTTAGAATGATATTGTAGCATTTTTCACATGTTTTAAAAAGTTGTTTACCTGATTTTTAAAATGTTTTGGATATTTTATTTATAAGTATCATTGGTCAAATTTATGTTTTTAAGTGAAGGTAACTGTCTGGAAGGTGTAAGAACTTTTTGTGGCAATAATATGTGTTGAAATCTTAAAGTATCAGGGTATGAAATAAAAATGAGCTCTAAACATGTCTATGAGCAATTTTTTTTTAATTTTGGATAAGTTCTTAACTGATATGACATGCTTGGTTCTGATTGTGTTCATGGAAATAATGTGATCTTGATCATGAAGATGTTTTGATGTTGATCATGTAGATGTTTTGGTCTTGATAAGATGTTTTGGTCTTGATCATGAAGATGTTTTGATGTTGATCATGTAGATTTTTTGGCCTTGAACATGAAGATGTTTTTATCTTGATTATGAAGATGTTTTGGTCTTGATCATGAAGATGTTTTTATCTTGATTATGAAGATGTTTTGGTCTTGATCACGAAGATGTTTTTATTTTGATTATGAAGATGTTTTGGTCTTGATCATGAAGATGTTTTGATGTTGATCATGTAGATGTTTTGGCTTTGAACATGAAGATGTTTTTATCTTGATTATGTAGATGTTTTGGTCTTGGCCATCTTGAATATTTTCAATTGTTGACCATCAAAACTGATAACTACATGTAGAAGCTTTCAGAAAGAAAATTTTGTTAGGAATTGACAGGTAACTTAACATACACAGGTTACTGAAGTGAAGACAGTTTTTCAATTTACATAATTATAAAGTAAATATAACAAAATCAGTTATAAGTCATTGTAAAATTGTTCAGTTCAGACGGGTACCGGTGTTCATTTTACTTTGTGTTGAGTTTTCTTACAGATTTCCTGTGTAAATTCAGAAATGTTCTTTGTTCATTTAAAATTAAAATTTTCACCATAGCCATTATTTTTTATATTATCTGGCATCAAAGTAGTACAATTTGTCATTTTTCCTCACATTTATGAAGTGATATGAATTAGATTTGTTCTTTCTCATTTTCATGAATATCGTGTCAGAAATGAATGGTTAATTAGTTTTTATTAGTGTTCAGTAGTTTTGTACGTTTATTTATCTCACTAAGTTTATTATCAAACTCATTATTACCAACAGGCAGGTAATTTACATGGTATCATCTTTAAGAATTTCATTTAGGATTTAATTTCTCCTTATATATCTTGTAAACCTCATCTGTTTTAGCTGTTACAGAGATACATTTGATACAGTTTAACATTGTCACCATAAATCTATATTTATAATAGATCATAAGCATAAATATCCACCAGATGTTTGTCGTAATTATTTAATCTCTGTATTCAATCACAGAATAGACAGATTTTCTAGTTAACACAGATTTATTCCAGAAATGATTTTAAATGCATGCATTTTTGTAATAAACAAGGTCAGTTAGCCCATGTATACAGTTAACTAAGGGTTCTGCTGACTAAAATACTTACCCAAGACTAAGCTGGACATAAACAGATTGTACAGTCAAACCTGTCTATAAAGGCCACCCATGGGAATCAGTAAAAGTGGCCTTTATGAACAGGTGGCCTTTATATACAAGTTCAAATAATATAGAAAGAGCAAATGGAATAGAATTTTATTGGCCTTTATAAGCAGGGGGCCCTTATAGAGAGGTGGCCTTTATAAGCAGGGGGCCCTTATAGAGAGGTGGCCTTTAAGGCAGGTTTGACTGAATATTGTAATATGTTTGGAATTTAAAATGTATTACTATCATTTTTGCCAGGTAGTATATGTAATATTCGGCATTAGTTATGTATATTTAACTTGTTATCATTTCTACCAGGTAATTTTAAAACTTGTAAGTGTTCTTAATAGGTAATTATTTTCAATCTAGGTAATTATCAAACTTGTAATTCTTCTTACCTAGTAATCTATTTTAAAGTTGCTATTGTTATAGCCAGGTTATTTTAAAGTTGCTATTGTTATAGCCAGGTTATTTAACAAATTTGTAATCATTCTTACCAGGTAAATTTCTCCAACTTGTAATAATTATTGCCAGGTAATTTAACAAACTTGTAATCAATCTTACCAGGTAATTTATCCAACTTGTAATAATTATTACCAGGAAATTTAACTTGTAATCATTCTAACCACATAATTTATCCAACTTGTAATAATTATCGCCAGGTTATTTATCCAACTTGTAATAATTATCACCAGAATATTTATCCAACTTGTAATAATTATCGCCAGGTTATTTATCCAACTTGTAATCGTTATTGCTAGGTAGTTTATCAAACTTGTAATTATTATTACCTGGTTATTTATCGAAGTTGTGATCATTATTGCCAGGTAATTTATTAAACTTGTGATTATTCTTACCTGGTTGTTTATCAAACATGTAATGTAATCGTTATTACCTGGTAATATTAAAACCTGTAAGTGTTCTTACAAGGTAATTATCGTCGTTCCAGGTAACTATAAAACATGTAATTTGTCCTACCAGGTAATCATTTTGTATTTTTTCACTCCATTATTTATTGTAGATATATTATTAAGTGTTGCATTCAGGTAAAATATTTTTGAATACATTTGTAATTGTAGAAAATGATTTTACATCTTCGATATTTTAAGGTACCTCATGTATAATTACAAACAGGTAAAAACAATAAAATTTATGTTTAATTAAAAATGCGTTACTTTTTGTAAAATAAATCTGTATTGCATAAGATAATGAAGATTTTTATAGACAGGGAATCTATACATGTTTGAAGAAATTAAAGTCTACATAGTAAATACTTGATCCCAATGGAGCGGCGTGGAGTGGAGTAATGGTGTTTTATACGTCCTAGTCAAGATTCTTTCACTCATTTTGAGGCGGTCAGTTCTGGGATGTAGGAGGAAACCAGAGTGCCTGGAGAAAACCACCAATCTTTGGCAAGCAAACTGACAAACTTTCTCACACTAGGATCTGTCCTGAGTTGGATTCGAACCCAGGCTGTGAGAGGCACTGTGATCCGTAAGTGCAAACTTAAGACCACTCGGTGAACAAGGTCCCTTTGATTCAAATGAATTGAGTTGCTTTAAGAACTATCTCCAGGTGAGATGAAAGCATACAGTAGGGCAATGATGTGTTCTGTGATCTTAAACACGGAACTTCAAAACATACTCCTACCAATATATTAAATATTGATAAGGTTGAGTACTGGTACTATATTCTTAGTTATTGATTAGTAAAAATCAGTTTTTGATTATTTCTGGTTGTTATGGCAATGGGTGATCATTAAGTTGTTGTATCACTTTTTTAACTAAAACAAAATGTCTGGAAATAGAATATGTATTACCTCCTTTCACTTTTCTTGTAAAAGGTCAACTGTTGATAGGGGGTAAAAAAAAACAAAATGTCAGAAAAATATGTATAGCACCTGCCTCCCTTCTTGCACTTTTCTTTTAAAAGGTCAACTGTTGATAGGGGGTAAAAAAACAAAATGTCAGAAAAATATGTATTGCACCTGCCTCCCTTCTTGCACTTTTCTTGTAAAAGGTAAACTGTTGATAGGGGGTAAAAAAACAAAATGTCTGAAAAATATGTATTGCACCTGCCTCCCTTCTTGCACTTTTCTTGTAAAAGGTCAACTGTTGATAGGGGGTAAAAAAACAAAATGTCAGAAAAATATGTATTGCACCTGCCTACCTTCTTTCACTTTTCTTGTAAAAGGTAAACTGTTGATAGGGGATTAAAATACAAAATATCAGAAAGATATTCATTACACCTGCCTACCTCCTTTCACTTTTCTTGTAAGGTCAACTGTCGATATAGGGTTAAAAAACAAAATGTATTTAAGTAGATTATATATCACACCTGCCACCCTCCTTATACTTTTGTAAAAGGTCAACTGTCAATATAGGGTTATAAAATCATTAGGTAATGCAATTAGCATTTAGAAATGAAAGTCACAGGGTCCTTCGGATGAGACCTAAAATACTGATGCCCCATATCACACCAGGCATTAAAGAATCCTCCCTTCACATTGCCTTAAGTGCAATGCAATAGTAAAAATTTCTGGCACTTCACCTATACTGGTGATATTTCAATATAAGTGAAATACTCTTGACAGGGACGTAACACACCATTAAAGCAATCAAAATCAATCTCATTGCTTATGGCTTACTACAACCAACCAACAAACCAACCATTGACAGAAGCAATCATCAACACACATTCCACCTTTGAACAGTACTTAGATAATAGAATGCATAAAAAATCACTGATAAGCCATTTAATATTTTTGAACATAATGTTTCAGTAACAGAAAAGTTATCTCCTCTAAACCCAATTAAATCAATTAATTAAATCAGTTCAAGAATGGAAATGGAAACTGTCAAGTTAAAAAACAACCTCTGGCAAGGATATTGACAAATGAGAACCGCATCTAATGTACTAGAAGTCAAATCTATACATTGTAAAATGTAAAATGGTCTTCATGAACAGAATTACTCAGTAATGCTGGTAGTCTGGTGAGCAACTTGTCTGCTGACTGAAGTATACAACAAGCAAGGACAAATACATAATTCAACAAGCAAGGACATACAAAATACAACAAGCAAGGACAAATACAAAATACAACAAGCAAGGACAAATACAACAAACAAGGACAAATACAAAATACAACGAGCAAGGACAAATACAACAAACAAGGACAAATACAAAATACAATGAGCAAGGACAAATACAACGAGCAAGGACAAATACAACGAACAAAGACATACAAAATACAACAAGCAAGGACAAATACGAGTAAGGACAAATACAAAATACAAGCAAGGACAAATACAACGAGCAAGGACAAATACAATGAGTAAGGACAAATACAAAATACAACAAGCAAGGACAAAAAGCAGAACACTTGTTTCGATGATTTTCTAAAGGAATTGATGCCTGCCTCTATTTCTGCTAATAAATCGAAAAAGTGTAATTCTTGAATTAAAGGCAATAAAGACATAACAAAATGATTATTGTAATTTTATTTATATTACATGTATAAAAATTAACAAAGAAAAAATAACATACCTTTAAACAGTTTAAAATCTATAATCATATTAATTATTTTATATCAATACATATTCAAAGCAAGTTTAATAAGAATGATTGCACAAGCTGTAAGGAATACTGTATATCTCCGAGTCTTAACTCATGCATGGTATTTAAATCATAATAAAATCAAAAAGATTTTTAAATTACGAAAAGAATTTTTCTAGAACTTATTTTAATTGTAATTATATTTTTTATGAATTTTTATTTTGAAAATATGAAATTTTATTGTGATTTTTTGGGACCTGCAGAGTTACCTAAATTTTGAACCCTGCTAAGAAGGGCCATCTTTAAATAACACTGGTATTTAGTTTTGGTCTTAGATATAAAGAGTTTTCTACAGAAATTCAATCAGCTTTAGACAAATCTTTGAATATCAAAAAAAAAAAAAAAAAAAAAAAAAGCTGTCAAGCTAATTCTACACAAGAAATATGTGAAATGTACGAGAGTTTTTTTTTTTTTTTTTTTTGAAAACTGAAGCATTGCTTCATGACATTATTGACCGACATGGTACATCAATTTCTAACACTGACACAGTGTATTATTTGTATTTATTATGTTTTTACTTATATATTTTATAAAATATCTTTGCTAGAAGCTAGGTTTCATTGGGCATTGGTTTAATTCCTGGAGACCATTAACACTATTTAGTTTTTCAGTAAAACTTTTTTTGTAAATCCCCCTTACAACCATAAAATTCTATGTAAAATTAATTAAAAAAACAACTTTTTACAAAAATAATTCATTTCATCGTTTTAGAAATTTCAGTAAAAATAAAAATTTTAAGCTTATAAATTAAATATAATGCCTTACCGACAAAACCTAAGCTCTTTAATTATAATATTTTACTAAGAAACTTAATATCTATTTATACCAATTAAAATTTAAACAAGAGGCCCATGGGCCTTAATGCTCACCTGAACATATGTCCAATATTGTTTGCAAAGTGCAATAGACAATATATTAAGTACAGAAACTTTAAAAGATAATTAATAATTTTAGTATTCCAATGTTGATATGACCTTGACCTTTGAACACATAACCTTAAACCATATATCAAAATGATTGTCCTGTTAATACCTACAATATTCTAATATACATGCCTATACAAAAAGTTAATAGTTTTCAAGATAATTAGCAATTTAAGTCTTATTTTGCAGCTGTGACCTTGACCTTTCAACATATGACTATGAACCATATATCAAAATGATCATTGTCGCAATATCTACAATATTCTAATACACATGCCTATACAAAAAGTTAATATTTTTCAAGATAATTAGCAATTTAAGTTTTCTTTTGCAGCTGTGACCTTGACCTTTCAACATATGACCTTGAACCATATATCAAAATGATCTTCATGTCAATAACTACAATATTCTAATATACATGCCTATACAAAAAGTTAATAGTTTTCAAGATAATTAGCAATTTAAGTTTTCTTTTGCAGCTGTGACCTTGACCTTTCAACATATGACCTTGAACTATTTATCAAAATGAACATTGTCATAATACCTACAATATTCTAGTATACATGCCTATACAAAAAGTTAATAGTTTTCAAGATAATTAGCAATTTAAGTCTTCTTTTGCAGCTGTGACCTTGAACTTTCAACATATGACCTTGAACCATATATCAAAATGATCATTGTCACAATACCTACAATATTCTAATATACATGCCTATACAAAAAGTTAATAGTTTTCAAGATAATAAGCAATTTTATTTTCTTTTGCAGCTGTGACCTTGACCTTTCAACATATGACCTTGAACCATATATGTTATTGATCGTTGTTACAATACCTACAATATTCTTATATACATGCCTATACAAAAAGTTAATAGTTTTCAAGATAATTAGCAATTTAAGTTTTCTTTTACAGCTGTGACCTTGACCTTTCAACATATGACCTTGAACCATATATCAAAATGATCATTGTGACAATACTTACAATATTCTAATATACATGCCTATACAAAAAGTTAATATTTTTCAAGATAATTAGCAATTTAAGTTTTTTTTTGCAGTTGTGACCTTGACCTTTCAACATATGACCTTGAACCATATATCAAAATGATCGTCATGTCAATACCTACAATATTCAATTATACATGCCTATACAAAAAGTTAATAGTTTTCAAGATATAGTGTCAAATATATAATTTTCAGCAATTACCCCACTCAGTGCCTTACAATTTCCCCATTTTGAGCCCCATGGCTACCATTTGTGCAAATCTGAAAATAGAGAACCTAAGGATGTTATAAATGAAATAACTAAGGTATATCTCTTGTAGATTCAGAGGAGAAGATTTTTAAAGTTTTACATTATTCCCCCCTTTATGGGGCCCCAAGGGGACATAACTCCTTCATTTGTGCAAATCTGAAAGGGCTTCACCCAGGCATGATGGTTACCAAGTTTCATTAAATTTCGCCCAGTGGTTTTGGAGGAGAAGATTAAAATGTAAAAAGTTTACGCACAACGCACGATGGACAACGCACGATGGACGAAGATGGATAGCAATAGCTCATCTGTGCTTTCAGCTCAGGTGAGCTAAAAACAATACAATGATTATTTACTATTTTTTATAAAGTCATGCAGTAGTAAGTCGGCAGCTAGTCCCGGCGTTATTAATCCCTGAACAACTTGTTCCTCCATTTCAGGTATTTTATTTTTAATGTTCTTGTGTTCCTTGAATAAATCCATAATGTGGTCCTTTATGTAATTCCACATCCAAATTTTTAACTGTTTCTCACGTTTATGAAGAATTTCGTTAGATTCTGTCATCACATTGTTAAATTCTCCCATCATCTCCCAAACCTCAGGAATTCCTTCTCTTGTTACTGATGACATTCTCAGTACCTGTAATTAATAAATTTCCAGAGGGTATTTTATAAAGATACATATGTTAAACCATTTGCTGTCCCTTGATCACTTTATGAACTCTTTATAAAATTTTTTAGCATTTTGAAATCCTAGAGTCTTTTCATTTTGTGTAAATCTCAAAAGTCGGAGGTCGAGGGTTTGAACCCTTGCTTCCTTATCTGGCACTTAGCATTAGGATTGACTTGTTCACCCTGTTCACAGGATAATTGTCTGGGGGAGTGGTACTCTTGTCTGCATCATACTGACTTGGTGAGTTAGTACCTTAATATTAAGTCACCCCGAGTGCACACTAGTACACACCAGGTCATAAAACACTCTTTCACATCACATGCATAGTTAACCTTGTTTGTAGATGAATCCAAAGAGATCAGTTATCTTGTATTTATTGTAAATGGATGAAAAATTGCTGATGTGACATTAAACAACAATAAATCTTTTTCTTTTTTTTTCTTTACAAGTCTCACTTGATTTATTGCCAAACAAACTCCTTTGTTGTCTTTAAATACTGGTATTGTCAATATCTGAATCAACAGATGTTTATACATGTATTAAATTCAGGTTTTACGGAATACACAACTGAAAGGTAGACCTTAAAGTCTTAAAACAGTATCAAAACAAAACAAAACCACATTACTTTCTGCCTTGGTACATGTAATAAGAAACAGAACAAAGGGAAGTAACTCTTAATAAACCAAAAGCTTGTGTTGTACAGCATATCCAAAGCATTTTGAAGATATTATCTTGATTTGTGATTTTTGTGTATGTATATCAGGAGATATAATTACCTGAGGTTTCCAAGATTTACTCCTTTTTCTCATAAACTTTAATGCACTAAGGTATTCCATTTGTATCCTGAGTGAGGCAGGGATAAGATCGCCATCTGATTTACTAACGATAACGAGGTCTGCTACTTCCACAATTCCCTTCTTTATACCTGTAAATAGGTCATGCTATACTTAATTACTTATAGAGCATGGGTGTAAATCTCAGAGTTAGGTTATTTATTCTTGTTACATTTTTGATTTTGAACATTACAAAGTACATAGAAAATGAATCCTAACACCATCTGGACAAAACATTTTGTTGGGTTCCGAAAGAACAAACTGTGACAGATGGGTGTAATACATAGTGTACTCTAAGACTAACCCTAACCCTTCATTAAAAACCTTGCTGTAGAGAAATTTTTTGGTTTAAATGGGATTTTCTATGTCAGCATTGTCAAGCAGTTGTATCAGTCATTCTTCAGAAATTAACAACTAAATGTAAAATTTCTTTTCATGCTTTAAAGCTGCATTAAGTTTTCCTATGCATAATATATCAACAGTGTATTAACAGTGTATTTTTTCTTAACTATGTCATTCATGAAAAATGTAATTCTTGGTTTCATGATAAAACCTTTACTTATGTTAAAATTCATGGGAAAACCTACTACTGGTATTATCTATCAAAGATCTTATTTTAGAACATTGTTCATGTGATTCTTAATCAAAATGAGGCAACATCAACAAATGCATCAAAGAACAAGTGTTCAAGAGCAATGCGGCCACTTTGTCGTAAGCGGCGTATCCAAGCAAAACTGCTGTCTTATTACAGCTGTTTTTTCCAACTAAGTATGACTGAATCGAATCCTCGAAGTCAATTTGTCCCAGTTAACCATTATTCTTTTTATTGCAGAATTTGTTGTTGTTCTCACACAAACACTTTTTCTTTCTTTCAGGGTCATTGTTTACTTTCATGTAGGATTTTCCTGCATGTTCTAAGCTGAAAATTAACACATTATAGAGTTGCCCAAATTTTTAAGGATTTCCATTTAATCATGGGCTAATAAGTGTGAACTTAAGATAATTAATTGCACAGATTGAAATAACAACCAATTTATATTGATTAAGAAAATATTTTTAGAATTTTTTTTTCAATAATGGGTAAAGTTAATGCAGCTCTAAGCTCTAAGATCTTTACCTTGTAATTCATCACCTCCCGCTGGCGGAATAATTAAACAAAACATGTCCACCATATCGGCTACAACAAATTCTGATTGACCAACACCTATAAAAGTTAAAAATAATGATCAAGTGATGGAATAATTAAACAAAACATGTCCACCAAAACATGTCCACCATATCGGCTACAACAAATTGACCAACACCTAAAAAAGTAAAAAATAATGATCAACTGATGGAATAATTAAACAAAACACCAGAAATAACAAACTGAAGTTGAAAAGGGATAAAACAAACTTAATCTGAAATACTTTATGAAGCAAACTTAGAAATTTATGGCTTTTTTTGTGATAGTGATTGTGGACATGGACTGTTATGTTTGTGTTTTATTTTAAAGCCAATATTCATAAATTTTTAAGGTTTTATTAGTAAATGATCAAACCTGAATTTAAGCATTTTTCAACACCTGTAGAAAAAAAAGTAATTCCTTCTATTAATCTAATTTTAGTGACAGTATTCATTAATAAAGAATATCCACTTACTGGAGCTCACAGCTTAGAACTGTACTAATTATAGTTCAGTCCTCACGATGCTAAAAATAACAAGAGGCCCATGCACCTTATCGCTCACCTATTGGAGATGAAGTATTCCTCTTGTAACATTTAAGAGTTGTTAATAAATTGAAGGGTACCTGTAAAATCCCCTTAACGGGGCCCACAACCAAAAATTGTAAATAGGTGTAATAGTAACCATGGTGAATGTAAATAGGTGTCATAATAACCATGGTAAATATAAATAGGTGTCATGGTCAGCATGGTAACTGAAATAGGTGTCATAGTAACCATGGTGAATGTAAATAGGTGTCATAATAACCATGGTAAATATAAATAGGTGTCATGGTCAGCATGGTAAATGTAAATAGGTGTCATAGTAACCATGGTGAATGTAAATAGGTGTCATAATAACCATGGTAAATATAAATAGGTGTCATGGTCAGCATGGTAAATGTAAATAGGTGTCATAGTAACCATGGTGAATGTAAATAGGTGTCATGGTCAGCATTGTGAATGTAAATAGGTGTCATAGTTACCATCATGAATGTAAAATGGCATCATGGTATATCAAATTTACCACGGTGAACCCCAACTGAAAGCAAATTTACAGGACAGCTGTGATCCAACAAAAAAATTCATTATTCAATTCAATTTACTTTCGAAGATTTTAATGAAAATGCAGCTTATGGTAGTACAGCACAGCTGTGATCAACCATAAAATTAAATTCTATTTAATGATTAAAATAAAATAAAAATGAGAGCACATATGTGTTCATTCAGACTGATTGGTTGGTTTAGTTATAAAAATTTGATTAAATAGATTCAAAATTTTTCAATTGTATATGAAAGTTTTAAATCCCAATCTGCAATATAAGGAATAGTTACTGTAGCAGTTGGTTGATAATAAGTTGTAATTTAAATGCTATCTCTACATGCATTATAAATGTAGAGAGAAAGTTCACTGCAAAAATACCAACATGGAGAACAGAAATCCCTGGACTAATACAGTTCATGTATTTACTGTGGTAATGCTTGTAGTTTTTATACCACAAACTAAAGGTGATCATTCTGAAAAATTTCCATATATTTATATATGGAAAATTGGAAAATGCTGAACAGATAACTCCAATATTTATGCAAGGGAGAAGAAGAGATAAAGATCAAGAAATAAAGGATAAGTCTGCAGATTACAGCATTATTGGAGATAAAAGAATGAAAAGGACAGCAAGCAGAAAAGAAGAGAAATGGAGTTATGGAAGAGTCTATGGAAAAACAAGAAGAAAAGATTATGAAAACAATTCAGAAAATGAGTCTGAAGGAAATAAAATACAGCGAAAAACAGAATGAAAGGAGTCGTAGATCAACAATCAAACCAACAGGTGACTGTATAAAACAATGATAATGAGACGACAAACTTAATGTTAGAAACTGTGATAATGTCTGAAGGTATAGGAGACATTGCGAAACACATAATGGAAAGAAGAAATTTATATATATATATAGATACCATCAGCTTTTTTTAACTTAATGGGTAATGTAAACACTGTAAACTGTTAAATATTTAATACATATTGTGTAGACATATTTAAACTATTTAACTATCTACATGGAATAAACACTATTTTATTTTTACATATTAGCAATTGAAGTATATAATAAAGGCAGTTAATATGTATAATCAACAGAAAAAATTTCATGCTTACATGATTAAAGGAAGGTAAAAGTCAACACATAGAAATACATGTATTATAAATGCTTGATAAATATATATATATATATATATATATAATTACACTGTATACAATTTTTTTAATTTCAATTTTCAAAAAACTTTATTGTGCACCGTGAATTGTTTTTTGTAAAAAAAAAAAAAATGCAATTCATGATGTATTTACCTGCCATATACTACTTAATGGAGTTTTTACTCACTCACTTTATATATATATATATTGTGTAAAAATAAAGTAGCTGTCAATTATAAACATATATATGTCTAGTAAGTCTTTGATTCATGCCTCCTTTTGTTAAGGGCTTGGGTGGCTGGATGGTCTATAGCATGCAATTACATATCACAGTGTATCTTAACATAACAAAGTATGATAAAAGTTTGACTTTTAAACCAAATTTTTGTTTTGTATTTTATTCACATTAATTGAGTTGAGTAATGGTGTTTTATGCCCCAGTCAAGATTTTTTCACTTATTTCAAGGCAATCAGTTCTGGGATGGTGAGGAAACCAGAATGCCTGGAGAAAACCACCAACCTTTGGCAAAGGAACTAACAAACTTTCTTGCACTAGGATCTGTTCCGAGTGGGATTCAACCCAGGTGGTGAGAGGCACTGTGATCCATAAACACGCCCCTTACACCAAGGTCCCATCATTAGTTGTAGGGATACATAGAAATTGTAATAAACTTTTGGTGCAGCATAAAATGTGAAAACAAAACCTTGAGTAAACTGAAAACCTGTTCCTACAGAAAAAATTTTAAAACAAAACATTTTATTTTTAAAATCAATTTACCTGTTCAAAATGAAAAGTTAACCTAATTCCAACAAAATCATTTTTCTGGAGGGGTTTCAGTTTTTGAAAAGTTCTATTGTATTTCATAATTATAATTATTGAAAAAGTTGAGTTGAGTAATGATATTTAATGTCCCAGTCAAGAATATTTCACTTATATCAAGATGTCACCAGCTATAGGTGAAAGTGCAGAAATTTTGCCTGTGTGTTGCACTGATGGCATTATACAGCAGGGTTCTTTATCGTGCCACGCCTACCGTGACATGGGACCTCGATTATTTCAAGTTCCCATCCGAAAGTACCGTGACTTTTACTTTGTAATGCCAAGTGCTTGGCAAAAGAACAGTCACTACCCACTTTCAAGTCTTGGGTCAGACCTGGTCACGGTAATTAATGATAAAATGGAAAGAATTAAACATTTTATGTGGTAGTGAAGCTAAATTCACACAATCATAATTATTTCTATAATCTTGACTTGCAAAATTTAAAACATTTAAATATTGCTGTCTTGAAATGCTTTAAAATGTTATGTGCTTTTCATTAAGATTATAATAATAACAATAATAACAATAATGATAAAAATAATAATAATAATAATACATGTAATTAATTAATAAATACTAAATTAATAAATTAAACACCCCAACATACAAAAGGTCATGGCTTTTTTTATTTTTTTGTTTCTGTTGCAATTTTTAGGAAATAATCAACATACTTGTGTAAAAAAGCCAATCATCATTATCATCATCATCATCATCATCATCACTGATTAACTGATTAACTGATTATCATCAACATCATCATTCTATTTCATCATCATTATCACTATCAACATTTATCATTATCATTAAAAACTTAAAACTGCACCAAGTATGTGATAATTCATTACTCATAACAACAAAACTTCAACATTTAAATTTTTACATAAAACTTTAACAATTGGACTGTTTGACCTTGACCTTTGGCCATAAGCCTCTGCAACTTCATCACACATCCTTTATGGCTTAAGATATCTTCTGCACCAAGTATGTGATAATTCATTACTCATAACATGAAAAACTTCAACATAAAACTTTAACTCTGGATGCTGACACTCACACTCGCATGCTTACATTGGGGAGGGGGGGAGGTATGACATGAACTCTCTGCACTTACATACAAGCAAGCTAAAAAGAAATGTTAGGTATTTGCATAACTGTTTTACACATCATCAGCAATTTTTTCAGCAAATTAACCAACAGAAAATTCTGTCTGCAGTTTTGTTACATTAGAGAGTATACACTAGTATATAAGAGTAATTAAATTTTCAAACTGATGAGTCAACATCGTTTTTATCTTTAAATGTAAACTGTGTTTATACCATGTTTGTGTAAATTTATGAGAGAATATTATCACAAAAAATTTAACATTTATAATCTCATCTAGAAGTGCAAAAATAAAATTACATGCATGCTCATAAATTTAAGAGCCATTTCTCAAAAAAAAAAAAAAAAAAAAAAAAAAAACTAATGTGAAAATGTACATTAAAGACATACTTTACATAATCATTGTACCTATAGATAAACCACAGGTAATGTGTAAGATGCTGACATAAACTATTTAGCACCTGAACTTAACAAGATATAAAATATATTTCTTTACCTATAGTTTCTACTAAGATGATGTCATAACCAGCTGTTTCACACAATAATATTGCTTCATTTGTTGTTCTTGTCACACCCCCAAGTGTCCCCCTGGATGGGGAGGGACGTACAAAGGCATTCATATCCCTCGACAACTCTGGCATCCTTGTTTTGTCACCAAGAAGAGATCCTAAAAAAGCAAATTAAAAATAAATGATAATCTACTCACTCAACCTATGTAATACAGAGCTGTTAATTAACTGTTGTGCAGAGTTTATTTTTGAGAGCAATATGTAACTGTTTGCCACAGTAACAAAAACACACAAAGTTAACTTTTAAGGAAAGGTGAGTCAGGTAGCTTACCTGTACATCTATCTAAGCCTGCGAACAAACTGCAACAAAAATCTTTAACACTTGTCTATCAAAAGAGTGTAAAAACTTGTGTATCCACAACACTTATCCTTTTCCCAGGTGTATGTCATAATCTCTACTCTATTGAAGTGGAATAACATTGTCCCAGTCAAGACCATTTTATTTAAACTGAATGATATGGTCAATTTTGAGATGATGGAGAAAAACAGAACACCCCTTAAACACACTGATCTTGCAAAACTTTCTTAAAACCTTTCTTAAAATAGGAATGGGTAGGATTTGAACCAAGGTGGTGAAGGACATTGTGACTAGTAGGCTAACACTTTAAACACTAATTTTCATTAAACAAGCAAGGTTTTAGGTAACATGTATGAAGTGTAGACCTTACCTCCTGATTGAGAGGATGATGGATCAACAGCTAATACAGCAACTTTGTGTCCTTTATCTGTCAAGAATTTACCAAATACATCAATAAAGGTACTCTTACCAGCTCCAGGAGGACCAGATAATCCTGAAAATAAATCAAATGAATCAAATGTGTCTATAAAAATACAAAAAGTACTATTACCAGTGCCAAGGGCAACATTTAGTCTTAAAATCAAAGCAATTAAATGTGTCTAGTAAAAGAAACAAAAGGAACTGTTCAAATGGTTTTTATGATGTAATATTCTCTATTTTGAGAAGAAGCATCAACAGAATCTGCCACTTGTTATAAACAGGAGGTTTGTATTTACCAATGGCTATCTAAAATAGTTGCTATCATGTATATTATAAAATATACTTTTTAAGATAACAGATTCAAAATGAAAAAAAGAATAGGAAAAGAAAAATCTTTAAAAAGTTAAAAATTATGTGAAAGTTCTTTGAAAACTAGGACCCTGCATTGTCTCTTTTAAAATAACAATCTACTGCAACTTCAAAAATAACACATCAAAATATGACTGGAGTCTTTATCAATATCTACTTTTAATGGTTTTTCTTTTTCCTTTTAATAGTCCCATTAAACAACTAAAAGATTTTGCCAAGTTTTGGGGTACACAGTAAACAAAGGGGAATAAGAAAAATAAAGAATTTAAAAATATGTGTAGCTAAAGATTCAGAGATTAGTAATTTGAATTACAAATCAAATGTTCAATCTATCAATCATAAAAGTAAAACACAAATCAATCAGCCATTCAATCAATCAATCAATCAAATTTACAAAATTCTTACCAATTCGAAAGGAAGACAATCCTTTCAAAGAATGAATATTTTTAGTTTTATTATACTGAACTAGGTTGTGTAACAAAACTTGTGCTTGATGTCTTTTCTTGGGATGACTAGATTCAATAAGAGTTATTGCCTTTGCCAAAGTTCCCCGCTCTCGTTTAAGCAATCCCCAGTATAAATGTTTTACAATCTGATCCTCTCCGATTTCTTTCTCGATGTTCTTTAGAGATGTTGTAGGAATCATAGGCTTTCCTGTTGCTTTAAATTTTGTACTATGTAGTCCTGGGGACAGATGAAACTTTCTATTTAGGGTAAAATTTTTACAACTGTCAATTATACAACTTCTTTTCCATGAGTGATGCCACAATACATTTCCTCTGTGTTCAAATCTTGTTGTAGTTAACCTTGAAAAAGATGCAACACATACACATCTTATTGCAGGTTTTGTATTCATGCACATATTAAGATATTCTGAAATGTTATGGGGGAAAGGTCTTAAAGAACACGTTGGTTTCCAGCTTTGTAATCTACAATGATGACCAAAAGCCATTTTGATCTAACACTTGTATCTGTGTTAAAATTTGTCAAATAGAGCTATCCTTTCATCTTCTTCAATGAAAAATAGATTATATTTCATCTAAAGAACCTGGAAAAAATAAAATAAATAAATAAATAAATAAATAAATAAAATGAATGAATTAATTAAAAAATTAAAATAAATAAACTATTCATGAGATATAAATACATTTTAATGTTTTTGTATATAAACAATGTTTATACTTCTATGTTAAATTTTAAATTCTGGTACTGGTAGCAATAATATGAAATGTATTTCTCTATCTGCTGTAACAGCATGAAATTAATATCTGAAAATAACAACTGTAGTCCATGTAATTGAGCAAAGAATTTTTATTTTTAGACTTCCTGATACCGGCTTTAGACTTGTCATAACATACAATATTCATGCAGATTTACTGTTTGGGCACTAGATAAGTAAATGCCTGGAGTGTGAATTTATATCCTTTTTTCATCAGCCAGGCTTCCAGGCTTTGACCGTTGACTTTCCAGGGGTCAAAAGATCAAGGTTCAGTTCCATGATAATGCAGTTGCTTCTTGCTGAAAATCTGAAGTCAAGTTATGGTATTATGGTATATAAAATATTTGAAAAACATAGTCTCACAAATCTAACCTGTACCCTGTCTACCTTGCAAATAGCATTGTAGTGTGCTAGATCATAGATGAGTCCACTTAAGCAAACCCTTTGGATTTATGTTTGGCCTATCTTAAAGAAATCTGACGTTTAAAATGTTTTCTATCAGAACAACTTTCTAATAATTAGAATCTTCTAACTGGTAACAAAAGACTGGTCTTGATTTTAAAGAATAATAAACATCTAAGGCCCTTGTATCTGCAAGAAGATATTAACATAACTTCTTTACATTATCTGTTAAACAACATGACAAATGCCTTTATCAACAAGGATGGGAACCTAAACACCATCTACTGATAAGATCAAGGTAAGACGTTTTCAAAAATAAGACCAAGGTCAATGACTCCTATGTTATTGAAAAGTTCTCTTTGCCTTTGTCATGGATCAAGGACGGCACTTATATCCAATCACATTTCACAGTAAGTTCAAAAAAAGATTGAAGAATGTTTAAAAATATGTAATGGAAACATGGGATATTTTTTAAAATAAACCTTACTCATTAAAATCCATCCATTATGTAAACAACGCTTGATTTACCTATGTTCCTAGATACGGCTTCTCTATCAGGTCAGGGATAAAATGCTGTCGGAAGTAACTTATTTACAGCAATCCGCAAAAAGGAAAGACGGCGATAAGTGTCGTTTCCGTGAACAATGTGAATGGTAAGACAATAAATGTTGATAAGGAAGCAATGCACTTATTAATCAGACAATATATAGATTTATGAATCGGAATAATATTCTGTTAAATTGTTTAATACATAATATGTTTTAAGATATTTTTGGAAATATTTTGATATAAAAACTAAAACAACTTTAGGGCAAACTAAAGTGAAAGTAGAAGTTCAACGCCAAAAGACAATTCAAGATTGATTTTTAATATTTCGATTAAATATCTACAAGTAATTTGAATATTTTTATTGCTAATATTATACCAAAAAAACCAAACAAACATAAAAAAAAAAAAAAAAAAAAAACCGATCGAGTTCAAAGAAGTTTACTCCGGAAATTCCAGCACTTGGTCATTTTTGGAAATACCAGTTACACTTGCGTGTTTTGCCTTGTAGATTGTTTGAGGAATATTGTGAACAATGTCAGACACGGATACAAAACAAAACAATGAAAGTAAGTCACGTGAATTATACTTTATTTTAATTAGCTTCCAGGAAATGTTGTCTCAAGTATTGCATAACCGTTTAAATACACATGCATTCATGAGCATGCCTGAACATTGAATTATAGTGCAATCCCAATATAATTTTTAACCAAACCCACAGAACTTGGTGATCATTTAATAAGCTGTATCACTTCTTTATATTTAAAAAAATTCATTGAGGATAAATTGCTTTTTCCCCTTATGAATTGACCAATTAATTGATTAATTTTATACGTTTTAACAATTAAAAAACAAGTTATGAAACTTTTTCTAATCTACATGCCGACCCAGATTTTATTGTATGAATACAAAGATCATTACTCTTTGAGTTGAGTTATAAAAATTAACGTAATCTCTGTTGAGCATTTAAAATGGACTAGTCATACATGGATTAGCACGCTAATATAAACGACCTGACAACACAAATTTACATTGAAGGTAATGCAATAAAAAATAATAATAATAAAATAAAAGAATACAGAGGAAAACATTGCATAAAATATACATGCACAACAATAAAAGTATTGTTGCTTAAGATAAGTAAAATAGAAAGAAACTTACAACAGAAATGAAAAAAAAAAAAACCAAAAATGAACAAATAGCAAAAACAAAGCAATTTAAAGCAGCAAAGAGCTAGAATAATTTAATTAATTATGTTTAAGGTTTTAAAGAGGGAGAAAAGCAGAGAACATGGCACAAACCCACATGTTTAGCAGGTGACCCATATCGTCTCGTTTTATGTACAATAATATGTGATAGGAAGTAGTGCTAACCAGTGTGCCACAAGAGTGATTGTCTATCTGGTGTGTAATGATGGGTAGATTGTTCAGTGTTGACAGAGTTTGCAGATTCGTGAATATATGTTTTTTAATGCTTTTAATTTTGTTTATTCTGTATTACTTTTAGAGGAGCCAATGTCATTCAAAATACAAGACATAATAGTTACAGTTAAGAGAGGCACTATAACAAAAGAAAAGGTATGATATCTTCTATCAGCTCCTCCTCCTGGTTCTCCTCATGTGTGCTCAGTTTCTGTTATATCTTCTTCCAGCCTCCCCTCCCCCTCCTGCTACTCCTCCTCCTTTGTGCTCAGTTTCTGTTATATCTTCTTCCAGCCTCCCCTCCCCCTCCTCCTCCTCCTCCTCCTTTGTGCTCAGTATCTGTTATATCTTCTTCCAGCCTCCCCCCTACTGCTACTACTCCTCCTCCTTTGTGTTCAGTTTCTGTTATATCTTCTTCCAGCCTCCCCCCTACTCCTCCTCCTCCTCCTCCTTTGTGTTCAGTTTCTGCTATATCTTCTTCCAGCCTCCCCTCCCCCTCCTGCTACTCCTCCTCCTTTGTGCTCAGTTTCTGTTATATCTTCTTCCAGCCTCCCCCCCCCTCCTGCTACTCCTCCTCCTTTGTGCTCAGTTTCTGTTATATCTTCTTCCAGCCTCCCCCTCCTGCTACTCCTCCTCCTCCTCCTTCTTTGTGTTCAGTTTCTGCTATATCTTTTTCCAGCCTCCCCTTCCCTCCTGCTACTCCTCCTCCTTTGTGCTCAGTTTCTGTTATATCTTCTTCCAGCCTCCCCCCTACTGCTACTACTCCTCCTCCTTTGTGTTCAGTTTCTGCTATATCTTCTTCCAGCCTCCCCCTCCTGCTACTCCTCCTCCTCCTCCTCCTTTGTGTTCAGTTTCTGCTATATCTTCTTCCAGCCTCCCCTCCCCCTCCTGCTACTCCTCCTCCTTTGTGCTCAGTTTCTGTTATATCTTCTTCCAGCCTCCCCCTCCTGCTACTCCTCCTCCTCCTCCTTCTTTGTGTTCAGTTTCTGCTATATCTTTTTCCAGCCTCCCCTTCCCTCCTGCTACTCCTCCTCCTTTGTGCTCAGTTTCTGTTATATCTTCTTCCAGCCTCCCCCTCCTGCTACTCCTCCTCCTTTGTGTTCAGTTTCTACTAATATCTTCTTTCAGCTTGCCCCTCCCCCTCCCCTCCTGCTACTTCTCCTCCTGTGTGCTCACTTTCTGCTATATCTTCTTCCAGCTTGCCCCCTGTTACTGCTGTGCTTGTTTGCTCCATTTCTGCTATCCCCTGCTCCACTTAAGTTTCTGCTTATGTCTCCTCATGCTCTTTTCTTGCTTGCCTCCTGCTGATGCCCTTGTCCCTGCTTCTCCATGTAAAGAAACAGTAGGGATATTTTCTGAAGCCAACAGGATAGTATGTAACTCTGTGTGTGTGTGTGTGTGTGTGTGTGTGTGTGTGTGTGTGTGTGTGTGTGTGTAATGGTGTGTGTGTGTGTGTGTGTGTGTGTGTGTGTGTGTGTGTAATGGTGTGTGTATGTGTGTGTGTGTAACTGTGTGTCTGTAACTGTGTGTGTGTGTGTGTGTGTACATACCTGTCAAGTCACATTCATCGGGCATGTGTTGCATGCAATCTTGATGTAAATTATACTGACATGCTGAGTCTTTAAAAAAAACATTATGAAACTGTAAACAAAATAAAATCTGACAAAGTACAAAACTCATAGATCCGGCAATGACATATCAAACCAGTGATATTCTGGTTCATAAATGCTGATTGGACAAATATTTTGTTGTTTTGATCTATCTCTCTTTAACATTGTGATCTAATACAGATAATAGATAATTTCTCAAATTGCATCAGAATTCCTTCTTATACAATTAATATATTTCCATGGGGGAAGGAGAATGCCACCAGACCTCCTAGCCAGGCATGCAACAATATTGCATGCATTCTTCTGATTGTCACATGCTTAACTGTGAAAACTTTTGACAGCTACTTGTGTGTAGGGGGATACAAAATCTAGTTTATTTATCATCATTATAACACAGCATAATCTGACTAGTGTATGTTTTAATGAATCCTAAGTTTACTGATTATTTATAGGTTGATGTAATAGTTAACAGTACTTCACACAACTTAAACCTAACCTCAGGTCGAGCTTCTAAAGCTTTATATGAAGCTGCAGGTGAAAGTATACAGAGAGAATGCAGAGAAAGGTACCCTAACGGTGTTAAACATGGAGACGTTGCCAAGACCAGTGGTGGTAAACTTGACTGTCAATTTGTGTTTCATGGATTTTTGAAGTGCTCAGACTCCTCCAATCATCAAGCATCTGAAGAGGTAATAATAATAATATTCAACAATAATAGCAGTTAAACATCATCAAAGACGGCCGTTTTGGGGGATCGTTACTATTTGCCAGTTACTGAAGTTTTCTAAAAATTTTAGTGACAGTTTTATTTTTAGCAATTGAATTCTTCCATGAATTGTGCTAAAATAAAACTGCCGCTAAATTTTCACGGTTTACAGTATATATATACACAAATTTTATATAAAAGTATAAATTTAAATATAAATACCAATATAAATAAAAACATTTAAATACAATAATCTAGTGATGAGTGCCGTGTACCAAAGATGGACAACATTTTCTCTTCTGTTGTTGACCCTTCTTTTAGTGCATAAGTACAAACCACATCACTATTGTATTTAAAACATTTAATCAATCAATTTACACATGCATAAAATCAATAAATAAGTTTTATCGATGAGTCCTAAAAGTCCATTTCCGTTTCAGCTAAGAGAATGATATGCACAAGCACACAAAATTAAAATAGAATAAAATCAGAATTAAATCACGTTAAATTCTGAAAATCAGTTAATTCAGTTTGAAAGAAGCACTAAAAATCCACAAATTAAATTTAAAAATTGGCGTTTTGGACTTGTAAACAATGATAACTCTGCATCGCGTGTAACAGGAGGCAGAAAAAATGCAGAGTTGGACTGGGGATCAAACCCAGGACCTCCCGCTCTATAGGCAAGTCCTCTTCCACTGAGCTACCCAGACCGCTACATACCTCCCCTGTTATTCATGAGTTTTCCATGATCACCACTTCCAAGGGCCACACTGGCCACCAAACTGTAACAGTGGGGAGAAAAAATGCAGGGTCAGAAGGGATCGAACCTGAGACCTCTTGCACTATAGGCGAGTGCTCTACCACTGAGCTACCCAGACCGCTACACCAGTTTTTCTCTCGACAAACTGCAATTTTTATAAATACGTTTACATGTACAGAATGACAAAGAGTAAATGTATGGCTTCATTTACTTAATTAATACTACTAATCATCTGTTCACTGATGATTACGCATGTATATATGTATATAAAATAGTATTCATAGTATCTATTTATACAGTTGGCTTAATTAAGATTTATTATATAGTGGGGTACAGGTGTAAATTTTGGGGTCTCAGACAGCGTAACCACAAGCGCTAAAATAAAACTGCGCTAATACAACTGGCACCTTAAAATCCCTAAAATTTCTATGCACTAATATAGAGCGGTTTACAGTATTTCATTCATATTTTTATTTATATTTTTATTCATATTTTTATTTCTATTTTATTCATATTTTCATTTATTTTTTTATTTATATTTTAATTAAATTTTTATTTTTTGTTTTTATTTTTATATGTATTTTTATTTACATTTTTATTCACATTTTTATTTATATTTATATATATATATTTTTATTTATATATTTTACAATTATATATTTCTATTTATATTTTTTTCATATTTTTATTTATATATTAGGTTTTGCATGATTTTGTGTTAGCTTGCCTCGTTAATGCTGACAAACATTTACTGTCATCAGTAGCATTTCCAGCACTGGGTACTGGATTTATTGGAATCCCAGCACACGGAGCAGCTACAGTCCTGTACAGAAGTATCGATGAGTTTGCGAAGAGTAAAACAGACACTACTCTAAGTGATATCCGATTTGTTATCTACAATAGAGAGACATTTCAGGTACTTCTACATTGTGTCCTTAAAATGAGCTGTTTGATATTCCAGTGTGAGTGAGTAAACAAGTCCAATATGAGACAGTTAAAGAGTGAAATGGTATTTTAACCTTCTTTTTCAGATAAACTCACTTATATTCAGATGTCACCAGCCATAGTTGTAATTGAAGACATAAAACTTTTGAAATATTCTTATTTAAATGAGCAGTTAGCAATGAGCAGTTCTTTTTATGTCAAAGTATCAGTTTTAATGTTTTATCTAAAGAACCAGTCTTCCAGAGCACCTGTTCTCACTGCTAGTACTTGTGGGTCAGCTATATTACCTGAACAGTTTGTCTGGTAATTTAAATATTGTTGTATTTTGATAGGATTTCCTATGTTTTGTTTCCATGGTTGCTTTATGCGTAAACATGATTTAACTTAGAAACTTTGAACACTTGAATTACCTTTTTTAAATCAAGTTACGATTTTGACATTTTTAAAAAAAAATTAAAAATGCATTGAAATGAAATATTATTTCAAGATAGAAGAAGTATAAAACATGTGTATACTTTGTTAAAATCCAGTACACTGCTTTAAATCTTTACTCAGTTATTAAACCTGCAGTTTGGATTTAAAAAATGTATTTGGTAAAAAGTTGTGAAATAAGAAAATATTATTTTTAGAAGAAATGTGTTTTATGTTATTTTTGCATACCTTTTGGGATATAAATAAATATATATATATCTTAATATTCTAAAAAAAAAACAAAAAAAAAAACCACTGTTTCTTTTCCATCATTTCAACATTGCATATATACTGTTGACATTGTTGTTCATACTTTCATCATCATCATCATCATCATCATATCATCATCATCATCATCATCATCATGACACACTTACACCACTTTAGCTAAGAACAACAACACAACTTAAATCCTCCTTCCCCTCCTTCTCCTTCTTCTCCTCCTCATCATCATTAGCATTACCAAAGTGACCACCACCACCACCACCACCACCACCACCACCATCACCACCACCACCACTATCACCACCACCACCACCACCACCACCACCACCACCACCACCACCACCACCATCACCACCACCACCACTATCACCACCACCACCACCACCACCACCATCACCACCACCACCACCATCACCACCACCACCACTATCACCACCACCACCACCACCACCACCACCACCACCACCACCCTTATCACCAACATCGTAAAAAATAATTAACATTAACTATTGTCACTTAAAATAATACTGATAGATTCATCTTCCTTACAGTCAACCTTGTCTACAACTTGTGAATCAGGAAACAGTTTTTAAACTTTTCAGAAAAAGATGTAATTGTAATAAGGGGAGTTAACTATGTTTATCCTGTTAAGTTTTTCTGAACAGTTATTACCATTATATATGAAATTGTGTAAGGTTACATTATCTATTAAAAATTACATTATTCCAGGAATTTGAATTTCCTGATAGGAATTGAACCTGGGCGAGGTGCTATCATTTATCTGTCCAAATTTCAAATGTAAACAACTTTTCAAATTTGTGTTACACAATAAATTAGGAGATGTTGATAATATGATTTACTGTTTAGAATGATTTGGGTTTTTAAAAATTTTTTTCATTTTTTTAAAATGGTTTAAAAGACAACGTTTACTGTTATTTTGTGTATCTGCACTAATTGTTTTATTAGTTTATTTCAAACCTTATCTTATTTTTGTGTAATTTTTGTATCCAATAATATGGTTACTATGGGATTACAAATTTAGACATTTTTCAATAAACATGATTTTATTGATATACTTTGCAGCAAAGGCTTTTTTATATTTAAAAACTAGAAATCTGTGTTTATATTATAAATGATTTATGTAACATCGGTAACAAAAGATATAATAAAACAAATCATACTGTATCCTCAGTTAAATGTTAATACATGTTATACACTTTTAATTTTATTGTTAGAAATATTCATTGCATGTTTTTTTATGAACATTTAGTTGACTTTTCCATTGTTTTTCCAATTTCTTTTTGTTCTGTCTTTTCTTGTCTTGTCTGTCATTTTCTGTCTTAAACTTGTATTATTTTATTTTCTCAGTTTTGTTAGCTTTTAATATTCATGGTTGTCAGTTACATATTTCATTCTCCTCGTTTAAACATCTTTTTTATAATACTTAATATTTTTTGGTTTACCGTACTAAGATGAAAGTGCTGCCATCTTTACAGTAAATGATAATTTAAAACAGTATCATTATAGAGAACTTTAGCGTTAACATAGAAAAAGTTGATTAAGAAGCTATTAATAGCTTAATAAAAAAAAAAAAAAAAAAAAAAAAAAAATTAAAAAGAGTATTCTCAGTTTTTCTGATGTGAAGGCAGCATGATTATGACAAGTGAATTATTACCACAGTTTGTACATTGTTTTACAAGTAGTAGGAAGTTCCCAAAATTGAGTTGAGTTGAATAATGATGTTGTAACCAGTCAAGAATTTTTCACTTATTTAAAGGTGGACAGTTCTAGGATGGTGGAGGAAACCAGAGTGTAAGGAAAAATACCACCAACCTTTTGCAAGTGAACTAACAAACCTTATCACACTAAGATATACTTAGGTGAGATTTAAATCTTGGCAGTGAGAAACACTGTCCCAGGTTTGAGTCTGTGGTTTACTTGGGTGAGATTTGAATCTTGGCAGTGAGAGACACTGTCCCAGGTTTGAGTCTGTGGTTTACTTGGGTGATATTTGAATCTTGGCAGTGAGAGACACTGTCCCAGGTTTGAGTCTGTGGTTTACTTGGGTGATATTTGAATCTTGGCAGTGAGAGACACTGTCCCAGGTTTGAGTCTGTAGTTTTGCATTTTTCCTTTCCTGTTACAATAATATTATTTTTTCTTTTAGTCTTTTAAAAGGGTTGCCCTAAATTTTCAAAAAGATTCACAACATTCTGAAGATACAGGTAATGGAACTAGAAAGAATGTACCTGATGTTACAATAATTACTTGTATGAAGCATGGTAGATTCACATAAATCTATGTATATTGTATATATATAACTTTGAATTAACAATGTACACAAAAGTTTTGATTTGCTTAGTCAGATTTTGGTGTAAAAAGATTAGTTTAGATGATGGAGTTTACGCCCCAGTCAAGATTCTTTCACTTTTGTTGAGATAGTCAGTTCTGGGATAGTGGAGGAAACCAGATTACCTAGAGAAACTGCTGACCTTCTGCAAGCAAAATGACAAACTTTCTGACACTAGGATCTGTCTGTGAGGGATTCGAATCCAGGCGGTGAGAGGCACAGTGATCTGTAAGTGTGTTTGACTACTTTGGCCACTAAAGCACCGGCTGAAAAAGAAGGTTTGATAATTAATCAAGGGAGTTTTTTACAAAAGAAGAAAAAAAAAAATTAAAAAAGAAAAAAAAAATTAAAAAAGAAAACAAAAAATTAAAAATTATTCTATGATATAGGAGATACATGGTGAAGCATAACATGTTTGATAACAATGTTTCAATGTAGACTTTATTTATATTATGGTATTATTATCAATAATACAGTCAAACCTGCCTTAAAGGCCACCTATCTGTAAGGACCACCTGTTTATAAAGGCCAATAAAATTCTATCCCAGTTGCTCTGTATTCATATTATTTAAACTTGTATATAATTAGGGCACCTGTCCATAAAGGCCACTTTTACTAATTCCCATGGGTGGCCTTTATAGATAGGTTTGACTATATCTTTTCAAGTCTAAAAATAATTGTAAAATTATTTTCATCTGTCTTTTTATACAATACTTATTATGAATCTTTCATTTTAGACATATTTGTTGATGATTTGCAGTACTCACAGGTACATCAAGGTAAGGGAGATAAGCCAGAAATTTACTTTATGTACACATGTATCTTAATAATTTATATCAAGTTAACTTTGGGGGTCTTAATTTGGCAATTTTTTTATCATTAAAAGGTCAGATATTATTTTTGGTTTTATAAAACATATGCACTGCATTTTTTGTGTAACAATGTACACAAAAGTTTTGATTTGCTTAGTCAGTTTTTGGTGTAAAAAGATTAGTTTAGATGATGGAGTTTACGCCCCAGTCAAGATTCTTTCACTTTTGTTGAGATAGTCAGTTCTGGGATAGTGGAGGAAACCAGATTACCTAGAGAAACTGCTGACCTTCTGCAAGCAAAATGACAAACTTTCTGACACTAGGATCTGTCTGTGTGGGATTCGAATCCAGGCGGTGAGAGGCGCAGTGATCTGTAAGTGTGTTTGACTACTTTGGCCACTAAAGCACCGGCTGAAAAAGAAGGTTTGATAATTAATCAAGGGAGTTTTTTACAAAAGAAGAAAAAAAATTTAAAAAAGAAAAAAAAAATTAAAAAAGAAAAAAAAAAAAAATTAAAAATTATTCTATGATATAAGAGATACATGGTGAAGCATAACATGTTTGATAACAATGTTTCAATGTAGACTTTATTTATATTATGGTATTATTATCAATAATACAGTCAAACCTGCCTTAAAGGCCACCTCTCTGTAAGGACCACCTGCTTATAAAGGCCAATAAAATTCTATCCCAGTTGCTCTGTATTCATATTATTTAAACTTGTATATAATTAGGGCACCTGTCCATAAAGGCCACTTTTACTAATTCCCATGGGTGGCCTTTATAGACAGGTTTGACTATATCTTTTCAAGTCTAAAATAATTGTAAAATTATTTTCATCTGTCTTTTTATACAATACTTATTATGAATCTTTCATTTTAGACATATTTGTTGATGATTTGCAGTACTCACAGGTACATCAAGGTAAGGGAGATAAGCCAGAAATTTACTTTATGTACACATGTATCTTAATAATTTATATCAAGTTAACTTTGGGGGTCTTAATTTGGCAATTTTTTTATCATTAAAAGGTCAGATATTATTTTTGGTTTTATAAAACATATGCACTGCATTTTTTGTGTAACAATGTACACAAAAGTTTTGATTTGCTTAGTCAGTTTTTGGTGTAAAAAGATTAGTTTAGATGATGGAGTTTACGCCCCAGTCAAGATTCTTTCACTTTTGTTGAGATAGTCAGTTCTGGGATAGTGGAGGAAACCAGATTACCTAGAGAAACTGCTGACCTTCTGCAAGCAAAATGACAAACTTTCTGACACTAGGATCTGTCTGTGTGGGATTCGAATCCAGGCGGTGAGAGGCGCAGTGATCTGTAAGTGTGTTTGACTACTTTGGCCACTAAAGCACCGGCTGAAAAAGAAGGTTTGATAATTAATCAAGGGAGTTTTTTACAAAAGAAGAAAAAAAATTTAAAAAAGAAAAAAAAAAAAAAATTAAAAATTATTCTATGATATAAGAGATACATGGTGAAGCATAACATGTTTGATAACAATGTTTCAATGTAGACTTTATTTATATTATGGTATTATTATCAATGATACAGTCAAACCTGCCTTAAAGGCCACCTCTCTGTAAGGACCACCTGCTTATAAAGGCCAATAAAATTCTATCCCAGTTGCTCTGTATTCATATTATTTAAACTTGTATATAATTAAGGCCACCTGTCCATAAAGGCCACTTTTACTAATTCCCATGGGTGGCCTTTGTAGGCAGGTTTGATTATATCTTTTCAAGTCTAAAAATAATTGTAAAATTAATTAGTTTTGTCTGTTTTTTATATAATACTTATTATAAATCTTTCATTTTAGACATATTTGTTGATGATTTGCAGTACTCACAGGTACATCAAGGTAAGGGAGATAAGCCAGAAATTTACTTTATGTACACATGTATCTTAATAATATATATCAAGTTAACTTTGGGGGTCTTAATTTGACAATTTTTTCATTATTAAAAGGTCAGATATTATTTTTGGTTTTATGAAACATATGCACTGCATTTTTTGGTCTTTTTCAACTTTTACCTAATTTTACAAATAATCTTTATTATATGACATAAACTTACTTTTGTTCTCAGTATTAAAATTTTATAAATTATTGTGGAACAGAAAAATAATATTTGATGTCAAAACAAAATTGAAACCTTTATCAATGAAATAGAACAATAATTGTAAACTACTATGAAGACAATGGTTATTTAAAGCTGCATTAAGTTTTCCAAGGAAAAAATTTAAACGGTGCTGATCTAATTAATGATGTTCCTAATGAACAATGTTACATTTGGTTCAATGATAAAAGCTCAAATAAATACAGATATAACAATAATTTCCCAGCGAGATGTAGCATGTGGGATCTTATATTAGAACATGGTTACGTCATAAAAAACCGGGTTATTTAAACACAACTTACAAAACAGTGAAATACAATAAATTAAACACAGATTTCATTACATTTGTCATTTTGACTTTTTAAGGGATACATAACACCATTGCGAATACATTTAGATATTAATGACTGACTATTAATACAATGTCGGGTTTCACCTTCGATTCATTGGAATTCCCATATATCCCTGCACATGCTCGAAGCAAATTATCAGTCATCATTAAACATTGACCAATCGGTTAGAGGATTCCATTTTTTTACAGCTATTTAGAATGAAATTTTAGAAAATGAATCTCACAGATGGTGATTAGAAGTTATCTATGTTTAAAAAATATATTTTTAGAAAATCAAAAAAAAAAAAAAAAAAAAAAAAAAAAAAAAAAAAAAAGAAAGAAAATTGAAAAACTTTATGCAGCTTTGACTACGTAATTCTTTTATTTAAGTATGAGTAATAGAAAATCTGAAAGAGTATATCACTCCATTCACGAATTTCATTAATTATCAATACATTGTATTCAGCTAGATCAATATAACACTTATGTCTGGAAAGCCACCAGCAGATTGTTGAAATTTTGAGGCTTTGGTGGCCAAGTGGTCTAAAGTACATGCTGATAGATCACAGTTCCTCTCAACACCTAGGCCCATATCTCATGAAAATCCTAGTGTGAGAAACTTTGTCAGTTTGCTTGCCGGAGAGGCCATTGGTTTTCCCTGGCCACTCTGACTTCCTCCATCTTTCCAGAACTGACCCCTTGGTTTTCCCTGGCCACTCTGACTTCCTCTATCTTTCCAGAACTGACCCCTTGGTTTTCCCTGGCCACTCTGACTTCCTCCATCTTTCCAGAACTGACCCCTTGGTTTTCCCTGGCCACTCTGACTTCCTCCATCTTTCCAGAACTGACCCCTTGGTTTTCCCTGTCCATTCTGACTTCCTCTATCTTTCCAGAACTGACCCCTTGGTTTTCCCTGTCCATTCTGACTTCCTCTATCTTTCCAGAACTGACCCCTTGGTTTTCCCTGGCCACTCTGACTTCCTCTATCTTTCCAGAACTGACCCCTTGGTTTTCCCTGGCCTCTCTGACTTCCTCCATCTTTCCAGAACTGACCCCTTGGTTTTCCCTGTCCATTCTGACTTCCTCTATCTTTCCAGAACTGACCCCTTGGTTTTCCCTGGCCACTCAGACTTCCTCCATCTTTCCAGAACTGACCCCCTCAATATTATTGAACTGTTCTTGACTGTGATGTAAAACACCATTACCCCATTCCTACCACAGATAAAATCTATGAAATGATATGAAATATGACTTTATCATCAAGTTCAATGTTTATCAAATTTTGACTTTTGATAGTCATTGGGCATAATTATCAAACATCACCCAGAGATGTGCTCAAAATACATTTGTTGTTCTCCACCAGTAACCATCCCATTTATAATAAAAGCTATACTCATGCATAGTATCAGTAGAAATGTTGTTAGGTAGTTTTTCCTTTATAATCATTATGTTGTAAAATTTTGATTTCTTTTCAGAATTTGCAGCAGGGGACACAACTCCATCATGTTTAAAAGAGGAAGACATAGCTGTAGAAATAGAAAAAAATGGAATTACTATAAGATTAATACAAGGATCTGTAATAGAACAACAAGTAAGTTTATTGTAATTTGTTTAACCTCATATCAGCTGTTAGCTGATTATAAGCTGTTTTACATCACATCAGCTATGTGTAATACATTTTTAATGTTTATATAATAATAGTTTACAAGAGCACAACACAATTCTCCTTCATTTTTGTATGAAACGATTATAACGCTTTGAATCAGGAAGATTGTCAGTTGTTCCTAAAATGTTATTATTCCAGAGATTTGTTAGGAATACACATTCCATATTGTTTTCCACAAACATTTTGTTTGTAGAACATGTTGTGCCATTGTGTATTCCACTGCTAGTGCAGTAATACAGTAACTAATTACAGGTATCACACTGTCGTATCACACTCTAACTGAATAAATAAAACTCAAGTCAAGGAGGAATGTCATAGATTGTTAAAATTGCCGCAGCTTTATCAAACATTGGCAATAAGGCAGATTTATCATTTGATCAAATAAATATTTTCTTTTTTCCAGGCTGATGTTTTAGTTATCTGCACCAACCCAAAATTAAACCTTCGTCAGGGAGGATTGTCTCGAAATCTTCTCAAAGCAGCTGGTCCAGAAATACAACAGGAATGCAGTTACATGTATCCAGACGGGATTCAGCCAGGACAAATTGCCGTTACCAAGGGTTACAAGTTACCATGTAAAGCTGTATATTTTTGCGCTCTACCACAGTTAAAAAGTACTAGGGAGGAAGACCTTATGAATGCCAGTGATATGGTACATTGTAAAATTAATTTGATATAACATGTTAACTATGGATATTAAATCAGTCGCAATCTGAATAAACCTGCCAAAACCAAACTTATTCTTAAGAACATACCAAATTGTTTGAAAAATTAACTGTTGTAAATATCCAAAATTATCTTGGATATATTTGACGTACAATAGTTCCATGTTCCTTTCATTCTCAATTTTGTTTTAATATGTGGCAGGTGTAGCTAGCTAGACAGGATGTGTTAAACCTTACAGAGCATCCTTCATCACTTCCTTTGTGGAGGTTCACATGTTTTACTGAATTGGCCAGTTTTCAGATTTTTTACTTTGCTTTTGGAATTGTGTATTGGACCAGTATGTTTGTTTTTTGGATTGTGATTTGGACATGTACTGGTATGTTATAACATTGTGTTTTGGATTATGATTTGGACTTAGACCAGTATGTTTGTGTTTTGGATTGTGATTTGGACATGGACCAGTATGTTTGTGCTTAGGATTGTGATTTGGACATGTACTGGTATGTTATAACATTGTGTTTTGGATTGTGATTTGGACATGGACCAGTATGTTTGTGCTTAGGATTGTGATTTGGACATGGACCAGTATGTTTGTGCTTAGGATTGTGATTTGGACATGTACTGGTATGTTATAACATTGTGTTTTGGATTGTGATTTGGACATGGACCAGTATGTTTGTGCTTAGGATTGTGATTTGGACATGTACTGGTATGTTATAACATTGTGTTTTGGATTGTGATTTGGACATGGACCAGTATGTTTGTGTTTGGGATTGTGATTTGGACATGGACCAGTATGTTTGTGTTTGGGATTGTGATTTGGACATGGACCAGTATGTTTGTGTTTGGGATTGTGATTTGGACATGTACTAGTATGTTATAACATTGTGTTTTGGATTATGATTTGGACATGGACAAGTATGCTTGTGTTTGGGATTCTGATTTGGACATGGACCAGTATGCTTGTGTTTGGGATTCTGATTTGGACATGGACCAGTATGCTTGTGTTTGGGGTTGTGATTTGGACATGTACTGGTATGTTATAACATTGTGTTTTGGATTATGATTTGGACTTAGACCAGTATGTTTGTGTTTTGGATTGTGATTTGGACATGGAGCAGTATGTTTGTGTTTTGGATTGTGATTTGGACATGGAGCAGTATGTTTGTGTTTGGGATTGTGATTTGGACATGGACCAGTATGTTTGTGCTTGGGATTGTGATTTGGACATGGACTGGTAAGTTATAACATTGTGTTTTGGATTGTGATTTGGACATAGACCAGTATGTTTGTGTTTTGGATTGTGTTTTGGACATGGACCATGTTTGTGTTTTGGATTGTGATTTGGACATAGACCAGTATGTTTGTGTTTTGGATTGTGTTTTGGACATGGACCATGTTTGTGTTTGGGATTGTGTTTTGGACATGGACCATGTTTGTGTTTGGGATTGTGATTTGGACATGTACTGGTATGTTATAACATTGTGTTTTGGATTGTGTTTTGGACATGGACCAGTATGTTTGTGTTTGGGATTGTGATTTGGACATGGACCAGTATGTTTGTGTTTGGGATTGTGTTTTGGACATGGACCAGTATGTTTGTGTTTGGGATTGTGATTTGGACATGTACTGGTATGTTATAACATTGTGTTTTGGATTGTGTTTTGGACATGGACCAGTATGTTTGTGTTTGGGATTGTGTTTTGGACATGGACCAGTATGTTTGTGTTTGGGATTGTGATTTGGACATGGACATGTTTGTGTTAGATCAGACGTTTGTCAAACAGAATGTCCAGAGAGTCTAGTTTTGGTCTGGTTTATACAGGTCATACAATGAAACTTGTGCTAAAATATGTCACATTTTTATTGTTGGATATTTTGAAAAAAATTTATGTTAAACTCCATACAAATTTTCTTTTTTGCAATTTGTAGCTATCTCCAGTATCATGAGGATGACATACTGTAACAAGTAAAGAGGTGTTGCTATTTGTATTACCATAAAACTTTCTTGAGATATTCTATGTTATCAAAATCATGGATTTACTCAATTTATTATGGCATTTTTTGGAGGTAATTTTGCTCTCATACTATAGCTTTTGGAAGAGGAATGGTTCCTTCTCTGTTGCTGAGGCACTATTTCTTTTTTACAGCAACATTGTGAGAGCATAGTTACTTGAAACACAGGCAAAAATAGGTGAAAAGAAAGTATCATTTATTTACAGATTTATCAAACTGTACAAATGTGTTTGTTTGAAGCAGACAGTCATGGGTACCAGTCAATTGTATTTCCTGCACTGGGAACCGGATATCAGAACATTCCACCACAGATATCAGGAGTAACAATATTTAACACTCTTGTAGAATATTCACAAAGCATATCATTAAAGGATGTCAGAATTATTGTGTATAAAGATTATAGAAGGAATCACATCTTGGAGGTATGTTAAAAAGTCATTCAAGGAAATTACATTGAATTATAATAGGATGTGTGGGGATTCTTATATATGGGAAATAATACATTTTTGTATGTGCTGGAATCCCACAGACCCTGGAGTGATGTGGAAATATCCAACATGAGGGATACACATCTTGAAGGTATCTTGGGAAATCCAAGCTGGGGTATTAAAAACTTGAAGGTATATTTGGAAATGCCATAGGTTGGAACTGCACCATGGAGTTTATTTGGGTGAATCCCATATGGAGAGGATCAAATATTGAAAGTATTTGGGGAGTCTAAATGTAAGGGGTTACATTTGAGAGAATCTTATCTAAGGGAATTACATCAAAGGTATTTGCAGGAATCTCAGCTCATAGGTGTTTAGGTTAATCTCAGATGGGAAATCACATCATGTTGCTCACATGGCTGAATCTACTAACAATTCTTGTGTGGTTTTCACGGTAGATTAGTACATATTTGTCAGTTTGTTTGTTTGTTTTTGTTTAGTCATTACCTTTGTAGGTAGTTGTAGGTATGTTTATATGTAGGTATGTATATATGCATGATTTTGCTAGTGTTTTCTTTAGAAGATGTTTGAATTGGTTTCTCTTGTGTGTCAAAAACCACTAACCATCATCATTTTTCGCATGGATATAGAGAATTTAAAATTTACTCAAATTATCTCAATAATTTCGATGACATATATAGAGTCACTTTAAATCCACTACCTGCTTGTTTTTTTTTACTCAAAAAAATAGATCTTCAGCATTATTTACTCCACCTAAGCACTTTTGCTTTGACAAGTCATCCTATATTATCTTCCTCTCACATTTTGTTCATGGTCATTATCTGGATCCATCATTTTCCTCCTCTCCCACAAATCATGCAGTGTCAACAATTTCCTCTCTTTCCACACATCATACTGTGTCGTCATATTTTCCTCCCCTTCCACATTTTATGCAGTGTCAACAATTTCCTCTCTTCCCACACATCATACTGTGTCGTCATATTTTCCTCCCTTCCACATTTTATACAGTGTCAACAATTACCTCTCTTCCCACACATCATACTGTGTCGTCATATTTTCCTCCCCTTCCACATTTTATGCAGTGTCATCAATTACCTCTCTTCCCACACATCATACTGTGTCGTCATATTTTCCTCCCCTTCCACATTTTATACAGTGTCAACATTTACCTCTCTTCCCCCACATCATACTGTGTTGTCATATTTTCCTCCCCTTCCACATTTTATGCAGTGTCATCAATTACCTCTCTTCCCACACATCATACTGTGTCGTCATATTTTCCTCCCCTTCCACATTTTATGCAGTGCCATAATCTACCTCTCTTCCCACACATCATACTGTGTCGTCATATTTTCCTCCCCTTCCACATTTATGCAGTGTCATCAATTACCTCTCTTCCCACACATCATACTGTGTCTTCATATTTTCCTCCCCTTCCACATTTTATACAGTGTCAACAATTACCTCTCTTCCCACACATCATACTGTGTCGTCATATTTTCTTCCCCTTCCACATTTTATGCAGTGTCATCAATTACCTCTCTTCCCACACATCATACTGTGTCTTCATATTTTCCTCCCCTTCCACATTTTATACAGTGTCATCATTTACCTCTCTTCCCACACATCATACTGTGTCTTCATATTTCCTCCCCTTCCACATTTTATGCAGTGTCATCAATTACCTCTCTTCCCACACATCATACTGTGTCGTCATATTTTCCTCCCCTTCCACATTTTATACAGTGTCAACAATTACCTCTCTTCCCACACATCATACTGTGTCTTCATATTTTCCTCCCCTTCCACATTTTATGCAGTGTCATCAATTACCTCTCTTCCCACACATCATACTGTGTTGTCATATTTTCCTCCCCTTCCACATTTTATGCAGTGTCATCAATTACCTCTCTTCCCACACATCATACTGTGTCTTCATATTTTCCTCCCCTTCCACATTTTATACAGTGTCAACAATTACCTCTCTTCCCACACATCATACTGTGTCGTCATATTTTCTTCCCCTTCCACATTTTATGCAGTGTCATCAATTACCTCTCTTCCCACACATCATACTGTGTCTTCATATTTTCCTCCCCTTCCACATTTTATACAGTGTCATCATTTACCTCTCTTCCCACACATCATACTGTGTCTTCATATTTTCCTCCCCTTCCACATTTTATGCAGTGTCATCAATTACCTCTCTTCCCACACATCATACTGTGTCGTCATATTTTCCTCCCCTTCCACATTTTATACAGTGTCAACAATTACCTCTCTTCCCACACATCATACTGTGTCTTCATATTTTCCTCCCCTTCCACATTTATGCAGTGTCATCAATTACCTCTCTTTCCACACATCATACTGTGTCTTCATATTTTCCTCCCCTTCCACATTTTATGCAGTGTCATCAATTACCTCTCTTCCCACACATCATACTGTGTCTTCATATTTTCCTCCCCTTCCACATTTTATGCAGTGTCATCAATTACCTCTCTTCCCACACATCATACTGTGTCGTCATATTTCCTCCCCTTCCACATTTTATACAGTGTCATCATTTACCTCTCTTCCCACACATCATACTGTGTCGTCATATTTTCCTCCCTTCCACATTTTATGCATAGTCAACAATTACCTCTCTTCCCACACATCATACTGTGTCTTCATATTTTCCTCCCCTTCCACATTTTATGCATAGTCAACAATTACCTCTCTTCCCACACATCATACTGTGTCATCATATTTTCCTCCCCTTCCACATTTTATACAGTGTCATCAATTACCTCTCTTCCCACACATCATACTGTGTCTTCATATTTTCCTCCCCTTCCACATTTTATACAGTGTCATCATTTACCTCTCTTCCCACACATCATACTGTGTCTTCATATTTTCCTCCCCTTCCACATTTTATGCAGTGTCATCAATTACCTCTCTTCCCACACATCATACTGTGTCGTCATATTTTCCTCCCCTTCCACATTTTATACAGTGTCAACAATTACCTCTCTTCCCACACATCATACTGTGTCTTCATATTTTTCCTCCCCTTCCACATTTTATGCAGTGTCATCAATTACCTCTCTTCCCACACATCATACTGTGTCGTCATATTTTCCTCCCCTTCCACATTTTATGCAGTGTCATCAATTTCCTCTCTTCCCACACATCATACTGTGTCTTCATATTTTCCTCCCCTTCCACATTTTATACAGTGTCATCAATTACCTCTCTTCCCACAACATCATACTGTGTCTTCATATTTTCTTCCCCTTCCACATTTATGCAGTGTCAACAATTACCTCTCTTCCCACACATCATACTGTGTCGTCATATTTTCTTCCCCTTCCACATTTTATGCAGTGTCATCAATTACCTCTCTTCCCACACATCATACTGTGTCTTCATATTTTCCTCCCCTTCCACATTTTATACAGTGTCATCATTACCTCTCTTCCCACACATCATACTGTGTCTTCATATTTTCCTCCCCTTCCACAGTTTATGCAGTGTCATCAATTACCTCTCTTCCCACACATCATACTGTGTCGTCATATTTTCCTCCCCTTCCACATTTTATACAGTGTCAACAATTACCTCTCTTCCCACACATCATACTGTGTCTTCATATTTTCCTCCCCTTCCACATTTTATGCAGTGTCATCAATTACCTCTCTTCCCACACATCATACTGTGTCATCATATTTTCCTCCCCTTCCACATTTTATGCAGTGTCATCAATTTCCTCTCTTCCCACACATCATACTGTGTCTTCATATTTTCCTCCCCTTCCACATTTTATACAGTGTCATCAATTACCTCTCTTCCCACACATCATACTGTGTCTTCATATTTTCTTCCCCTTCCACATTTTATGCAGTGTCATCAATTACCTCTCTTCCCACACATCATACTGTGTCTTCATATTTTCTTCCCCTTCCACATTTATGCATAGTCATCAATTACCTCTCTCCCACACATCATACTGTGTCTTCATATTTTCCTCCCCTTCCACATTTTATGCATAGTCATCAATTACCTCTCTTCCCACACATCATACTGTGTCTTCATATTTTCCTCCCCTTCCACATTTTATGCAGTGTCATCAATTACCTCTCTTCCCACACATCATACTGTGTCTTCATATTTTCTTCCCCTTCCACATTTTATGCATAGTCATCAATTACCTCTCTTCCCACACATCATACTGTGTCTTCATATTTTCCTCCCCTTCCACATTTATGCAGTGTCAACAATTTCCTCTCTTTCCCACACATCATACTGTGTCGTCATATTTTCCTCCCCTTCCACATTTTATGCAGTGTCAACAATTTCCTCTCTTCCCACACATCATACTGTGTCGTCATATTTTCCTCCCCTTCCACATTTTATGCAGTGTCAACAATTACCTCTCTTTCCACACATCATACTGTGTCGTCATATTTTCCTCCCCTTCCACATTTTATGCAGTGTCATCAATTACCTCTCTTCCCACACATCATACTGTGTCGTCATATTTTCTCCCTTCCACATTTATACAGTGTCAACAATTACCTCCTCTTCCCCACATCATACTGTCTTCATATTTTCCTCCCCTTCCACATTTTATGCAGTGTCATCAATTACCTCTCTTCCCACACATCATACTGGTTCATATTTTCCTCCCCTTCCACATTTTATCAGTGTCAACAATTACCTCTCTTCCCCCACATAATACGGTGTCTTCATATTTGTCTTCCCCTTCCACATTTTATGCAGTGTCATCAATTACCTCTCTTCCCACACATCATACTGTGTCTCATATTTTCTCCCTTCCACATTTTATCAGTGTCATAATTTACCTCTCTTCCCACACATCATACTGTGTCTTCATATTTTCCTCCCCCACATTTTATGCAGTGTCATCAATTACTCTCTTAACACTCATACTGTGTCGTCATATTCCTCCCTTCCACATTTTATACAGTGTCAACAATTACCTCTCTTCCCACACATCATACTGTGTCTTCATATTTTCCTCCCCTTCCACATTTTATGCAGTGTCCATCAATTACCTCTCTTCCACCACATCATACTGTGTTGTCATATTTTCCTCCCCTTCCACATTTTATGCAGTGTCATCAATTACCTCTCTTCCCACACATCATACTGGGTCTTCATATTTTCCTCCCCTTCCACATTTTATACAGTGTCAACAATTACCTCTCTTCCCACAACATCATACTGTGTCGTCATATTTTCTTCCCCTTCCACATTTTATGCAGTGTCATCAATTACCTCTCTTCCCACACATCATACTGTGTCTTCATATTTTCCTCCCCTTCCACATTTTATACAGTGTCTCATTTACCTCTCTTCCCACACATCATACTGTGTCTTCATATTTTCCTCCCCTTCCACATTTTTATGCAGTGTCATCAATTACCTCTCTTCCCACACATCATACTGTGTCGTCATATTTTCCTCCCCTTCCACATTTTATGACAGTGTCAACAATTTACCTCTCTTCCCACACATCATACTGTGTCTTCATATTTTCCTCCCCTTCCACATTTTATGCAGTGTCATCAATTACCTCTCTTCCCACACATCATACTGTGTCGTCATATTTTCCTCCCCTTCCACATTTTATGCAGTGTCATCAATTTCCCTCTCTTCCCACACATCATACTGTGTCTTCATATTTTCCTCCCCTTCCACATTTTATGCAGTGCCATCATTACCTCTCTTCCCACACATCATACTGTGTCGTCATATTTCTCCCCTTCCACATTTTATGCAGTGTCATCAATTACCTCTCTTCCCACACATCATACTGTGTCATTCATATTTCCTCCCTTCCACATTTTATGCAGTGTCATCAATTACCTCTCTTCCCAAATCATACTGTGTCTTCATATTTCTTCCCCTTCCACACTTTTAGGCAGTGTCATTCAATTACACCTCTCTTCCCACACATCATACTGTGTCTTCATATTTTCCTTCCCCTTCCACATTTATGCAGTGTCATCAATTACCTCTCTTCCCACACATCATACTGTGTCTATTCCTCCCTTCCACATTTTATACAGTGTCATTATTTACCTCTCTTCCCACATCATACTGTGTCATATTTTCCTCCCCTTCCACATTTTATGCATAGTCAACAATTACCTCTCTTCCCACACATCATACTGTGTCTTCATATTTTTCCTCCCCTTCCACATTTTAGCATCAACAATTACCTCTCTTCCCACACATCATACTGTGTCATCATTTTTCCTCCCCTTCCACATTTTATACAGTGTCCAATTACCTCTCTTCCCACACATCATACTGTGTCTCATATTTTCCTCCCCTTCCACATTTTATACAGTGTCATCAATTACCTCTCTTCCCACACATCATACTGTGTCTCATATTTTCTTCCCCTTCCACATTTTATGCAGTGTCATCAATTACCTCTCTTCCCACATCATACTGTGTCTTCATATTTTCTTCCCCTTCCACATTTTATGCATATCATCAATTCCTCTCTTCCCACACATCATTACTGTGTCGTTCATATTTTCCTTCCCCTTCCACATTTTATGCAGTAGTCAATCAATTTACCTCTCTTCCCAACACATCATACTGTGTCCATAATTTTTCCTCCCCTTCCACATTGTATACAGTGCCTATCAATTACCTCTCTTCCCACACATCATACTGTGTCTTCATATTTTCCTCCCCTTCCACATTTTATTACAGGTGTCATCAATTACCTCTCTTCCCACACCTCATACTGTGTCTTCATATTTTCCTCCCCATCCACATTTTATGCAGTGTCATCAATTACCTCTCTTCCCACACATCATACTGTGTCTTCATATTTCTTCCCCTTCCACATTTATGCAGGTCATCAATTACCTCTCTTCCCACACATCATACTGTGTCGTCATATTTTTCCTCCCCTTCCACATTTATGCAGTGTCATCAATTACCTCTTTCCCAACATCATACTGTGTCGTCATATTTTCCTCCCCTTCCACATTTTATGCAGTGTCATCATTACCTCTCTTCCCCCACATCATACTGTGTCTCACTATTTTCCTCCCCTTCCACATTTTATGCATTAGTCACAATTACCTCTCTTCCCACACATCATACTGTGTCTTCATATTTTCCTCCCCTTCCACATTTTATGCAGTGTCATCAATTACCTCTCTTCCCACACATCATACTGTGTCGTCATATTTTCCTCCCCTTCCACATTTTATGCAGTGTCATCAATTACCTCTCTTCCCACACATCATACTGTGTCGTCATATTTTCTTCCCCTTCCACATTTTATGCAGTGTCATCAATTACCTCTCTTCCCACACATCATACTGTGTCGTCATATTTTCCTCCCCTTCCACATTTTATGCAGTGTCATCAATTACCCTCTCTTCCCACACATCATACTGTGTCTTCATATTTTCCTCCCCTTCCACATTTTATGCAGTGTCATCAATTACCTCTCTTCCCACACATCATACTGTGTCGTCATATTTTCCTCCCCTTCCCACATTTTATGCAGTGTCATCAATTACCTCTCTTCCCACACATCATACTGTGTCTTCATATTTTCCTCCCCTTCCACATTTATGCAGTGTCATCAATTACCTCTCTTCCCACACATCATACTGTGTCGTCATATTTCCTCCCCTTCCACATTTTATGCAGTGTCATCAATTACCTCTCTTCCCACACATCATACTGTGTCTTCATATTTTCCTCCCCTTCCACATTTTATGCAGTGTCATCAATTACCTCTCTTCCCACACATCATACTGTGTCTTCATATTTTCCTCCCCTTCCACATTGTATGCAGTGTCATCAATTACCTCTCTTCCCACACATCATACTGTGTCTTCATATTTTCCTCCCCTTCCACATTTTATGCAGTGTCATCAATTACCTCTCTTCCCACACATCATACTGTGTCGTCATATTTACTTCCCCTTCCACATTTTATGCAGTGTCATCAATTACCTCTCTTCCACACATCATACTGTGTCGTCATATTTTCCTCCCCTTCCACATTTTATGCAGTGTCATCAATTACCTCTCTTCCACACATCATACTGTGTCGTCATATTTCCTTCCCCTTCCACATTTTATGCAGTGTCATCAATTACCTCTCTTCCCACACATCATACTGTGTCGTCATATTTTCCTCCCCTTCCACATTTTATGCAGTGTCATCAATTACCTCTCTTCCCACACATCATACTGTGTCGTCATATTTTCCTCCCCTTCCACATTTTATGCAGTGTCATCAATTACCTCTCTTCCCACACATCATACTGTGTCGTCATATTTTCCTCCCCTTCCACATTTTATGCAGTGTCATCAATTACCTCTCTTCCCACACATCATACTGTGTCGTCATATTTTCCTCCCCTTCCACATTTTATGCAGTGTCATCAATTACCTCTCTTCCCACACATCATACTGTGTCGTCATATTTTCCTCCCCTTCCACATTTTATGCAGTGTCATCAATTACCTCTCTTCCCACACATCATACTGTGTCGTCATATTTTCCTCCCCTTCCACATTTTATGCAGTGTCATCAATTACCTCTCTTCCCACACATCATACTGTGTCATCATATTTCCTCCCCTTCCACATTTTATGCAGTGTCATCAATTACCTCTCTTCCCACACATCATACTGTGTCGTCATATTTTCCTCCCCTTCTACATTTTATGCAGTGTCATCAATTACCTCTCTTCCCACACATCATACTGTGTCGTCATATTTTCCTCCCCTTCCACATTTTATGCAGTGTCATCAATTACCTCTCTTCCCACACATCATACTGTGTCGTCATATTTTCCTCCCCTTCCACATTTTATGCAGTGTCATCAATTACCTCTCCTTGCAATGTCATTTCACATTAGGTTAACAGTTTCCTAATACCCAGTTTTCATCTTACAAACAATTTTGCCTCATTTCATAGCTTCCAACCCAGGACCTCACTTGTCAAGTTATTTTATAAGCCTAGATAGTTTCTTAAATCAGTTTAAGAAAATTTGTTAATTTAAAGTTATTAAATACACATATATTTTATATTTCACATTTAAGGCATTCAGTGAAGTAGCCAAAGATGTATATGAAGGAACTTTGAAGAAACAAGGTAATAAATTGTTTTGATAGTACATGAAAATGATTTTAAAATTCTTAGTTTTACTTAACAATTTAATCTGGTTTTAAGATGTACTGAACTTTTTTAAGTGAGTTATTTGTTTTTTGTTTTAAACTTTTAAATTTTGCGAAATTGTAAAATAACTCACATGTACTTTTTTTAAAAAATTTCAAATGTGATACATACCGGTAAACCAGAGAACATTTTTTTTACAATATCAGACACAAGTTTCACAATCATTTACTTAATTATGTTTACACTCAACTCAAATATTCTCAATTTTCTCTCTACATCAACATTTTAACAATTTTCAGTTTTATGAGACAATGTTTCATTTTTTTCAACAAACCTTCGCTAAACAATTTAAACATAACATTAGATGTTCAATTTTTACTGTGTAATGTCTTAATGTCTTAAAAATGACATTGAAATATTCCTTTATTTGAGTTGAGTGTATGTCCATTTGAGTTGAATGATTGTGAAACTGTGGCCAGTTGTCTAAAAAATTTGAAAATATTAATAAATAAAATACTTAAAAAAATAATATTCTATATGTAACTATGATCATGTCGTTTTATTCTTGGTTTTTTTCACATTAATGAATTAGTTATATAATTTGTAATATGTATTGGCTGTCTGAAAATCATCAATATGCAAAAACAATGACCTTTAAAGAACAGGGATATCTGTCATCATTTCTTCTATAACTGTATGTTGTTGCCAGGATACAAAGACCATCTTCTTTAATACAGATGTAATATTAAACATTCTTCATGACAGGTTTGGTTGAGGTAGAGTTTTAGTCTAACATTGTTTTTTATTTTAATCAAAGCAGCCATTCCGCCGTCTACTCCAAATACAGAATCATCTGCTGCCATGTTGGACAAGGCTACAATGATTGAACTTACAGTTGGTAAAGTGAAGATAAAACTAAAAAAAGGATCCATTGTAGAAGAAAAGGTAAATAAATTACTGTACTTATAATGTTGTATACATGTCGTACACATCATTGTCGTACACATCAATGTCATACACATGTAACGTCGTACATGACATCATCGTCTTTACAGATGGATTGGATTAATGGTGTTTTACAGCCCAGTCAGGAGTCTTTTACTTATATTGAGGTGGTCAGTTCTGAGATGGTGGAGGAAAATGGACTGCCTTGACAAAACCAACAGTCTTCAGCAAGCAAACTGAGTAAATTTTTTATGCTAGGATATGCCAGGATGAGATTCAAACCTAGGTCACCATAGGTGAGAGGCACTGTGATCTGTAAGCATGCATTTTAGACCACTAATATAACCTGGACAATTATTGTGGTATTGTGGTATAGTACAGTGTACCTTAATTCTATATAATATTTATAGCACTTTAATTTTATATTTTGGCTTGCAGGCAGATGTTTTAGTTGTAAGCACTAACTGTAAACTGGATCTTAGTGATGGGGCTATGTCCATGGTTATTGGAAAGGCAGCGGGCCCAGAACTACAACAGGAGTTAAATAACCAGTACCCTGATGGTATAGAAACAGGTCAGATAGCGGTTGCTAATGGTTACAAGTTACCATGTAAAGCTCTTCATTTCTGTACATTACCTATGCTTATAGAACCCAGTAAAGATGATGCAATAGCTGCAGGGGATGAGGTAAATAAAAAGATTGCTTAAAAGCACATAATAGTAGCACCAGTCTATCTAAATAAGCATACTGGTAGTTTTAATTTAGCTCAACATTTTTAACCTATGCACTATATCAGCCTTTTTCAAATTTATGACCTTGAACAGCAGGAAAATGGTTCTTTCAACTGGCAATTGTACCTTATTATCTTTTTTTTTCAACATTTTCAAAACACGACTTATTATGACTTTAATAAATTATTATACTTTTATGACTTATTTTGACTTATTACAATTTATAAGGACTAATTCTTATTGTTTATGGCATGGTGATCTGGTATGAAATATGATGACTTATTCTGATTTGTGCTGACTTATAATGACTTGTTGAAAATCTATAATGCATGTTTTCAAGATGTGTCTAACAAAAAAAGAAAAAAATGCAGCGACCAACTTAGCTGCCTTGCCACCTATCAAGCCTGGTCCACTACATTTCAAAACAATAAATAAACATATAAATTCACCAGACATTTACATTTCAATTTACAATTTAAAATCTGAAGAAGCTGATAATATTAAACACTGTAGATAAGTTGTTTTTAATTATATATATATATAGATTTATCAGACTGCACAGATGTGTTTACTAGAGGCTGACAGCAAGGGGTACCAGTCTATTGCATTTCCTACACTGGGCACTGGTTCTTGGAACATTCCTCTAGCAATATCATCTCGTACTCTGATGAAGGCACTTGCAGATTATGCTGTCTGTAGCAGCAGTGGCTCATTAACAGACATCAGAATTATAGTCTATCCACAGGTTAGTGGATGGGAACCAGCCTGGGAGGTTTGTAAAACATTTTTTAGCATGCTTATATAAAGAACACAGGTCAATCAGTGACAATCAAATATGATACAGTCATGTTGATATGAAAATCAGAAAGATTTAGTAATCTTAGTTACAAAATAATGTTGTTTTATGAATGAAAAAAATTTTTAAATGATTGTCTCATAAATGTACACAAAGAACAACCATCAAATCAAAAGTTGTTATTGTCCATACAGTTGTCCATGAATGCAACTTGAAATTGTTAAGTCATTTAAAGTCAATTATTTCAGCATTTGATATTTCCCTATTTTGTGTGGAAACTGTTGCATAATGGTGTTATACTTCCTATAAAGGATTTGTTGATGTCTACTGAGGCAGTCAGTTTTTGGATGATAAAGAAAACCGGAGTGCCCAGATAAAACCACTAACCTGTAAGGGCAAGGGAACTGACAAACTTTTTCACAGTAGGATCAGCATGAGTGAGATTCAAATCTAGGTGATGTGAGAAACTGATCAGTTTGTACAAAAACATCTTTCTGTAGATACATCATATCTATTGTTTTTGTGGTAGTATATGTTAATCTCTTTTATTCCCTATGTATGTTTATTAATTTCAGAACTTATAATCAAACAATTAACAAATTTTCATAGTTTGTTTTTAAACTTCTCTTTTGGCTGTCATCTTGTTGGAGTGTTTAAGTTGACTAAACTAGCCCAGGGTACTGGTGTAATTTTCATTAAATTGTCATGATTTAAACACTATAGTGAACTTACTCAGGAAGTCTTGATAAACTCTACTGGAATATATATTGAAGAAGGCCATAAAGTTTTTCATTATACAATAAAACGTTGCATACAAGAGTTGTCGCCCCTGAAATGTCTTTTTTCAATATCATTTGTAGAAATTATTAACAATTTGTTACAAAACACATAATTTGCACTCTTTTTTTACCGGGTTAGCAGTTAGACCCATGGTCTTTTTTTTCATAAGGTATCAAATGACAATACAAACAGCAACAATTTCTTAAATTTTATCATGAGTTGTTGATTTTAATTTTAGGCATACAAGAGTGATTTAAAGAAACTTTCTGATGAAGTAAATCAACTGGTGAAAGATGTGTTAAAGAGGCAACTTGAAAAACAAGTAACAGAAATGTTGAACCTGGAACCATCAGGTCCATCACCGACAAAATCAGATCCAAAAACAACTCCTCGAGGGTCCAGAGAATGGTTACAGGAAAAATATAGTGAAGAACCCTGTAGTCCAAAGTACTGGACAAAGGTCAAAGGTGGAAAAAATCTTAAAAAACTCAAATTTGAACAAGATAAGGAAGGAAATAGTCCAAGGTATTTTTTAGTTGATGTTGACAAACCAACAGAAGAGGCAGTCAAGAAAATAGTTTATGCCTCATGGGAACAAGACAAAGTTGGTCATGGCCATGATGCAGCAGGTCTTAATAACTTAAAGTTCTCAAAGATCAAGGTCACTAAAGTTCAAAGAGTAGAACATTTAGATCTGTTTGAAAAGTATTCATATGAGAGACAACAGTTATTCAGCAAAGCGTGTAAAAATGGACGAAGATTTTCAAATCTACAAAATCTAAAGGGATCGGTTGGTCCAGTTAGAACTGAAAAACTAGCTGATGGTATATTAATGGAGGACATTTATCCTGAGATCAATGAATTTTATTTGTTTCATGGGACTAAACAAGGTAATATTGATGCTGTTTTAGCACAAGGCCTTGATAACAGAATGGCAGGGACTAATGCTGTGTTTGGACAGGGTATTTATGCTGCAGAAAGTGCAACAAAAGCAGACCAGTATGTAGGTATGTAGGTTTGTTGCTGTACCTGTGGACCTGCTGAGGTATCTTTACATCATCATCATTCATCATCACCATTATCCTGTTTAGATTATCCAAGCCTTTGATTTTTCCTTTTACAAGGGTGAGGCCTGGCTGTCCACTCGAGAACCAAGTCTTCCCTCTCCATGCTTGGCGATCCAGTAGGTTAAATCTTATAGACTTATGGTCATGAATCACTAGGTCATTTAAGGCCAGTTTTGGTCTACACAACATTGAAATATTAATTCTTAATTATTTCTTAATACAAAATTCAATAGAACCAACTATCTCAAGGTCTTAAGGTTTTTGTGAGATCAAACATCATAAGTTTCTGCAGATGAAATGTGTTCAACAATGTGTGAACAATTTGTGTGTCTTTTGAATAGAAGTGAGCAATAACATTGAATCTTTGTCATCATAATCATCCAGATGTTTATCTGTAATCTACCATAGATTTAGACACGAGGCCCATTCAGGACAGTGTATGTATGCTTTCACAGATTAAGCATTAAGAGTCAATATTAATGATAGGTCCAAATAATTTAAATGAGACAGGTTTTCTATTTATTAAAGGTGTGTAAACATAAAAAATATTTTCAACCATCTACAAGGTTCATTTGCATAATATGGGAATTTCTGTATAATGAAAATTTCTGGGAATTTCTGCATTATGGAAATTTTTGTATACACAATACCTCCATATACTGGACTTGTACTGTAAATGGTAAAATTTTCATATTTATTTAATTTTTGTGTTTATACATGAGAGTTGCATGACACACACAAAAATGAAACTTGATAATCATGATTTGATATTTTTATATTTCATTTTGTCTGACCCAAGACTTGGAAATGGGTAGTGACTGTTCTTTTGCCAAGCACTCTGCACTATGAAATGAAAGTAACTGTTGTTTCGGATGGGAATTCAAAATAAATGTGGTCCCGTGTCATGGTAGGCATGGCATGAAAAAGAACCCTGCTGTATAATTCAGTGAGTGCAATGCACAGGAAAAATTTCTGCACTTTTGCTTATAGTTGGTGACATCTCGATATGAAATATTCTTGATTGGAACATTAAACACCATTACACAAAACCAGTTCATATAACATGCTGATAGAGAAATTAAAAATCAATGACCGTATAATACTGAACAATATTACAAATTCCATCTGTCTGCTTTACATTTCATATGTTCTGATAATATAAAAGTAGCTGCAGTGAAACATGTCTTCACAGAACACATTCTGGACTAAAGTTTTTGGTTTGTCTTAGACAGGTAATCACATTGGACAGGTTAACAAACAATACTGTGAAGTCATTGTGGTGTTTCAATATTTGTTGTTTTGGTAAACATCCTGATCCACAATTTAAAATGTCAACAAAATAATTTATATATTACAAAATTACCTAAAGTAGTAACCATTAAGCAAAAACTAATAACTCCTTAAAATTTATATCACTTGAAATAGGTAACTACAAGCGAAATTAATCACCTCATGAAATGTGAAATTTATATTGAAATGGATAATCAGCAAAATTCAACACCTCACGAAATGCGAAAAGGGTAATTGTAAAAATAAATGTAAAAAAATCAGTTCACCTTCGACAAATTTTTGGTTAACCAAGAGCTTTGTCCTCCGTGGTTCCTTCATTTACATATATCATATTGTTTATTATATATTGTTTATAAAAATTACAGATACCAGAAGTCAGAGATCTGTTGGAGAAGAGAAGCAGATGTTGATGATACGGATGTGTATGGGTGAAATCTGCTTAACTAACAAACCAAAAAAGCACTGTCGAGCACCCTGTTTAACGTGTTATGATGACAGTTGTAAGGAACATAACACATTCTCTGACTCTGTTGTGGTAGATGGTTTGTGGATCTTTAGAGAGTTTATTGTATATGATCAAAGACAATCTTATCCAGAATACCTTATAACCTATATCAGGGTATAAAGAATACTGAACAGACGACATTCATAACCTGACTTGTGAAGAGACTTATCCTGGATACCTTATTAACTATATCAAGGTTAAAAGGTTACAGAAGGGATTACATTCATTACATGGCTTGTGAAGAGTCTTCTCATGATATCGCTGTTGTTAATGTCTTAAAATACTGGAAGGGAACCGGGACCCACAATTGAATCCAAAATGTCTCTGATTTTTTGGACACTCTAAATATTTGGACATCCCCAATTTTCAAGATGTTTAATTTTAAATTTCCTCTAAATTCCAGGACATTTGAAAATTAAATTATTAAAATTCGTCCAAAAACATAGAAGAATTATGGTATACGTCTTTGTCATCACAGCTAAAAAGAAATGTTATATGTTCTATTTTTAGATTTATTTATTTTTAAAATGAGTACTCAATGCATTTTGTTTTGACTGATTTCAATTTGTTCATCATCAGTACATTTAAAATAATAAAGCAAGTATTTTGTTTTGGAGAAAATGATTTGTTTTTCATTTGTTATAAACTCTTTATGCTTATACAATAAAAGCGAAAACGATTTGTGACTGTACAAGTTAAGTTGTTAACATTTCAAATATCAAATATGTTAGGATTTGTTAAAATTAATTTGTTTATGATATTTTATTGTTTTTATCTGTGATATTATTGGCAATTCAAATTTGTTTGTGACAAATTGATTTAATCCATTGGATATTACACAACTCTTGTTGTGGTTGTAAATATTACAAAATTCACTGATTCACACTGCATTATAAAACCATTTCATAAATGGTACAAATTCACTGTTTCACACTGCATTATGTAACCAGTTCCAAAATCGTACAAAATTCACTGTTTCACACTGCATTATGTAACCAGTTCCTAAATGGTACAAAATTCACTGTTTCACACTGGATTATGTAACCAGTTTCTAAATGGTACAAAATTCACTGTTTCACACTGGATTATTTAACCAGTTTCTAAATGGTACAAATTTTACCAATTCGCACTGCATTATGACACCAGTTCGTAAATGTTACAAAAATTCACTGATTCACACTGCATTATGTAACCAGTTCCGAAATGGTACAAAATTCACTGTTTCACACTGCATTATTTAACTATTTCGTAAATGGTACAAAATTCACAGATTCACACTGCATTATGTAACAAGTTCCTAAATGGTACAAATTTTACCAATTCACACTGCATTATGTACCCAGTACCTAAATGGTACAAAATTCACTGATTCACACTGCATTAAGTAACCAGTACCTAAATGGTACAAAATTCACTGATTCACACTGCATTATGTAACCAGTACCTAAATGGTACAAAATTCACTGATTCACACTGCATTATGTAACCAGTACCTAAATGGTACAAAATTCACTGATTCACACTGCATTATGTAACCAGTACCTAAATGGTACAAAATTCACTGATTCACACTTCATTTTGTAACCAGTTTCTAAATGGTACAAATTTCACTGATTCACACTGCATTATGTAACCAGTACCTAAATGGTACAAAATTCACTGATTCACACTGCATTATGTAACCAGTACCTAAATGGTACAAATTTCACTTATTCACACTGCATTATGCAACCAGTACCTAAATGGTACAAAATTCACTGATTCACACTGGATTTTGTAACCAGTTCCTAAATGGTACAAATTTCACTGATTCACACTGCATTATGTAACCAGTACCCAAATGGTACAAAATTCACTGATTCACACTGCATTATGTAACCAGTTCCTAAATGGTACAAAATTCACTGTTTCACACTGGATTATGTAACCAGTTTCTAAATGGTACAAATTTTACCAATACGCACTGCATTATGACACCAGTTCGTAAATGTTACAAAATTCACTGATTCACACTGCATTATGTAACCAGTACCTAAATGGTACAAAATTCACTGATTCACACTGCATTTTGTAACCAGTTCCTAAATGGTACAAATTTCACTGATTCACACTGCATTATGTAACCAGTTCATAAATGGTACAAAATTCGACGATTTACACTGCATTTTGTAACCAGTTCCAAAATGGTACAAATTTCACTGATTCACACTGCATTATGACACCAGTACTTAAATGGTACAAATTTCACTGATTCACACTGGATTATTTAACCAGTTCCTAAATGGTACAAATTTCACTGATTCACACTGCATTATGACACCAGTTCATAAACGTTACAAAATTCACTGATTCACACTGCATTATGTAACCAGTACCTAAATGGTACAAAATTCACTGTTTCACACTGCATTATTTAACCAGTTCCTAATTGGTACAAATTTCACTGATTCACACTGCATTATGACACCAGTACTTAAATGGTACAAATTTCACTGATTCACACTGGATTATGTAACCAGTTCCTTAATGGTACAAATTTTACCAATTCACACTGCATTATGACACAAGTTCGTAAACGTTACAAAATTCACTGATTCACACTGCATTATGTAACCAGTACCTAAATGGTACAAAATTCACTGTTTCACACTGCATTATGTAACCAGTTCCTAAATGGTACAAATTTCACTGATTCACACTGCATAATGTAACCAGTTCCTAAATGGTACAAATTTCACTGATTCACACTGCATTTTGTAACCAGTTCCTTAATGGTACAAAATTCACTGATTGATACTGCATCATATAACCAGTTCTGAAATGGTACAAAATTCACCGATTCACATTGCATTATGGTACAAAATTCACTGATTCTCACTGCATTATGTAACCAGTACCTAAATGGTACAAATTTCATCGATTCACACTGCATTATGACACCAGTACCTAAATGGTACAAATTTCACTGATTCACACTGCATTATGTAACCAGTTCCTAAATTGTACAAATTTCACTGTTTCACACTGCATTAAGTAACCAGTTCCTAAATAGTACAAAATTCACTGTTTCACACTGGATTATGTAACCAGTTCCTAAATGGTTCAAATTTTACCAATTCACAATGCATTATGACACCAGTTCATAATAGTACAAAATTCACTGATTCACACTGCATTATGTAACCAGAACCTAAATGGTACAAAATTCACTGATTCACACTGGATTATGTAACCAGTTCCTAAATGGTTCAAATTTTACCAATTCACAATGCATTATGACACCAGTTCATAATAGTACAAAATTCACTGATTCACACTGCATTATGTAACCAGAACCTAAATGGTACAAAATTCACTGATTCACACTGCATTTTGTAACCAGTTCCTAAATGGTACAAATTTCACTGATTCACACTGCATTATGTAACCAGTTCCAAAATGGTACAAAATTCACTGTTTCACACTGCATTATTTAACCAGTTCCTAAATGGTACAAAATTCACTGTTTCACACTGCATTATTTAACTATTTCGTAAATGGTACAAAATTCACTGATTCACACTGGATTATGTAACCAGTTTCTAAATGGTACAAATTTTACCAATTCGCACTGCATTATGACACCAGTTCGTAAATGTTACAAAATTCACTGATTCACACTGCATTATGTAACCAGTACCTAAATGGTAAAAAATTCACTGATTCACACTGCATAATATATCCAGTTCCGAAATGGTACAAATTTCACTGATTCACACTGCATTTGGACACCAGTTCCTTAATGGTACAAAATTCACTGATTCACACTGCATTTTTTAACTATTTTGTAAATGGTACAAAATTCACTGATTCACACTGGATTATGTAACCAGTTCCTAAATGGTACAAAATTCACTGATTCACACTGCATTTTTTAACTATTTCGTCAATGGTACAAAATTCACTGATTCACACTGGATTATGTAACCAGTTCCTAAATGGAACAAATTTTACCGATTCACACTGCATTATGACACCAGTTCATAAATGGTACAAATTTCACTGATTCACACTGCATTATGAAACCAGTTCCGAAATGGTACAAAATTCACTGATTCACACTGCATTATGTAACCAGTTCCTAAATGGTACAAATTTCACTGATTCACACTGCATTATGTAACCAGTACCTAAATGGTACAAATTTCACTGATTTACACTGCATTATGTAACCAGTACCTAAATGGTACAAAATTCACTGATTCACACTGCATTATGTAACCAGTTTCTAAATGGTACAAATTTTACTGATTATCACTGCATCATGTAACCAGTACCTAAATGGTACAAATTTCACTAATTCACACTGCATTTTGTAACCAGTTTATTGTTGTTTGTATTTGATTTATCATGGAAAAACTTTTCTTCATTTTTTTGTGTTTGTCATTATTTAGACCCAATGTTTTACTCTTCAAGTCATTTGGAATTAATTGCTTATTAATATTATTATTATTATTGTTATTATGGAATTTTTCATTTTAAACAAATTTTATCAAATTTTTTTTTTAAGTCGTGCTTTGTAAAGAAATGGGTTTTTGAAAATAAATACATTTTTTGTTTTTTATTAAAAGTTATATTTTATTGAAATCCAAATAATTTTAAACAAAATATGTGTGTCTGTGTGTGTGTGTGGTTGTGTGTACTTGTCGGTAAATAAACATAATGTATTTTTGTGATATTGTCTGCAAAATAATTAATAAAATTATTTACTTTTATTTTTGTTGTTAACCACAAAGAGGTAACTACATATACATGGAGGGGGTGTTGATGGCCAAGTGGTCTGAAGCACAATGCCTCGCAACCTAGATTCGAATCCTGAAATTTTAATTTTTTGAATATACATGGTAAAGAACTCTTTTACAGTTATGAGAACACAAAGGTCAAATTATTGGAGCTCCTGGCCTCACTTCCTTGATAGAAGTTCACGTGTACAACTAAGTGGGCAAATTTTTAAAGTTTTTGCTTTGTCTTATTATTTGTTTTTATGTGGGGGGGTTGTAGTTTGGACATAGACTGGTATTTTTGTGTTTTATTAGTTGATAAATGGTAATTGTAAAATTGTGTATTTTAGTAAATGTCTTAGATTTTAACAAGACTTGTATCTTTGTGTTATTTGTATTTTTTCTTCCTTGTTTCTAAATAGGCCAGAATTCGGAAAAAAATGTGAATGCCATCTATCCTAGTGACCTTAATATAAAAGAAACTATTGATATTTTATGTTCTGCTTTAAAGTTTGACTTATTCCTCGTAATCGTACACATAAAGCTATATAAGGTGACTGACGTCAATTTTTTGTTTCTGTGCAGTAATATTCCTGCTTCTTCTACGTATGGTGTATTTGCCTCACTGTTAATAGTTATGTTTTCACGTTATATTAGAGCTTGTTCCCACTACGGGAAATTTCTACAACGACACAAGCTGCTTGCAAATAAATTCATGACTCAGGAATATTGCAAGTTTAGGTTTATCAAAGCCTTAAAAGTTAATGAAGGTTCACATAATGTTGTTGATAAGTATTGATAAGTATAAATTCGCTATATCCAAACTTATTTTGAATAATATGACGTAGATACATGTTCTTTTCATTCTCAAATTTGTATGTGGCGTGCGTGGCTAGAGGTGCTTATCCTTCTGAAGCACATGAACTCATTTTATTGCTGGAAGTTCAAGTGTTTAACTATAAAAGTGCTCAAACTACACAACTTCAAACTTATCATCAGTAATACAAACGTGTCTGTCTATTTTATTCTTTGTTATTCTTTTTTTTTTTCTTCTTTTTTTTTTTAATTATTTATTAATTAATTAATTTATCTATTTTACTTTTTTGCTTTTAATTAGAACATGTTGTGTCGACTGTTTTACTGTTGGATTTATTTCCCTTTTTAAAGCTCTAAATTCCAATCCACACACAATGTTTTATTGATGCTGAATCAAAAAAAAAAAAAAAAAAAAAAAAAAAAAAAAAAAAAAAAAAAAAAAAAAAAAAAAAACACGTACATATAATGTGTCATTTACACTTACCGTATATTTAAATGAAGACAGTTTGTAGGTAGAGAAAGAACGTTTTCTTCACTAAAAAGACATTTTAGGTTTAAGACACATTCGATGGGCATTTGATAAAATGAAAATCGATATCAGTGATTTTATTAATGTTGATTTATTTGATGATTACGTCATCCTAATTAACAAAGTTAATGGGATTGTTATTTAAAATATGATTATTATGAACAAATAATCAGTTCCATATGAACTTTTGTATTAGAATAAAATCTCCAATCATTGAAACCATTGTAAGATATGTTTATTTTGCTTCATATTTTAACTAAAAGAAATATTCATAGAATTATACATGTTTTTAAAAGGATCAGTTTATGGCCTTAATATAATGGTTGAACTGTGTATAAAGTAGTTTAATTTATTCCTTTTGATTTTTGTGTTGATTTGATAATTCCAGAAAACCTCTGTTAAATTTAAGAGGTATGAATTCAACATAATTCATTGATTCATAAGATGACATAAAACAAAATATATGTGTAATTTTATCATTTGACATTTTATTGAAGAGATACATCTAAATGATTGTTAGTTTGGGATTAGGTACACAATGGTGACACTTGATATTGTGCTTACATACTTAATGAGGATTTTGACAAAGATGACGCCTTATTAATTAATAATCTTGAATTTATCGTTGTCTCAAATGTTTCAACTTATTAATGACGCTTCTGGCACAATTTTGAGTTGTCTTAAGTTTAAATCACAGCACATCTTTCTGCTTTGTTTCAAATCCAATTCAAGATTCTAGTTTTAGAAAGTTTGTCAGGTTGTCTCTTCAAGTCAGAATTTAGTTTGATAAATTAATTTAAAACTAAGGTTTGTTCCCTCATGCACAGCATTCTTTAGCTGGATTTGGATTTATATAAATAAACAAACATACCAGTCCGTGTCACAATCCCAAAAACAAAATAAAAACTTTGCAAACTGGCAAAATATGTTATACACGTGAACTTCCATCAAGGAAGTGAGGCCGGGTGCTCCGGAAGGGTAAGCACCTCCTGTCTAGCTAGCTACACCCGTCACGTGCAAGTCAACTTTGAGAATGAAACGAACAAAGAACTATCGTAAGTCAAATATATCCAGTATAAGTTTGGATACAGTGACTACATACTTATCAACAATATTGTGATGACGGCCATAAAACTTTTTAAGGGCCCTGAATTTGAAACTTTAGATTCATTATTTTTATCTGTTGGGCTTATATTCTTATGTATCAAACTTTTCGGTCTTAGTTCCGACTGATGAGGAATGAATTTCCGGAATGTGCACATCTGGCACATCAAAATTGAACTGGTATTTGTATTATATATATTCTACCGCCATCTCAGAACTCACTTAATACAAATTCAGTTATCTTGAATTCGACGGACAAGTCATTTCACTTTCATAGAAACGCATAACGTTTAGTTTTGGATTGTCTCATTGAATAAATAGTTGTCTCTTGCTTCATTATTAAAAAAATGAATTGAAAAAACATTTGATATATAAGTTGACAAAAAGTTCTTTGTAAAATATACATTTTATTTTATTTGTTTTCGTACTTTTTTCATACATAAGTCTAAAAATTTCTGTTAGTGACACATTTGAGTTTAAGAATAATCACCCTAAAATATGGATGAGAGATATCATATTTGATTCTTTGTTTCTGAAATATATTACACAAATACCTGATAAATTTTGATGTGCCATATGTGCACATTTCGGAAATCATTCCTTATCAGTGACACTAGGGCCGAAAACCTTTGATAGATAAAAACATACATCAAACAGTTGAAAATTAATGAAACTAAAGTTCCAAAATTATATGAATCCAAATCCAGCTAAGGAATGCTTTGCATGAAGGAAGCAAACCTTAGTTTAAAATAAATTTCAAATAATTAGATGGCTGAAAATTATGCTTAATCAAGCTTTTTATAAAGATAAGTGCTCTAATATTTTTTATTCTGTTGAAGGGGTTTCTTTTCCGATGATAGTTCAGTTAAATTAAGAAGTAATTAGTTCCACAGTGGAATGAATATCATTAATTTTTGAACAAAGACAAGTAGTTCTTTAAGTTTTTTACTTTTTATCACGTTTTTAAGTTTCAATGACATCATTATGAATAACTTTTAGAAAAAGATAAAAACTCCACTGATGAAATATTCACATCTACATCGCTTGCTGAGGCATATACATAAGGAATTGCTTTGTAAGCTTTTGCCAAGCGTATTCAATCTAAGTTTTTGTGACATTTAAATTTGGTCATTTCATACACATAAATATCGTTATGCAGTCCGGTAAGTCGCACTCAAGATCACCTATCCACTTAGGCATTTTTAAGAATGAAGAAAAAACAAAAAAGATATACAGTTAGGTTAAGAAATAAATATATTGGACCAAATATATAACAGACTTTCCATTGATCTAGTTTACATGTCAACAAAAAGAAGAGAATCACATTTTAGTTGAAAAAGATAATAGCCAATACGCTTCATAATGTAAAAAATACACCTAAAAAGACATTATTATGATGACCAATAAACATATATCTACCTATTTAAAATGTGGTCTGGTGTAATTTCTACTGTTGCAATTATATCGTAATGAAAAGCCTAAATTCTCCATTTGCTGGTTTCTAACAAGTGGTAGACAGAAAAGCTTATTTGTAAATTAAAAAATAAATTTGTTTTTATCAAATATTAATCAGAATTCCTAAATGTAATATTAATGATCTAAGAGACGCTATATTTAGTATGTAACGATGACTGAACGAATGTCTGTTGTATATATACTGTGTATTTAGTCTGTATTAAAACGCCAACATTTTGCAACCTTGTTTATACATTCAGAATCAAATACGGTAAATTACACAATAGATACCATAACTGCAAGGAACACATTCAACGGGGCATTATTGACATAACTTATGTCATTACACGAACGTTCTACTTACTCATGGACCACTGCGGTAGCTCATTTGCTCAAGTGCTCGCTCCGGTAAGTGGAAGGTTGTGGGTTCGAACATCAGCCGGGTCTGACCCGACTTGAAAGTTGGTCTTTCGCCGAGCACTCGGCATAACGAAATGAAAGCCATGGTTCTTTTGGATGAGAACTTGAAATAAGCGAGGTCCCGTGTCACGGCCTGACACAATAAAGAACCCTGCAGCATAATGCCATCAGCGCAATACACAGGCAAAATTTCTGCACTTTCGCCTGTAGCTGGCGACGTCTCGATATAAGAAATATTCTTGACTGGGACGTTTAACACCATTACTAAACTACTAACTCATGGATTCAAAACGTTTATTGTAATAATTGAAGAGGTTAGTATATAAATATCTTAGCAAAAAAATAAAAATAGAAACAACCATAACCCTTACCCTTAAAAAGTTTTATGGCCGTCATCACAATATTGTTGATAAGTATGTAGTCACTGTATCCAAACTTATACTGGATATATTTGACTTACCATAGTTTTTTGTTCCTTTCAGTCTCAAAATTGACTTGCACGTGACGGGTGTAGCTAGCTAGACAGGAGGTGCTTACCCTTTCGGAGCACCCGGCCTCACTTCCTTGATTGAAGTTCACGTGTATAACATATTTTGCAAGTTTGCGAAGTTTTTACTTTGTTTTTGGTATTGTGATATGAACAAGGACTGGAATGTTTGATTTATTTATATGACAAACACAAATTTGGAAAACCGTTTCCAAACGTCTTTACTTTGGACGGACACTATAGTTATGTCGAGTGGTTTGGATATAGCAATTTAAAATGTTCCTCTACTGAACTCGCAGTTCCGACCAGTAATCGGTATATAAGAATTAACAAAGTTGTTTTCTTTATTTTTAACTAAATAAGAAACTACGTTTCATAAATACTAGTAGTTATGTAAAGCCACAAAGACCAAGCTGTTATATCATGATCAGCTCATTAATGATGGTCGTGTGCAAATCAGTTTACATGTATATCTTACATATAAAAACTTAATGCTTTTTCTTATGTAAAAACGAACAAAAATCAGCGACTTATCATGCTTAAATCAATAAAGATATTTGCCTATGTTTTATTTTCAATAAATCATTTTTGTTTTAGTTCAAATCGTGCATAGTATTACAAATTAGACGAGACGGACTAGAAAATTTAAAAGTGCTAATTTTTTGTAAATTTTTATGTGTATCTTTTCAAATCTGTTTAAAACGCAGTTTTTTAAAACTTCTAATATCCAACTAAAATTTCTTTAAAAAGTTTAAAACATAAGATAATAAAATGTTATTATAATTTGTATGAAAGAAATTTACATGAAAAGTTTTAGTTAATAGTTTTGTTAAACAAGTCCTATCTATTTCTATATAATAATAATAATAATAATAATAATAATAATAATAATAGTAGTAATATTAATATTAATATTAATAATTTACATAAACTCTCAAGTGTCAGCAAAAAAAGATATTATTTCAAAGGTCTGAATATATATTTGTCTATTACTCAAATTCTTTGATACCCTGAGCGGGTTACACTGCTGGTAGAGTAAACTTTCCGAAGGTATACGTAACTTAGTGGGCAGCATTTTATGCTGTCAGAAAATATACCATTTAGCAAAATTTTTAGCCGTGTTTATTTTTAAAATTTATTTAAATCTAAGGTTTGCTTCCTCATGTAAAGCTTTCCTTAGCTGGATTTGGATTCATATAATTTTGGAACTTTGGATTCATTGATTATCAAATGTTTTGAGTATGTTTTTATTTTTCAAACTTTTCGGCCCCTAGTGTCACTGATGAGAAATGATTTTCCGAAATGTGCACATATAACACATCAATATTTATCAGGTGTTTGTGTTGTATACCACACAATCTTTTTCACAAATCTAGTGAAAAGTATTTTAATGAAATACAAAAATAAAAGTATCCAGCGATATATATATATATATATATATAGTATATGTGTGTGTGTGTGGTATCATAATAATGTTTTCTTCATTCTCAATTTTAATTTTACAAATTGCAAGACTAGCTAGCCAGACAGTAGGTGCTTATCCTTGCGGAGTGTCCGGCCTCACTTTTCAGGTGGCAGTTTTGCCTTGACTTAAATAGCCATTTTTCATAGTTTAGGTTTTTCATATGTACGTTGACCGCTATGTTCGCTTTTGAATAGGATAAGTTAACGTCTGTTTGACTTGGAAACGAGTGTATAGTTACAGATGAGTAGGATACATTAAACACTAACATTATCAAAACATACGGAATGATATCATTATAGTTTTTTAAAAGGACTCAAAAGTTTTTGGTTTGCTGAAATTGTAATTAAAATCTTCGTAAGAAAAAATAAAAGAACTGCATTTTTACTTTACTTTGCAAATTTAAAAAGTACTTTCATGGCTATGCCATGGTTTATCTTTTGTGAAAGCCTCATGTACTGACCGGAACGAGTAAGATTCAGCGTGTAGACAGGTCAAGGTTTACTTGACTAAAAGCCGTATGCACTTACAAAACAATAGATAAGGTTTACTTAAAATCCTGTACATTGTAAAAAAAAACAATCAAATTGAATATTTTGATATTTTCAAGGAAATGCGCGTGAAGGTTTTGATTATTTTTAGAATAAAAATTATCATAAAGCATGTTAAGCATATTGTTCATTAGTTTCTTTAACAAATCTTATTTGAATATAAAACAATAAAATTATGTAACAGTTTAACGCCTATGTGATGATCAGCATTTTTAAGTTTTTGTTTTTATATGACCAATCACATGTGAAACAAAATCCCTGTATATATATTTAACAAGCTTTGTATAACTAGCGTTTACGAATCACGAGAAACTGCATGTTACCAAGGTAAGAGTATACTACATTTTGTATGTTTTAAAATAAAAAAAATATTCAGACATTATGTTAAGAACAGTTGTATTGCAGTAATATAAAAGTCCAATATATATGAAGAATTGTTAGATATTTTATAGTGGAAAAATGCAGGTGCAAAAATTTTGAACATTTTCTTTTACTAAATTCAATATGTTATCAATATATGACAAAAATAATATAAAATTGATATTTTGACTAAATACTTAAATTTTTATAGCGGTTGTAGTGCATTTTAATATTACTAGTTACTACTTTTGTGTAAAGAGACACATTTAAAATAGCAAAAAAGGTAATAAATAAAGCAATGTTAAGCTTTTTGACAAATTAATCAAACATTTAAATTTGTAATTTATAGTTACTTTCAATCAATGGTCAATATTGATATATAAAGCTGTTTTTGTTAATTCTTTTCGTTTCTCTCTTTTTGAATTTTTTATAATATTTAATAAAAATACCTGTTTAATTTTGATGCGCCATATTAGCACATTCTGAAAATTCATTTCTCATAAGCAAGTCGTCAATCTTCAAACCTTATTCACTAAAACTGTACATTTCACTTTTGCTAATAAATTTTTTAACAGACCTCAAATATTAAAGAGAAGGGATTTTTTTTATTTTGCCCGTCGCAAATCAAGTAAACTGCACACACACACAAACACACGTACACAGTGTGTATAACCACAAAACAATTCTTCTTGATTTCGCAATAATCTTACGTAACTATAAGCAGAAAAACTGTTTCCTTGTTTCCTCGAATTGAGATGTAGTCATGTCCTTGTGTATTGTATAAATTATTTATCCGTATTTCATGTTTTACTTTTTGGTTATTTCGTCATTCATGATTTAAAGTTTCGTAAAGAAACTGTTGCTTTTAATGGTTAATACATTCATTAAAGTGTCTAGATTCTAAGTAAGGGCTTTTGTCTGAACTAACATGTCTTTGCACGCCTCTCAATATCCTAGAAAAAGTTAAAATGGATATATATATATATATATATATATATATATATATATATATATATATATATATATATATATATATTATGGAGAACAAATTAATAAAGGCTAATAGTGTGCAATCTCCAAAAATGCAGATTGAAGGTTGCACCAAGATTTATTTATGATGGCGGAAATTGTATCATCGGTTCTTTTTTAAACAAATAAATGCTAAACGGATAAAATATTTTCAGGCAATTAAAATTTGCTGCTTATCTATAGAGAAGATAATATGAACAAAATGGTATCTCATTGATGAACAAAACCGTAAAGTAAATTTCAAACATTGTCAGAAATTGAATTGTCTATTTAAATCTCGTACGTACAAGGACTACACTGAATACGTCGTGATTTAAAGTATAAGTTTGATGATTTGAAAACTAGATAATAGTATTAACCCAAAGAATGGGGTTTCATTCCTCTTACAGAAAAAGTACTTTCAGTTGCATTGAAAATAAAAAAATATGCATATCTTTTTTATGAATTTTAAATCTAAAGATTCTTCTCGGTAAAAACTACTGGAATAATTGTCTATATTTTTAGCTATCAAAAGGAAAAATTTTATGGAAATTTTTAATTGACTATAAGAAGGGGTTTGACTGATTACTTCAGTAAAGGGTATCAATATTGAACATAGGTTGTATTTGTTTTAGTCTTTAAAATTGGTAAATTCTCACTAGTTTTAACATTTTTCAATTTTTTCTTAAGAGAACGTGTGTCTTCATATATTTTCATGCTATATTCTAGTATAGTGGTCATCTTGTTAAGACAAAATTTGAAAAAAAAAACTAAATTTTTTTTTTTTTTTTTTTTTTTTTTTTTTTTTTTTTTTTCAAATTTCGCTCACGACCCGTGTATATTTAAGGTGTTTGGAAAAAATTAAGAATGTTCTAGAATATCTAGAAATACTATGTACTTAATCCACGTACTGATAAAACCAACGCTGTTTGGATTGGTGATAAAAGTAAAGAAATTGATTTCGCTCAGGTATATATTAAAAAGCACAAATACACAATAAAAAATCAAACCTAAAAATACTATTATCATGAATTATACTTTGCTTCCAATGTTAACCTTACGTTGCCTTATCACATTAAAGGAAACATTCTTAATACATGAACATAAATTCCTCTTTCTGATATATTGAATGGCAGAAAATGTACCATGTTGCAAAATTTCTAGCGGCCATAACTTTTTAAATGTATTTAAAACTAAGATTGGCTTGCTCCTGCAAATTTTTTTAGCTGGATTTAGATTCATTAATTTTCATATGTATGGCTATCTTTTTTATCAATTTTATTTCGTTCCTCGTTTTACTGATGAGGAATTTCTAAAATGTGCACATATTAGACATCAAAATCGAACAGGGTTTGTTTTTGTTTTTTGTTTTGTTTTGTTTTGTTTTAGGTTTTTTTCTTTTTCATATTTAATTATAATTATTTTTTTCAAAGTTTAATAGTTTGTATTTTGACGCCAAATATTGTATCTTCTATTATCTTATCTCTAACGAAAATTTTGTTTATTTATACGTCGTGGGTTCCAGTTTATTTGTGTTTTTTAAATAACTTTTGTCTGTTTTTAATTGCATTGTGTTTCCCATGAATTTCAGCTACCAACTACTCTTTCTGTTTCAGTTAAGATGTATTCTATTATGCATTTTTGCCATTTATTAGTGGTTGTCCTTACTGGTGTTGTTGTTCAGTCAATTGTGACGTCATCGCAAGGTCAGTAACTAAAATAGCTTGTAATTATTTTTTATAAATAAAAGGAATTGTTTGCTTATTAAAATACAACACAACTACACGTATAGTTTGGTTATACCACGTCTCTCAACCTTTACATGAGTGGCCGTTCGAATTCGTGGATTTTATAATCAGTTCAGTAATACATATATTTCTTGTCCTGTCTTGTTTTAGTTGTATAATTGGCTTGTTTTGTGTCGTGTTCTTTGTTTAGAAGCTAAAACTAACTACATGTATTCTTCTGGAGAATATATTATTAAAAGCAATTTACACCTAAATAAACAGTACCTCATAAAACCGAGTCGGTAAGTAACAAAAGTTACCAGATTACATCGATCCTGGGCAAGCTAACTGACAAATTTTTTCGCCCTAAGCTATGCATTAACGAATTTCAACTGAGGATGTCAGGGACTCTACAATGAATCACAAGTCAGCGGATTAGTCTACTTGGCCTTTATTGCCCCTGATTCGAAAGGAAATAAATGCTCTTCCGATCTGACTTGAAAGTATTGTAATAAAAAAGATATAACAAGGTTTAAAAATCAATAAAGGGATGAATAAATAAATAATAAATAAATAAATCTGAATATACTGAACTGCTTAAATAACGAAACTAACATTAAAACGAACATGTCTACTTTGCTAAAGTTGATTTTATCGTCATAACAGCTACATCAACAATTTAGAGAGAAAATAAGAAATCAAACAATAATTCAGAATTTATTTACGAAAATCGTAAATATGTACATGTGTTAATGTTTTAAAGCCACAAAAATAAATAAATAGACAAATGAACCATGCATAACACGTATATATGTAATTAATCTAAATTCAAAAAAGCTTACTTTTACTTGTAAAATCTCAGTGTCGTTAAATGTATCATTAAGCAAAACATTTGTTATGTTTCTTGATTTTTGAAAAAAACAAAAATTACGTTTTAAGTTTTCTTTTTATATTTAAACAAACTCAGTTTTTTTTTACTTTTGTTGATGTCATCGTTAGTTTTTTGAAAATGAAAAATTAGAACAATAATCAAATGTCACACAATATAAATAATTTACCTTTTTAATACTTATGCTTACAATTACATTTGTCAATAATTTTAAAATAATATGCAGAACATATTATAACTAAACCTTCCACAACAAGAATAATTAGAAACTTAAAACTGGAAAGTAATAAAAATAATTTATTAATTAATTAGCGTCAGGGTCACTACGGTTCCATTTTTGTCTGACTACATTATCAGGTGAAGACACTTGAGAGATATTTTATGGTTAAAAAAGATTTTTATAGTTCCATAAATCTTTTTTGGATAAAAGATGACTGTCACCGTGTTAAAGCATGGACAAGGACTGGTATGTTTGTTTAATTCCAAAATAAACAAAATTGTCAGCAATGTATTCATCTAAATATTTATTTAATTATTTATTTTTATTTGTTCATTTTGTCAAAAAAAATTAAGGACACCGATAAACATGTTAATAAATAACATACAGAAGAAAATTGTTCTATGAAAATTCTTTTAAAGATTAGTAAAATCCGAACGAAGTCAGAAGTTGTTCGACTGAAAAAAAAAATATATTCGTTTTACAGGAAACGCAATTAAATTGCGACAAATCTACAGTAGCAATCAAAGAAGGCTAAATGAGAAAGGATAAGTATGTGTTGAAACCACTCGTTTAAAAAATGGCTGCTTTTAGTACCAGACCTGGCATTAATGTCCAATGCTGTGATATAAGTTCTATTGTAGGGCCTTATAAATATTTACAGCTCATTAACAAACACATTTGAAAATTACAAAAGGGATCTTTATTAAGAATAAAAAACAAACCATTCTTACATGTAAAAACTAAAAGGAAAATATTGTTTTTATTTTAAGTACCCTTTCCACCACAACTTGACAACAGAAATAGGTAATAGATAAAAAAGATAATCTAAACTTTTGAAAACTAATGAATCCAAAGTTCCAAAATTATTTCAATAGCAATATCACCACACTACGACAGAGCAATGCAATGTTTCTTGTAAAAACATTGTATTATTCAGATTGTGATATGTTCGTCATTGTGCAAAATAGAAAACTAATCGTTTTAATAATATAATTTTCAACACATACATAAGCAATGTTGAGTTTGTTTAAAACCGTTCTCTCGTTTATAATCCTTGGGAAGAAGATGGTTATAAATATTAATCTTTAACTGATTAGACATCTTACTAAATTAATTTCCATCATGATTTTCTTTGCTTCCACAGAGAGACCAAGGTTAAACTATTTACAAATCATGAATCAATTCAAATACGCTAGTGAACACACAAGAAATCTATCCAAATCTGCAGTGCCAATACTTCTGTCAGCATCTGAATTAAGAAGTTGTCCTAAAGTAATAAATACGTGAGTATCACCATCATCATTGTGTTCGTCGTTGTGGTCGTCGTCGACGATGACATAAACAAAGATTTATCTTAACAAATACTGATTTGTAAATAATATTTAAAAATGCCTCGTAGCGAATATAGAATGTAACATAAAAACAGCCATCAAGTTTTTTTTAAAAAAAATACTTGACATACTTTATAATGTTATGTACAGTTTTCCAATATAATTTGATACAAAATTCAAGAATATCTTCTGAATAGAACATAAATCAATCAGAATTTCAAGGTACAGTGATTTCAGATGCGTAAAACACAAAAATAGCCGAAGTTGCATAAACTATATGTAAATTCAACTACTTGGAATTTAAACATTATGTTTTTAGATGCTGTAAACCTTTACCAACTCATTTGTTTTTATAAACATGTTTATATCACGATCATTTCAATTGAATCCTTGTTATAATGAAAAAAATCCTTTCTATTATTTTACAACTAACAATAACGCCTGGTAGATAGCAAATTACTGTTTTGCCTATGAAGTTTTTCAAGTCTCTGCGTTCCACAGATATAGTATACTGTATATATTATCTAATATATAACAAATACCAGTTAAATTTTGATGTGCCAGATGTGCACATTTCGGAAATTCATTCCTCATCAGTGAGAAGATAATTTCAAAAACAGATATCGCTCTTGTAAAAGCTTAGAATAACCAGAAATATTCATTCAGTTTTCATATTCATTATACATTATTCAGAACACTGTTTTAGAGGTGGATGATTTGAAATGGCCTTCACTGCTCATAATCAGAATCGTTTGAACCATGATGATCAGCAATTTTCTTCGATTGAAGTTTGTTAGGATATTAGAATTATATATTAGTTTTAATTTTTTATTTTTAACATTCTGACTTCATAACCGTATGTTTAAGGGGCAGCTGGTTGGACCGACCAAAACACTGTAAGAAGCTCAGCACTATAAAATGTGACAAGTATGCTGTATATAGAACAATTGATGGCACGTGTAATAATCTGAGAGATCCAGCACTTGGGAAATCATTTATACCACAGAGACGATTTTTACCGCCCGCTTACGACGACGGTAAGTTTACGGTTTTACATTTGCCAACGCTAAGTTAACGATTTTTACCATCGAAATACGTTGTTAGCTAAAATAAAATTATTTCCGAAAACGCCAACCGACAGACAAAGATTGGTAAGAGAAATATTTTTCCCACTGTACGAAAACAATTCATAACATGTGAAAAGTATGGAACGACATTTATTCCCCTTTCCACTTACATTCGATTCTACAAACTTGATTTAAGAACGTCATAGTTAAGTTACCACTAAACAGAGTAGATATAGATTTATTGTTATAATATTAATATTGTCGTGATATTATAACTATTATCCTCGATTGTTATGTATTATTTCAATCGAATCATGCGAACATGTTTTTATTTTTTGGTCTAAATATTTAACAAAAATATCTGTTTAATTTGTTTTGCTATATGTGCACATATCAAAATTCATTTCTCATCAGTGACACTAGGGGCTAAACGTTAATAGATAAAAAAGATAATCCATATATTAAAAAATTATATGAATTCAAAGTTCTAAAATTAAAGTAATCTAAATCAAGCTAGGAATGTTTAATTTTAAATGTTTTTTTAAATTAAGACGGCTGAACATCTTACCACAAGGAACATTTTCTGACAGCACAAAGTACTACCTACTGAGTTATATATACCCTCGGAGAGTTTTCTCCATCAGCAGTGAACCCGCTCAGGGTAGAAAATATTTAACAAAAATACCAGTTTAATTGTAATGTGCCATATTTGCATATTTCGGAAATTCATTACTAGTCAATAACACGAGGGGTCGAAAAAGTTGATGGATAAATAAAAAAATTAATCCAACATTTTGAAAAATATAATTTAACCTATTTAAAAGATTTAATTTTGGAATATATAGTCGTTACATTTGTTTTTTTTTAACTAAAAGTATATGAAAAATCATAGTCATTCCGCAGTAAAAAATCTTTTGAAATTTATTTTAAATATTTTGTCATGTCGCTGAATAGGCTCGAGTTTAAACTTGTTTTGACGTAAAAGATACGCTATATGTTTTGACATAATTTTATTCAAATATTTTATTAGGTATGGGATCTCCACGAACTAGAAGTGTAGACGGTGGGGTACTTCCAAGTCCTAGAATTGTTAGTAATATAGTGTTTGCTCAGAAAGAAAACAATGATATGGACAGGAGGCTTACACTGATTGTTATGTCATGGGGACAATTCACTGAACATGATGTTGTGTTTACTCCGGCTCAGACGGGTAAGTGTCTTTCTTGCTTATACGTAGATAATTAAACTTTCGTTTTCGTCCAGCTTGTTTTTAATATTAAAGCATTTTTGAATAACAAACGGGGCAATAACGGAATAACACACTTTGAACATTGTTAATGTGAATCTTGTAACCATCGTTAACAGAAAAGATTTACCGTAACTCTTTATATTCATTTGCAGTATGTTTATGGCTTTCGCTGAAGTTTAAATATTTTGAATATTAGCCGAAGCTGAAATGCAGTTTGTTTGAAGTTAACTTGAACGACGTTTATAATTTTGTTTTATTCGAACAGTCCACGCTGATGTTTTTACAACCAATGTAAGCTTAAAAGAGTAGGTTTTTACCAGTTTCAAGACATTTCAAATGTCTTTTATGGGGTTCTGTGACAGTTTTGCTGAATTTTCAGCTGCTTGTTAAAAGTTTTATTTGAGTTCCATTCTCTTTATAGAAATATCCGTTAAATTAAAATGGTCAGGTTGTTATCAAAATAAATTTTGCGGAAGTGAATGCATACTAGATTACTTTATGATACAGTTGTATCAAATAAATTCATTGATTTAAAAGTAGAAATTATGCATTTTACAAAAATATAACTAAAGTAAAGCAATTTTTAAGATACTTCTAATTTAAATACATTTATTTAGAAATGAGAGGCTATATTTATAGTTGTAGGTATGATAGTGCCTTTCATCTAGTCAAGATTCTTTTACCTATTCATGAGCATTAACCTGTAGAAAAGAAAACAAAAACAAAACTTTCGGAGAAACAAACTGAAAATGTTGCTTACTTGCTATAATAGCAAGTAATTCGGAACAAGGTCACAAGAGGCGAAATGTTTCAAAAAACGTTTTTGATCATTTGAGCATCAAGCAAAAGTTGCCTTGTATGACACAGATAAATCTATACCTTCAACTATTTAGATTTTTCTGCTAACAGTTGTTCTGATAGAATCCGACAGTAAATATATTATTTTGTAATTTTTATCTAATGTGTAATTAAAATTTGAATTGTTACTATTACTTGTTTAATAAAAAAATTATTATTATTATTATGTTTTTAAATTGTGTATTCTAAGTGATGCTTATAGTAAAAATTTTTATCCAATAACATATATTTGTGTGATATGTTGAATAGCTGACGCAAACTGGTAACTTGATAACTTGTTGTGACAAGAAACAGCCTCCATTTCCGTAAGTATGCCTTAAAAAATCCCTTATTTTAATCAAACCTTTGTACTTTTTTGTCACTATGACTAACAACTACCATTGCAAAGTAGAATTGGCTAAGTGGTTTATAAACTGTGATGTCACTGATTCGTGGTGTATTCTTTTGTTGGCGTAAGATAACTACATGTATTTAAAAGTGTACTCAAAATCAAATATTATCATTATTTCTTCCTACCCAAGCATGAATAATATTTACCAGGTCAAAACAGAAACGCCTTATTAGTTTATCGATTGTTCTATCTCTAGCAAGAAACTTTTGTCTAGTTGATGTCACATTTTTCACTGTTTCCATTGCCATTAGGAACTGCCCTAATTTCATTCGTGTTTACGAAGTTTAATCCGGTTTAAAAATATTTGAATTTTAAGGAACTGTAAACATCAGGTGCACCACAAGATAAAATTGAATATTTGCACAATCGTAATTCTCAAAATTCAATTACCTTTTTATGTTCGGAAATTATGTTAATTTTCTCATAAAACACGCAAACATACGAGTCCATGTCGAAATCTTAATCCAATAAGGCAAAGTTAAAACAGTTATACATGTAAACGTTTGTCAGGAAAGTGAGGTCGGATGCTCTGGAAGAGTTAGCACCTCATGTCTAGTAAATTTATTTCCGAGTTACTTGTTTGAATATCTTACGAAATTTATAGAGTTTATTTTCTCTCCAGAGAAGCTTGTTTTCCCATCCGTATTCCTGCAGACGACCCTTTCTTTAACAAAAAATGTATGGAGTTTGTGAGGTCTGTACCAGTTGTAGACAACAGTTGTCCATGTGAGTAACTTTTTTAATTAATTATCTATCACTTTCCAGCAGAATTGTCATGTTAAACCAATATGTCGGTTCCCCAATAAAACTCAGTTGCTGAAAAAAATACATATGCCTTGAAGATGTTTCTGACGACAGCATTATAATACATTGAGAGCAAAACAAACGCTTACAGAAGAAAGTACAATAAAAATAACAAAGTACTCTCTAATTTGATACTTGTCAATACATTCTTGTAAAATTCAAATACTAATTTGTTTGTTGAAAGCTTTTACCTTTTTCTAGCATCCTAATTTTAATAGAAACACTTAAAAATAATATGATTGCAGAGAACCGGGTTTATTATTATTATTATTATTATTATTATTATTATCATTATTATTATTTTATCCTGATCATTTGAAAGGTGAACCACGTCAACAAATGAATGAAATAACATCATATATAGATGCATCCAATGTGTACGGTTCTACAAAGGAAGAAGTGAACAAACTGCGGTCATTCAAACATGGTAAGACTTTGAATATCTCTCTACATTTCTGTCTACAATAGAAAGTATTGTATCAAAAATAGGTAGGTCACAGTTAAACCATTCAATTGTCAATGAATGTGCATATTTCAACCTGTGTTGTGTTATCAAACAGACCGGTATACATACGTGATTTACAAAAGCATCAAAGCAGAATGGTACAAAATTTCAACAAGTAACATCTTCTTGTTAACAGACTCTGCAAGAAATAATAGGAAACAATTTATTTAACAAAAGAAACAACAAAGTACTAAAGAAATCACCATATTTTGGGACCACTAATTAATATTGGTTTTAAATTTCGATTTAGTATGAATACAATGCCCAGTTATTGCTAGTGATTATATAAAAGGGCTAAAAGCCAATCTCTAATTTCCTAACTAGTGACCCATTCATATATAGATATATAGATACTTTGTGACTAAACAAGATTGTTAGTTAAGGAATTGAGTTAGTAAATACCTTTTTTATCTGATTAAGTGCCCTTTAAAAGTCTAGAGTTTAATCACCAGTGATATCAATTCAGATTTATCTTATCTTGTCTTAAATTTTGTTCGTTTTTTATTTTTATTGCAAAAGTCATTCCAAAATACACAAAGTACATAAATTTCAGATTGTTTTTATGTTATGAACATATTAAATCGTATTTAAGACGGACACTCTGTGGTGGCTCGAACGATGGAGGGATTTTGATATCTATGATATCGGTTTTTTTTTCAAAGGAAAAATTGTAAGTTGACAGATTTAAGTTGTAATACTTTAAGGATTGTTAGTCTACCTATATCGTTTTTGAAAAGAAGTCAAATTGGAAGATGACAGATTTAAGTTAAAAATGCAAGAGGTATTACTCAGTATTTATGAACTTGAAATGATAGCATGTCGGTTTCGGACTTTTATGCTCTCTTGTTTGACTGTGTCTATCAATGATCCATATATTTAGTACCTTTTTGTATGTTGCTGTACTACAACATATTTCATGGTTTCATTCTCAAAATTGACTTGCACGTGACGGGTGTAGCTAGCTAGACAGGAGGTGCTTACCCTTCCGGAGCACCCGGCCTCACTTCCTTGATGGAAGTTCACGTGTATAACATATTTTGCCAGTTTGCAAAGTTTTTATTTTGTTTTTTGGATTGTGATATGGACAAGGACTGGTATGTTTGTTTTATTATATATTTCTTTTCTCTTTTATAGGTCGTTTGTTGGTGTCTGATGGAGGACTGTTACCACCACGAGCAAATCAACTGTCATGTTCACTTACAGATCCAGGCGATTTCTGCTTCTTAGCCGGTTTGTTATCTGGATTTATGGTTTTTTAAGATTAATGCGAAATGTTATGTTTTTAGTTAAAAAAGTTTTTCCTGGTTTTTTTTTTTTTTTTTTTTTTTTTTTTTTTTTTTTTTTTTTTTTTTTTTTTTTTTTTTGTATAATTAGTTAAATACCTTTTGGTACTAAAAGTACCAATTTTACAAGCTAGAGCTTTCATAATTGCTTAAATAACTAGCTCATTTTTCTTTGATGACAATCCTGGAGTTTTGGAGTCATATAAGTTTATGAAACAGTTTGCATGATAATAGGCTTGGACTTGATGTTTTTTAAGTATTTTTTTTCAAATTGAGGAACCATTATATATTGAGGTTTATTTAAAATCAAGATTAGTCTTTAGATTTAAATTCTATCCTAAGGGCAATAAACCAAGCACTATTAGTTGCATTAACTTAAGATGCATTAATTTTCAACTTTTTTGCTCTCGTTTTTTTATATATCAAACTTTTCGGTCCCTAGTGTCACTGATTAGGAAAGATTTTCCGAAATGTGCACATATGGCACTTCGAAATTTGACAGGTATTTGTGTTATATATTTGAAATAATTTAGACCTGTAGGGCTAAATATTTTATTTCATTTATTGTTTAAAACATCTTGGCATAGAAATTAAACAAACATACCAGTTTTTTTCTAGATCACAATCCCAAAAACAAAATAAAAACTTTGAATGCTAGCTAAATTAGTTATACACGTGAACTTCCACCAAGGAAGTGAGGCCGGGTGCTCCGGAAAGGTAAGCACCTCCTGTCTAGCTAGCTTCACCCGTCAAAAACTAGCAATTAAAATTACCAAAATAAAATATATTTCCAAAAAGCGTTTACCAATCCAATGTACCTGACTCAGGTCAAAATTACAACGAAATCCTAACATATGATGCAGTATAATTTTGATGAGTTTTAGTATTTTTAGAAAGAAAATACAAATAATTAAACTTTTATTTAAGTGAAGGAGATATATAGGGTAGCATTCAGAATCAAGTTAATGCAAATGGAATCCGTAATATATTCCAACGGGCATTTTGTTTTTGAATGACCTAAAAAAAAATATGTAGCCGTTTTTTAACTTTATCAGTTTTGTTTATCATTTCCTTTACTACATAAGATAAACTTGTAAGTAAGAAAAGAGTTTAACAATACGTTTAAAATCATTTTACTTACAAGTATATTTAGTTGTAAATATATAACACAAATATCTTTTAAATTTTGATGTGCCATATGTGCACATTTCGGAAGTTCATTCCTCATCAGTGACACCAGGGGCCGAAAAGTTTGATATATAAAGATTATAAGCCAAACAGTTGAAAATTAATGAATCTAAAGTTCCAAAATTATGGATCCAAATCCAGCTGAGAAATGCTTTGCATCAGGGAACAAAGCTTAATTTTAAATAAATTTCAAAAATTAAGATAGCTGAAATTTTTGCCAAATTGTATATTTTCTGACAGCACGAAGAACTGCCTACTTAGTTATGGATACAGCCGGGAAGTTTTCTCCACCTTCAGCGGTACCCGCTCAGGGGTAGTAAATATATAACACAAATACCTTTGTAAGTGAGTCAGTATCACTTCATTGGAACACTGTTTATTAAGGTCACGGATATATTTGCTTTCATTTGTCTATTGACATTGTGTTCTTTGTTGCTTTTTCCATATAAATATATATCTTTTTTTAGGAGATAGACGCTTACATGAAGTACCAACTCTTGGTTCTATTCACGTCACATTCGTCCGTTATCATAACTATTTAGCCAGTCAACTTAAACAAATCAACCGCCATTGGAGTGACGAAAGAATTTTTCAAGAAGCAAGAAAAATAATTGGAGCAGTCATGCAGAAAATTAACTACCAGGAATATTTACCTGCAATATTAAACTATGATATTCGTAGAAAATATTGTCTGACGGCAGAGTGCAAAAAGTATAACGATAAAGTAGACCCAGCTACCGTTAACTCTTTTGCAGTAACAGCATTCAGATTTGGGCACTCCCAAATAGCTGGAATGAATGCATTTTTCAAATTAGTACAACCCAGATCAAAATGTCCATATGGCTACGGGTATAAACGTAAACGGTGTCCAATGAGTGAAATCATAGAACTAGAGAGAGTCCAGACAGAAACTACATTTCAGAATCCTAAACTTGTGTTTGACAATGTGGATGGTTTACAGCTTTTCCAAATAACAAATGCTTCGTTAAAGGCAGATGGGTGTGTACCATTATTATTATCAATACTTATCAGACTGAAAAGACTATAACATAAAATTAATCAGTCCAAAAATTTTTTGTGTATTATCAAAAAAAACTGAAATATGTGTGCCTTGTTCTTGAAATTAAGAACTCGACAAAATTTAAATTAAAAAAAATACATTCAAAGATAAAAGGATACAAGAATAGTATTGAGATGTCCGAATTCTGATTCTACTTTGAAAGGCTTCTAGATTAGTTATTCATAAATAGTGGTTATATTAATAAAAATGAACTCCCTTACAGTCAAACTTTGTTACAACTTGTGTTCCAATAGTTAGGTAAATCTTAGTATGCTAAAAATATTAACAAAAAAAAAATGTTTTCCCCTACAGATTTCTGACATATGACTTTTTTCGTGGTTTTAGATTTAATTTTCTTCATTTAAATCCATTAGTTAGAAATCAGAAAAGAGAATTTTAGAACCAAGTAAAGTACATGTAATATATAAAACACTGGAAGTTTTTTGGTAATCAAAACCAAGAACTATCAAACCCCGTGCGTTTTATAATCAGTAAGTCGTGTATGTGTGTTGATCGCATGTTTGTTTTATAATTGGTATTGTGTCATTTTCTGTTATATATTTTATTTACAAATAGCTTTCTCCATTGTATACAAGATTACCTTATTAGTGAGGAACTTTTTTTAAAATTTTCATGAAGCCATACCTGTTTAATTTGAAAAAAATTCATTTACTAAAGACTATTATTTCACGAAACTTACAGAAATTAAAAACAATTTTCAACAATTTTATGTTTCAGTGAGATTCATGACAGTGTTAGAAACAAGCTTTTCCTTGATTCAGACAACAACAGCCTTGACCTTGCCGCTTTAGACATACAAAGAGGAAGAGACCATGGTATACCTGGATATACAGAATTCCGAAAATTTTGTGGTTTATCTCCAGTGAAATATTTTCGTTCTGGAAAACACGGTCTCGTCGACCACAACCCTAGAAATATAAAATTGCTCCGAAAAGCATACAGGTAAGTAGTAGTATTTCGGGACAGAGATGATCAACTAGTAAGAAGAAGGAAGCTCTCTCTCTCTCTCTCTCTCTCTCTCTCTCTCTCTCTCTCTCTCTCTCTGTTAAAAACCAACCACATTATTTTGATTTTAAATTCAAATAGAACCACGTGATTCCATTTTATTCAGCGTTCCTTAAAAGTCCATCATTCATTGTATGGATTCAAAAAATTATAACTTTAATTAAAGAATTTTGACGAACAATGAATGGTTATATAAAAAATAATGAATAATATATTTTTTTATTTTTTTCTCTCTTTTTATTTTTATTTTTTATTGATTTATTTATTATTTTTTTGTTATAAATTTGATAATTTTAGAGATGTTAGAGATATAGATTTATTTGTTGGAGCACAAACAGAGGAACATTTACCACACTCAGCTCTAGGACCAACATTCAGCTGTCTCATAGCTGAACAATACAAACGTTATAAGATTGGAGACAGATTTTGGTGGGAAAGACCTGATCCAATTGTAGGCTTTACACGAGGTTTGTTTATATTCACACTATTGTATCATTACCATTCTAAATAACTACGCTTCAAACAAAGTGCTTGGAGGCGTTTAGTTACTTGGGTTTAAAGGCATTTTGTACTTATTTAAAGACTATCCTGACTAACTAAACTACTCTTATGAAACCGGAAATTGAAAAAAAATTGTCGATGTTTGTTTCATGTCCTTTACAACTTGTTTTCTAAATCCACTGCCTTATGTTCTATTCCTATTAGAAATCAAGAAAAAAGATCAGGGCTTTAAAGCTGTCCATTAGTATGTACATTTTAAGTAATTATTCTTTTCATTCCTACATTAAACCGATTTTACAAGTATTTTGAAATTCCACTAAAACAAAATAAGAGTTATGTTCCTTTTTACATCTCTCACGAGTTCTTCTAATTGATCAAGATTTGGATATTGGATAAATGCCCAATTGTTCTACGCCGGTCGAATGTTGACGTTAAATGTTTAAAATAATTTAAAATTTGATATTGTTTTACACAAGTTATTTGCCGCATCCTCCACAAATCACAATATTGATAATATTTGATCCGTTGGACGTAACAAGTATTTTTTAGCCTAAACGGAAGCCTGGTCTAGTGAAGTTGAATGGCGTAATAATGTTTTTACGCCTCAGTCAAGATTCACTTACATCGAGGAGGTCAGTTCTGAAACGGTGTAGAAAAACGAAGTGTCCGAAAAAAACCAAATACCTTTGCTTAGCGAACTGAAATATTCTTACATCGCCTAGGTAGTGAGAAGATTTGTAATCTGTAAGCGCGTTTTATACCATTCGGCCACTAAAGCCCGTACCACATGGTTGAGCATAGACTAAAGGTCTCTAGGGCACAAGGTCATACACACACAACATAATCAGCGATAGCTGGATTACCGGGGCAAATTTTGCTAACACATAAGGTATAATCATTTAATCATGTATAATAGATAGAATGAATAATACATGATTGATTAATATTCATGGAATACGGAATATAAATTAGAAAGGATACCAACTTTGATTTACCTTGCTCCGATGTCAACTATGTAGTTTGGTTTGAATTCGCTTGGTGTTTCCATGACATTCCTATATTAACTTGTTACAAACAGCTGGTTCAGTCACTGTAGCTAAGCTTATCCTAGATAAATTTGGCGTCCCATTGTACCATGTTCTTTTCATTCTACGATTTGATTTCGCACGTGGCAGATGTATCTAGCTAAACAGGAAGTGTTTAACCTTTCAGAGAACCCAGTCTCACTTACTTGGTGGAAGTTATGTGTTCAACTGAACAAGTCAGTTTTAATTTTACTTTGCTTTTGTGATTTGATTGATTTGTAAATTTTCCCTTAATCCCACACAAAACAAAACCTCTTATGTATAAGTATATTGTAGAATAAAGAAGGATATTTAAATCTGTATTATATATGGCGTGTTCTTACAAACACAAAGTTAATTAACCTTATTGTGTATTGAAAGCTGTAATTATATTGATGTTTTAGAGAAAGGTCAAAGCGCAAGTGAAACTAGTTAGACAGAAGGTGCTTACCCTCTTGGAGCACCCGGCCTCACTTTCTTGATTGAAGTTCACGTGTATGACCTAATTGGTCAGTTTTTTAAAAAATTTTTTACTTAGTTATTTTGGGGATTGTGATTAGGACATGGACGGGTATGTTTGTTTATCAATCGGGTTCAATACATTTAAGATCGCGTGAATTCGACTAAGAACATGTTTTATTTTCAATTTGTTGATTTTCTTATATTTCATTTCAGGCCAGAGAAGGGCATTAAACAATCTACGTTTCTCAAAGATAATGTGTGAAATGCATAAATTGTCAGAAATTCAGCCTTATGTTATGTTACTACCAAACCAAAAGTGGTAAGATGTATTTTTCTGTCATATTTCTTTTTCAATAACAAGTTTTTATGATTCCTATTGAAAATTAAACACCTTACGGAAAGTATGATAAAATATTATACGAGAGACCTTTCTTATTAATGAAGGAACATATACATACTTAACTTGACGATAAAGCTGAACGAATTTTATAATTTTTACTTTATTGGTATTCATATCAAAATAAGGATTGAACCATACCGTGAATATACAACAACAAACAAAAGAAAAAAAATACAATACAATGAAACACAAGAAAAAAATACAATACAATGAAACACAAAAAAAATACAATACAATGAAACACAAGAAACAATACAATACAATAAAACACAAGAAAAAATACAATACAATGAAACACAAGAAAAAATACATTACAATGAAACATAAGAAACAATACAATACAATAAAACACAAGAAAAAATACAATACAATGAAACACAAGAAAAAAAATACAATACAATGAAACACAAGAAGAAATACAATACAATGAAACATAAGAAAAAATGACAATAGAATGAAATACAAGAAAAAATACAATACAATGAAACACAAGAAAAAAATACAATACAATGAAACACAAGAAAAAATACAATACAATGGAACACAAGAAAAAATACAAAACAATGAAACACAAGAAAAAAATACAATACAATAAATCACAAGAAAAATACAATACAATGAAACGCAAGAAAAAATACAATACAATGAAACACAAGAAACAATACAATACAATAAATCACAAGAAAAAATACAATACAATGAAACACAAGAATTAAATACAATACAATGAAAAAAAGAAAAAATACTATACAATGAAACACAAGAAAAAAAATACAATGTAACACAAGAAAAAAAAACAATACAATGAAACACAAGAAAAAAGTACAATAGAATGAAATACAAGAAAAATACAATACAATGAAACACAAGAAAAAATACAATACAATGAAACACAAGAAAAAATACAATACAATGGAACACAAGAAAAAAATACAATACAATGAAACACAAGAAAAAAATACAATACAATAAAACACAAGAAAAAATACAATACAATGAAACACAAGAAATAAATACAATACAATGAAAAAAAGAAAAAATACAATACAATGGAACACAAGAAAAAAATACAAAACAATGAAACACAAGAAAAAAATACAATACAATAAATCACAAGAAAAAATACAATACAATGAAACGCAAGAAAAAATACAATACAATGAAACACAAGAAACGATACAATACAATAATCACAAGAAAAAATACAATACAATGAAACACAAGAAATAATACAATACAATGAAAAAAAAGAAAAAATACAATACAATGAAACACAAGAAAAAAAATACAATGTAACACAAGAAAAAAACAATACAATGAAACACAAGAAAAAAGTACAATAGAATGAAATACAAGAAAAAACACAATACAATGAAACACAAGAAAAATAAAATACAATACAATGAAACACAAGAAAAAATACAATACAATGAAACACAAGAAAAAATACAATACAATGAAACACAAGAAAAAAATACAATACAATAAAACACAAGAAAAAATACAATACAATGAAACACAAGAAAAAAATACAATACAATAAACACAAGAAAAAATACAATACAATGAAATGCAAAAAAAAACAATACAATGAAACACAAGAAAAAATACAATACAATGAAACACAAGAAAAAAATACATAACAATTGAACACAAGAAAAAATACAATACAATGAAACACAAGAAAAAACTACAATACAATGAAACACAGAAAAAAATACAATACGAATGAAACACAAGAAAAAATACAATACAATGAAACACAAGAAAAAAATACAATACAATGAAACACAAGAAAAAATACAATACAATGAAACACAAGAAAAAAATACAATACAATGAAACACAAGAAAAAAAATACAATATAATGAAACGCAAGAAAAAATACAATACAAATGAAACACAAGAAAAAATACAATACAAAGAAACACAAGAAAAAATACAATATAATGAAACACAAGAAAAAAAATACAATACAATGATACACAAGAAAAAATACAATACAATGAAACACAAGAAAAAATACAAAACAATGAAACACAAGAAAAAAATACAATACAATGTCACAGAAAAAAAATACAATACAATGAAACACAAGAAAAAAATACGATACAATGAAACACAAGAAAAAATACAATGAAACACAAGAAAAAATACAATACAATGAAACACAAGAAAAAAATACAATACAATGTCACAGAAAAAAAAAATACAATACAATGAAACACAAGAAAAAAAATACGATACAATGAAACACAAGAAAAAATACAATACAATGAAACACAAGAAAAAAATACAATACAATGAAACACAAGAAAAAAAATACAAAACAATGAAACACAAGAAAAAAATACAATACAATGATACACAAGAAAAAATACAATACAATGAAACACAAGAAAAAATACAAAACAATGAAACACAAGAAAAAAATACAATACAATGTCACAAAAAAAAAAATACAATACAATGAAACACAAGAAAAAATACAAAACAATGAAACACAAGAAAAAAATACAATAGAATGTCACAGAAAAAAAATACAATACAATGAAACACAAGAAAAAAATACCATACAATGAAACACAAGAAAAAATACAATGAAACACAAGAAAAAATACAATACAATGAAACACAAGAAAAAAATACAATACAATGTCACAGAAAAAAAAATACAATACAATGAAACACAAGAAAAAAATACGATACAATGAAACACAAGAAAAAATACAATACAATGAAACACAAGAAAAAATACAAAACAATGAAACACAAGAAAAAAATACAATACAATGTCACAAAAAAAAAATACAATACAATGAAACACAAGAAAAAATACAAAACAATGAAACACAAGAAAAAAATACAATAGAATGTCACAGAAAAAAAATACAATACAATGAAACACAAGAAAAAAATACCATACAATGAAACACAAGAAAAAATACAATGAAACACAAGAAAAAATACAATCCAATGAAACACAAGAAAAAAATACAAACAATGTCACAGAAAAAAAAAATACAATACAATGAAACACAAGAAAAAAATACGATACAATGAAACACAAGAAAAAATACAATACAATGAAACACAAGAAAAAAATACAATACAATGAAACACAAGAAAAAAATACAAAACAATGAAACACAAGAAAAAAATACAATACAATGAAACACAAGAAAAAAATACGATACAATGAAACACAAGAAAAAAATACAATACAATGAAACGCAAGAAAAAATACAATACAATGAAACACAAGAAAAAATACAATACAATGAAACACAAGAAAAAATTCAATACAATGAAACACAAGAAAAAATACAATACAATGAAACGCAAGAAAAAATACAATACAATGAAACACAAGAAAAAAATACAATACAATGAAACACAAGAAAAAATACAATACAATGAAACACAAGAAAAAATTCAATACAATGAAACACAAGAAAAATACAATACAATATACAATGAAACGCAAGAAAAAATACAATACAATGAAACACAAGAAAAAAATACAATACAATGAAACACAAGAAAAAATACAATACAATGAAACACAAGAAAAAAATACAATACAATGAAACACAAGAAAAAATACAATACAATGAAACGCAAGAAAAAATACAATACAATGAAACACAAGAAAAAAATACAATACAATGATACACAAGAAAAAATACATTACAATGATACACAAGAAAAAATACAATACAATGATACAGACAATATGGCTAGAATACAGTGTCAAGAGCAATTGGCCAATAAGGAGCTATCTCTTATTCTACGCGAATCTTTCATAAAACTCCCAATAATGGACAAATGTTCCATGTTTGGATTTATAACGGGAATACTCTTTAGGTAGAGATATGTGAATTTTCATTAGTACCTTCTTTGTAATGTCGTTCTTATCAAAATGTATAAAAATAAATTCCTTGAGGTATAGAATATCTAAAATAGTATCCGACTTGATTTGTCTAAAAGGTGTGTGTGTGTGTGTGTGTGTGTGTGTGTGTGTGTGTGTTCTCCTGGTTCATTGTTTGTTTATATTGATGGACACTAGCTGTTAAATTAGTCCAATGCTTAAGAGTCATAAATACTACATCTGCAGTTTTACTAAAGTGAGAAAGTCGGTAGTTTTATACAAGTTGCCTCTACACGTGTTTGTCTTGTAATGTTATATTTGGCTATTTATTAAAATTTCATTATTGTATATACTTTGATGCTGAAAAAAGGTTTACAGTGACCTAATTACCCGTTTTCGTTTTACGTAATCAAATATATATTTTTTTAAATTATTGTAAAATGAGATTCAATTACAAAAACAATGAATTAACGTTACTTTTTTGATTTTTTGTCTTTTCAGGAATCGTCGAAGGAGTTGCAGATCACTGCCATCTCTAGATCTAAGACCATGGAAGGAACATAAAAATGGTAGATAAAAAATCAAATGGGTTACAGATAAAAATATTTTAAAAGTTTAACTATTAATAACTGAAATAAAGATATCGTTTACATCAATAGTTTTGTCTTCTGTTTTCCATACTTTTGGTTATTTTCATATTTACCTTAGGGGTTTTATATTCATCATGCATGTTCATATTTTATAAAGTCACCTGAACAAAAATGTGCCTTTTCGAGACGATTTTCCAAAGGTTGCAGTAATAAGGGAGGTAAATCGGATGGTATGGTCTTGTAAAGAAATGCAGTAAGACCAAGGCTATTTCACCTACAATGATGAAATTTTGTACATCCGTACAGGTACGGCTTGCTTGTTTTTCAAGAATAAGAAACTGATGAAGTAAGATGACAAGATATTGAAATCACTAATTAAAACAGTATCTACGTCATCTATGCTGGAAAATAGGAGGAAGAAATTTATAACCGAGTTGAGTTGAGTTGAGTAACGGTGTTTAACGTCCCAGTCAAGAATATTTCACTTATATCGAGACGTCGCCAGCTATAGACGAAAGTGCAGAAATTTTGACTTTGCGTTGCGCTGATGGCATGATACAGCAGGGTTCTTTATCGTGCCACGCCTGCCATGACACGGAACCTCGTTTATTTTAAGTTCCCATCCGAAAGAACCGTGACTTTCATTTCGTAATGTCGAGTGCTTGGCGAAAGAACAGTCACTACCCACTCTCAAGTCTTGGGTCAGACCCGGCCGGGGTTCGAACCCACGACCTTCCACTTACGGAGCGAGCACTCTACGAACTAAGATACCGCAGTGGCCAAATTTATAACCGAGAAAACATTCAATATGGAACCATCAAGATTACGTAACAATAAAAAATTATCCGCGATATAAACAGCCGGATTATACACAAAATAATATAAATACACATACCACTGACTAAAAACACTTGACTTTGGATGGTCACTGAAATAAATGTCAGGTGTTGTGGTTAAAGTCTATTTGTGGACCCCCATTCATCTCGCTCATTTTCATCAAGTGGTCTGTAAATTTCCACACATTTAAAAATTAACCTTTAGCACCAACAAACAATGAAAATAAAACTACCTACATGTATATACTGTCCGTAAACGGTAAAACATTTTATTTTAATTTTATTTTTATTTTATTTTATTTTATTTTATTTTATTTTATTTTATTTTATTTTATTTTATTTTATTGATTAATTAATTAATTAATTAATTTATTTATTTAATAATTATTTATTTATTTATTAATAATGAATTATTATTATTATTGTTGTTGTCGTTTTTATTATTGTTATTTGTAAAATTTAAAGTTTGATAGTATAAAAGTAATTTAAAACGTTAATGGTCTTGACCACTATATCTTTTTACCGCGTCCATATGTTTATACAGAAAAGCTGAAAAAACGAAACAGTGTAAAATGACGTCATGATTAATTTATCATTAGACTTAACCAAGGGCAACGCTTGCTCTTTGACGTCGTTTAGCGGGCTTTGACGTCAGTTTGCGGGAAAACGCTTTAATATCTGGGTACAGAATCTCAATTTACAAATACCATTATAAACAATAATAATTATAATAAATATATCAAAATCTTTTCTGATGATCTAGATAAAATAATAAAACAGAAACGCAATATTTCAACGATAAAGTGGTAAAGCTGTCAATACTTTTACCTTGGAACCAAGAAAAAAAAATAAATAAAAATAAAAATAAATAAATAAATAAATAGATAAATAGATAAGTAATAAAAAACCTGAAGTGATCATGAAGTTACATTTTGTACATTTGTACAGCCTTGACCACACAGGAGAGTTTTAAAAGGTTGAATAAACAATTGACCCTCCAATACAATGATATTGTTATCTTCAAATATGACATCTATACATGAGTATACTCGGTACACATTTAACTATTGGTTGTGTTTGTTATGGTGCTATCTGTTTAACAAACAAGTTCACTGAATAAGGATTTGAAAAAACTCGATGTGATCATACTGAATGTAAACCAACTAACATGTCATCTCGGCTTTGATTTGATATGTAAATCGGATCTATTTTTAAGACAACGGCTATCAATTTATAGACCGTTTAAAAGCATATCACACAGATCTGCATTGATGGTGCTGAGATCAGGTGGTCCGGAACAATAACCTAGCACTGTACGCGTTTTGACAGCAAACTATTTTCATAACATTATGTAAATATCATATCCAAGGTAACTAAATAAGACTTTGAGATGCTGTTCCTTATTATGGTTGTTGTGAGAATTTAGAAACGTCTTTAAAAAATAAATAAATAAATAAATAAAAATAAAAAAAGGAAAATTTGCATATCCTCCTGATGCATGCTACGTTGGTTCATTACAGTATTTTGTTTTTATTTGCATATTTTATCCATGAAATACTACCTTATTTTTGAAAACGTTTTGGTTACACGCAATGTATGAATACAATGATCATGGACAAACTGATTTCTTTCATAGTCCTCGTGGTCTTTTTTAAATATTCATTTAAAATGAAATCGGGCTTTAATTTACCGGCCAGACAGTATAACTAGGTATATAATATACATATTTCCATGGTTGACTTTTATGATGCTGTCTTTATTCGAGGTCACGTGATGTCCAGTGTCAAATCTAAAGTAAATATACCTTTACTGTTCACAAATCAATTAATTTTAGTACATCCCGCATAATATTTTCAGTCGGATGTCATTCTCTCTTAACGTGTACACATTAAAATTGAAAAATGTCAAAATAAACGAATGAATGAATATATAACAAAAAACCCTAGCACTAACAATAAATAAATAAATAAATAAATAAATAAATAAATGTTTTTGGCAAAATTTAATACTACATTTGGTTACATTTGAAGAATTTCGATCAATCATAAATGAAATCAATTTCTTAAACAGTTGAAGGAAAAATCTAAGCGTATAACAAACAGACAGCGTGATTTTAGCAAACATATCCTGTTTGAATATTCACTAAAAATTAAAACGAAATTTGAATTTGGATTTTGAAAATTGTCAATCTGTCATTTTTTAAGTCCATTTATCAAATATCTATTCCATAAGACGTAAATTTATTAGCACAAAACTCCCAGACACGAGTTTTCTTATAATGTATATTATAATCAACAAAATCGATTGATTTCTGGTCTATTTCGTTAAGAACACACTCAAAGGACCCGTGATCGTGGTCTTGATGCTTGTTAAATTTCAATTTAATCTGAGCTTTTGGCAGCCAGATTCAGAATTCTGATTCCTTCTATTTTGGAAGATAAATTGTTTCTAAAAATGAAATTGTGTAGTCTTCCATGATTGAGATTTATGTTTAAAGAAATTCTATTTGCACGATCGCTATATTTAATCATATTGTAGCAACCTTAAAATGTAACAGACACAAAATTATAACCAGAAACACGCTACTAATGATTGTATAATCAAAACCTAGCTTCTAATTACTCGCCACATTTGTTTGCTCAGTAATATAATTTAGAAATAAACTAAAAACATTGAAGTTAAAAGAAAAACTGTATTTGCCTAAAACAAAATACGCAGTTCGAATTCAAGGCGTGATTTTTTTTTTTTTTTTTTTTTGTCAAACACGTGACTTTTACTTCCGGTAAGAATTTCGACGAAGAAATTTACAATGCATGGACCTAGTGTTTTGTATGACATATAGGCTGCTCACTTAAATCGTTATGTAAGGATATATTTAAGGAGTTTTGGTTATTCGTGTTTATGATAAGTCAGTAGTTATGAATCACCGTAGAATTTAAAAAATGTATATAAATTAAAATTGACGGGGATAGGCCATAGGGTGGGGGATGGTAGTAAGAGAGAGATAAAAGTCTGGCAGTCACAGGTTGATTTGTGGATCTTTAAATCAAACTGAATGATATAACATATACAGTTCTACAATAATATATATATATATATATATATATATATATATATATATATATATATATAAATTTAGAGCTCAGGAACAATCACTTTTGAAATTCTTCATATTTGTTATCATATGTACACCAGGGGCCAGTTGCACAAAAAAGATTAAATTAAATCATTAGTTGAGGACTAACGAGTAGTTAAATTTAATCAGCTGTTGCGTAACTGGTCCCAGAAAGGCCCCCAGAATGGCTCCTCGATTATTTAAAGGATGGCATATAAGTTGACAGCCATTGAGTTGAACCTTGTGAGAGGTATAAGGACATGCTCCTCCAAAATGTTTCTAGAAAATGGTTAAAAGAAAAACTGCATTTTACTTCCATACAGATTTGGTAGCTACAGGGGCTTTGTTAATAACACACAATAAATACAATCCTTTTTAATAGATGAAAATTTCAATATTTTAGATTTCATACTTATTTGACATAACCATTTACTGCTTTTTTTTTAATTTTCATAATTGTTAAGAACACATTTGTGAGAAAACAGTTAAAATTTAAAACCTTATTGACGGTATCTGTACAATACTGGGCTGAACTTCAATCTGAATGTAGTGCCCTGGGAGTTATTGAGGCTGGGTTTGTACTGATGTTGCTGTAGTAGTGTTTACTAAGGTTGTATCAATTAAATATAGTCTGAAGTATAAATGAATTTTGAAAAAAATGATGTTGCAGCTACATGAATTCTACATGTTTTATATCTTGTAGATGTATTCAGGATGATGAATACAGTAGAAAGAGAGCATACAGTATCTGGACATCACTGTTGGTGCTCCTTTCCAGACTGCACTAAGAGAGGAGTCAAAACATATAAAGGACTGCCCTAGTTAGGATTCCAGCAACTAAGCAGTTAATATCACAGCAGAACATGTAAGTAACTTACCTATGTAATAACTAATCATTGCGAAATATTGGCAATTTAAAACCTATTTTATGAGAAAATTAAAGAACTCAAGAGATTGCATTGTCAATTGGGCATATTTTAAACCAAAGAAATTCCAGTGATTATATGGACCACTGGACGTCAGTAATATAAATCTCTGTATGGACAAAGTCAAAGGCCAAAAATTCCAGTTGGCTATTTCAGCATATTTGAAAGACTCAAGAAGTTACAATGACTGTGTTGGAAATTCAGAAGACCCCAAATTTCCATTGATTGTGTTGGAAAATTAATAAGACTAAGAAAATACATTGACAATACTGGGACAAATTCAAAAGCCCTCAAAATTGCATTTGCAAGATGTTCAAGTTGTAAAGCTTTAAACATTGACTCAGTGATATTGGTCAATTCATAAGCTTTGGAAAACTGCATTGACAATATGGGTAAATGCAAAAGCTTGGATATTTGACATTGTTTGCAAATTAAATGTCCCAGAAATTGCATTCACAATATGTTTAAATAAAAAAAAATTGAAATTGCATGGCAACATTGGCAAATTCAAAAACCCTGAATAGCATTGGCAATATTTGCAATTCAAAATACCTAGAATAGCATTGGAAATGTTGGCAAAGACTTTGAAATTACATTTGCAGAATGGGCTAATTTTGTTACCATATGGATAAATTAAAAAAAAAAAGACATCAAAATTTTTTTGTCATTTTTAATGTTAAATTTACCAAAAGATGTCAGTTAAAGTTTATAGTCATTTATAATTCAAAATTTACCAAAAATGACACTTAAATTTTATTGCCGTTTTTATGTAAAATTTTCCAAAAAATGACAGTTAAATAATTTATGGTCATTTTTAATGTACATATCAATTTTTTCTGTTTAATCTTGAATTTAAAGATACACAACAATCCTGAAATTTTGTTTAAGTGAAATTTTTCCTATATTTCTATTGATTATGATTTTCCACTTAACTAGTTAGGGAAATGGAATCTTGTATTCAATTATGGATTAGGCCTGTATTGATGTGGCCCCTGAGAAATGTCAGTGAATACCTTGGACTTATTTTTTGTTCTTTCATCTTACTCATTTAAAATTCCAACAATGTTGACAGATATTTAGTTGGTTTATTGATTTGACATTTGTTAAACTTAAACAAGTTATAATTATGTTTAAAAGAAACATAATTATTAATTTATTGTCTCCCTTGACCCTCATTATATTTTTTTTTCTTTTGTCGGTTTTAATTATTCTTAGCATGATGAAAATATAATTATAAATCAAACTGTTTGTTTTTTTGAACTTTTACTTACTGTTTCACTCTTTTATTTATTTTTAATGATTTATTTATTGTAATTGGTCAATTTTTAGTGTGAAATATTTGTATTGAACTGTAATAAACTTATCTATAGTGTATGTTTTAATGATAAGTTTATTTAGTTTATTGATAAGAAAATAAACAGGAAAACTTTGTCACCCTGCTGCTAGACAGAGTAGTCACCACAGTCAGACTTTGTTATAATGCCTTGTATCTGAAAACTTTGTTACCCTGCTGCTAGACAGAGTAGTCACCATAGTCAGACTTTGTTATAATGCCTTGTATCTGAAAACTTTGTTACCCTGCTGCTAGACAGAGTAGTCACCACAGTCAGACTTTGTTATAATGCCTTGTATCTGAAAACTTTGTTACCCTGCTGCTAGGCAGAGTAGTCACCACAGTCAGACTTTGTTATAATGCCTTGTATCTGAAAACTTTGTTACCCTGCTGCTAGGCAGAGTAGTCACCACAGTCAGACTTTGTTATAATGCCTTGTATCTGAAAACTTTGTTACCCTGCTGCTAGACAGAATAGTCACCACAGTCAAACTTTGTTATAATGCCTTGTATCTGAAAACGTTGTTACCCTGCTGCTAGACAGAGTAGTCACCACAGTCAGACTTTGTTATAATGCCTTGTATCTGAAAACTTTGTCACCCTGCTGCTAGACAGAGTAGTCACCACAGTCAGACTTTGTTATAATGCCTCGTATCTGAAAACTTTGTCACCCTGCTGCTAGACAGAGTAGTCACCACAGTCAAACTTTGTTATAATGCCTTGTATCTGAAAACTTTGTCACCCTGCTGCTAGACAGAGTAGTCACCACAGTCAAACTTTGTTATAATGCCTTGTATCTGAAAACTTTGTCACCTTGCTGCTAGGCAGAGTAGTCACCACAGTCAAACTTTGTTATAATGCCTGGTATCTGAAAACTTTGTTACCCTGCTGCTAGACAGAGTAGTCACCACAGTCAAACTTTGTTATAATGCCTTGTATCTGAAAACTTTGTTATCCTGCTGCTAGACAGAGTAGTCACCACAGTCAAACTTTGTTATAATGCCTTGTATCTGAAAACTTTGTTACCCTGCTGCTAGACAGAATAGTAATCACAGTCAAACTTTGTTATAATGCCTTGTATCTGAAAACTTTGTTACCCTGCTGCTAGACAGAGCAGTCTCCACAGTCAAACTTTGTTATAATGCCTGGTATCGAAAAACTTTGTTACCCTGCTGCTAGACAGAGTAGTCACCACAGTCAGACTTTGTTATAATGCCTTGTATCTGAAAACTTTGTTACCCTGCTGCTAGACAGAATAGTCACCACAGTCAAACTTTGTTATAATGCCTTGTATCTGAAAACTTTGTTACCCTGCTGCTAGACAGAGTAGTTGCCACAGTCAAACTTTGTTATAATGCCTTGTATCTGAAAACTTTGTTACCCTGCTGCTAGACAGAGTAGTCACCACAGTCAGACTTTGTTATAATGCCTTGTATCTGAAAACTTTGTTACCCTGCTGCTAGACAGAATAGTCACCACAGTCAGACTTTGTTATAATGCCTTGTATCTGAAACCTTTGTTACCCTGCTGCTAGACAGAATAGTCACCACAGTCAAACTTTGTTATAATGCCTTGTATCTGAAAACGTTGTTACCCTGCTGCTAGACAGAGTAGTCACCACAGTCAAACTTTGTTATAATGCCTTGTATCTGAAAACTTTGTTACCTTGCTGCTAGACAGAATAGTCACCACAGTCAAACTTTGTTATAATGCCTTGTATCTGAAAACTTTGTTACCCTGCTGCTAGACAGAGTAGTCACCACAGTCAGACTTTGTTATAATGCCTTGTATCTGAAAACTTTGTTACCCTGCTGCTAGACAGAATAGTCACCACAGTCAGACTTTGTTATAATGCCTGGTATCTAAAAACTTTGTTACCCTGCTGCTAGACAGAGTAGTCACCACAGTCAGACTTTGTTATAATGCCTGGTATCTAAAAACTTTGTTACCCTGCTGCTAGACAGAGTAGTCACCACAGTCAGACTTTGTTATAATGCCTTGTATCTGAAAACTTTGTCACCCTGCTGCTAGGCAGAGTAGTCACCACAGTCAAACTTTGTTATAATGCCTTGTATCTGAAAACTTTGTTACCCTGCTGCTAGGCAGAGTAGTCACCACAGTCAGACTTTGTTATAATGCCTTGTATCTGAAAACTTTGTTACCCTGCTGCTAGACAGAATAGTCACCACAGTCAAACTTTGTTATAATGCCTTGTATCTGAAAACTTTGTTACCCTGCTGCTAGGCAGAGTAGTCACCACAGTCAGACTTTGTTATAATGCCTTGTATCTGAAAACTTTGTTACCCTGCTGCTAGATAGAGTAGTCACCACAGTCAGACTTTGTTATAATGCCTTGTATCTGAAAACTTTGTCACCCTGCTGCTAGACAGAGTAGTCACCACAGTCAGACTTTGTTATAATGCCTTGTATCTGAAAACTTTGTTACCCTGCTGCTAGACAGAATAGTCACCACAGTCAGACTTTGTTATAATGCCTTGTATCTGAAAACGTTGTTACCCTGCTGCTAGGCAGAGTAGTCACCACAGTCAAACTTTGTTATAATGCCTTGTATCTGAAAACTTTGTTACCCTGCTGCTAGGCAGAGTAGTCACCACAGTCAAACTTTGTTATAATGCCTTGTATCTGAAAACTTTGTTACCCTGCTGCTAGGCAGAGTAGTCACCACAGTCAAACTTTGTTATAATGCCTTGTATCTGAAAACTTTGTTACCCTGCTGCTAGGCAGAGTAGTCACCACAGTCAGACTTTGTTATAATGCCTTGTATCTGAAAACTTTGTTACCCTGCTGCTAGACAGAGTAGTCACCACAGTCAGACTTTGTTATAATGCCTTGTATCTGAAAACTTTGTCACCCTGCTGCTAGACAGAGTAGTCACCACAGTCAGACTTTGTTATAATGCCTTGTATCTGAAAACTTTGTTACCCTGCTGCTAGACAGAATAGTCACCAAAGTCAGACTTTGTTATAATGCCTTGTATCTGAAAACTTTGTTACCCTGCTGCTAGACAGAATAGTCACCACAGTCAGACTTTGTTATAATGCCTCATATCTGAAAACTTTGTTACCTTGCTGCTAGGCAGAGTAGTCACCACAGTCAGACTTTGTTATAATGCTTTGTATCTGAAAACTTTGTCACCCTGCTGCTAGACAGAGTAGTCACCACAGTCAAACTTTGTTATAATGCCTTGTATCTGAAAACTTTGTTACCCTGCTGCTAGACAGAATAGTCACCACAGTCAGACTTTGTTATAATGCCTGGTATCTGAAAACTTTGTCACCCTGCTGCTAGACAGAGTAGTCACCACAGTCAGACTTTGTTATAATGCCTTGTATCTGAAAACTTTGTCACCCTGCTGCTAGACAGAGTAGTCACCACAGTCAAACTTTGTTATAATGCCTTGTATCTGAAAACTTTGTTACCCTGCTGCTAGACAGAATAGTCACCACAGTCAGACTTTGTTATAATGCCTTGTATCTGAAAACTTTGTTACCCTGCTGCTAGACAGAATAGTCACCACAGTCAGACTTTGTTATAATGCCTTGTATCTGAAAACTTTGTCACCCTGCTGCTAGACAGAGTAGTCACCACAGTCAAACTTTCTTATAATGCCTTGTATCTGAAAACTTTGTCACCCTGCTGCTAGACAGAGTAGTCACCACAGTCAGACTTTGTTATAATGCTTGGTATCTGAAAACTTTGTCACCCTGCTGCTAGACAGAGTAGTCACCACAGTCAGACTTTGTTATAATGCCTTGTATCTGAAAACTTTGTCACCCTGCTGCTAGACAGAGTAGTCACCACAGTCAGACTTTGTTATAATGCCTTGTATCTGAAAACTTTGTTACCCTGCTGCTAGACAGAATAGTCACCACAGTCAGACTTTGTTATAATGCCTCATATCTGAAAACTTTGTTACCTTGCTGCTAGGCAGAGTAGTCACCACAGTCAGACTTTGTTATAATTCCTTGTATCTGAAAACTTTGTCACCCTGCTGCTAGACAGAGTAGTCACCACAGTCAAACTTTGTTATAATGCCTTGTATCTGAAAACTTTGTTACCCTGCTGCTAGACAGAGTAGTCACCACAGTCAGACTTTGTTATAATGCCTGGTATCTGAAAACTTTGTCACCCTGCTGCTAGACAGAGTAGTCACCACAGTCAGACTTTGTTATAATGCCTTGTATCTGAAAACTTTGTCACCCTGCTGCTAGACAGAGTAGTCACCACAGTCAAACTTTGTTATAATGCCTTGTATCTGAAAACTTTGTTACCCTGCTGCTAGACAGAATAGTCACCACAGTCAGACTTTGTTATAATGCCTTGTATCTGAAAACTTTGTTACCCTGCTGCTAGACAGAATAGTCACCACAGTCAGACTTTGTTATAATGCCTTGTATCTGAAAACTTTGTTACCCTGCTGCTAGACAGAATAGTCACCACAGTCAGACTTTGTTATAATGCCTTGTATCTGAAAACTTTGTCACCCTGCTGCTAGACAGAGTAGTCACCACAGTCAAACTTTGTTATAATGCCTTGTATCTGAAAACTTTGTCACCCTGCTGCTAGACAGAGTAGTCACCACAGTTAGACTTTGTTATAATGCCTGGTATCTGAAAACTTTGTCACCCTGCTGCTAGACAGAGTAGTCACCACAGTCAGACTTTGTTATAATGCCTTGTATCTGAAAACTTTGTCACCCTGCTGCTAGACAGAGTAGTCACCACAGTCAGACTTTGTTATAATGCCTTGTATCTGAAAACTTTGTTACCCTGCTGCTAGACAGAATAGTCACCACAGTCAGACTTTGTTATAATGCCTTGTATCTGAAAACTTTGTTACCCTGCTGCTAGACAGAATAGTCACCACAGTCAAACTTTGTTATAATGTTTTGTATCTGAAAACTTTGTCACCCTGCTGCTAGACAGAATAGTCACCACAGTCAGACTTTGTTATAATGCCTTGTATCTGAAAACTTTGTCACCCTGCTGCTAGACAGAGTAGTCACCACTGTCAGACTTTGTTATAATGCCTTGTATCTGAAAACTTTGTTACCCTGCTGCTAGACAGAGTAGTCACCACAGTCAAACTTTGTTATAATGCCTTGTATCTGAAAACTTTGTTACCTTGCTGCTAGGCAGAGTAGTCACGACAGTCAAACTTTGTTATAATGCCTTGTATCTGAAAACTTTGTTACCTTGCTGCTAGGCAGAGTAGTCACCACAGTCAGACTTTGTTATAATGCCTGGTATCTGAAAACTTTGTTACCCTGCTGCTAGACAGAGTAGTCACCACAGTCAGACTTTGTTATAATGCCTGGTATCTGAAAACTTTGTTACCCTGCTGCTAGACAGAGTAGTCACCACAGTCAGACTTTGTTATAATGCCTTGTATCTGAAAACTTTGTCACCCTGCTGCTAGACAGAGTAGTCACCACAGTCAGACTTTGTTATAATGCCTTGTATCTGAAAACTTTGTTACCTTGCTGCTAGGCAGAGTAGTCACCACAGTCAGACTTTGTTATAATGCCTGGTATCTGAAAACTTTGTTACCTTGCTGCTAGGCAGAGTAGTCACCACAGTCAAACTTTGTTATAATGCCTTGTATCTGAAAACTTTGTTACCCTGCTGCTAGGCAGAGTAGTCACCACAGTCAAACTTTGTTATAATGCCTGGTATCTGAAAACTTTGTTACCCTGCTGCTAGACAGAGTAGTCGCCACAGTCAAACTTTGTTATAATGCCTTGTATCTGAAAACGTTGTTACCCTGCTGCTAGGCAGAGTAGTCACCACAGTCAAACTTTGTTATAATGCCTTGTATCTGAAAACTTTGTTACCTTGCTGCTAGACAGAGTAGTCACCACAGTCAGACTTTGTTATAATGCCTGGTATCTGAAAACTTTGTTACCTTGCTGCTAGACAGAGTAGTCACCACAGTCAGACTTTGTTATAATGCCTTGTATCTGAAAACTTTGTTACCTTGCTGCTAGACAGAGTAGTCACCACAGTCAAACTTTGTTATAATGCCTTGTATCTGAAAACTTTGTTACCTTGCTGCTAGGCAGAGTAGTCACCACAGTCAGACTTTGTTATAATGCCTTGTATCTGAAAACTTTGTTACCCTGCTGCTAGACAGAGTAGTCACCACAGTCAGACTTTGTTATAATGCCTTGTATCTGAAAACTTTGTTACCTTGCTGCTAGGCAGAGTAGTCACCACAGTCAGACTTTGTTATAATGCCTTGTATCTGAAAACTTTGTTACCCTGCTGCTAGGCAGAGTAGTCACCACAGTCAAACTTTGTTATAATGCCTGGTATCTGAAAACTTTGTTACCCTGCTGCTAGACAGAGTAGTCGCCACAGTCAAACTTTGTTATAATGCCTTGTATCTGAAAACGTTGTTACCCTGCTGCTAGGCAGAGTAGTCACCACAGTCAGACTTTGTTATAATGCCTTGTATCTGAAAACTTTGTTACCCTGCTGCTAGACAGAATAGTCACCACAGTCAGACTTTGTTATAATGCCTTGTATCTGAAAACTTTGTTACCCTGCTGCTAGACAGAATAGTCACCACAGTCAGACTTTGTTATAATGCCTTGTATCTGAAAACTTTGTTACCCTGCTGCTAGACAGAATAGTCACCACAGTCAGACTTTGTTATAATGCCTTGTATCTGAAAACTTTGTTACCTTGCTGCTAGGCAGAGTAGTCACCACAGTCAGACTTTGTTATAATGCCTTGTAACTGAAAACTTTGTTACCCTGCTGCTAGACAGAGTAGTCACCACAGTCAGACTTAGTTATAATGCCTTGTATCTGAAAACGTTGTTACCCTGCTGCTAGACAGAGTAGTCACCACAGTCAGACTTTGTTATAATGCCTTGTATCTGAAAACGTTGTTACCCTGCTGCTAGGCAGAGTAGTCACCACAGTCAAACTTTGTTATAATGCCTTGTATCTGAAAACTTTGTTACCCTGCTGCTAGGCAGAGTAGTCACCACAGTCAAACTTTGTTATAATGCCTGGTATCTGAAAACTTTGTTACCCTGCTGCTAGACAGAGTAGTCGCCACAGTCAAACTTTGTTATAATGCCTTGTATCTGAAAACGTTGTTACCCTGCTGCTAGGCAGAGTAGTCACCACAGTCAGACTTTGTTATAATGCCTTGTATCTGAAAACTTTGTTACCCTGCTGCTAGACAGAATAGTCACCACAGTCAGACTTTGTTATAATGCCTTGTATCTGAAAACTTTGTTACCCTGCTGCTAGACAGAATAGTCACCACAGTCAGACTTTGTTATAATGCCTTGTATCTGAAAACTTTGTTACCCTGCTGCTAGACAGAGTAGTCACCACAGTCAGACTTTGTTATAATGCCTTGTATCTGAAAACTTTGTTACCATGCTGCTAGGCAGAGTAGTCACCTCAGTCAGACTTTGTTATAATGCCTTGTATCTGAAAACTTTGTTACCCTGCTGCTAGACAGAGTAGTCACGACAGTCAAACTTTGTTATAATGCCTTGTATCTGAAAACTTTGTCACTCTTTCACAAAATCAGGAACAGATTAATACAGCAGATTAACAGATGGGCAACTAGGCAATAAAACATCAGTGTAAAAGAATATGAAGATGTTCTACCTTGCCTGTAGGCAGATATTTTAGAAATAGGGTGCGATTTTGAAGAATGCCATCGCACTCACCAATGGTGTGCCTCACTACGCAGGGGGGGGGGGGGGGGTCTGGGGGCATGCTCCCCCATAAAACTTTTGAAAATGAAACGCAATATGATGCATTTTGGAGTATTTCAATGAACAATTAATAGTCAAATATGATGTATCTAAATGTTTGAAATTGTTTTCAAAACGATTTTTAAGGGTTTAATAATGTACATGATTTTACCGAGGCTTTTACAGTGTTTATGGTTTTCAAAGGGGGTGCATTCGCATCCCTCACACCCCCTCTGAATACGAGCCTGTTCTACCCTGAAATTATTGACACATTAAAGACTGTAACCAAGATATTTGTACAAAAAATATGCATTATTATTTCGACATTATTCAAAATAATACAATATACAGTGCTTCAAGTGGGTTTTGAAACATGGTAGCCACATGGCTACTACATTAAATAATTATCTCCAGGCAAAATCTTGATGGCAATAACTTTCATTTTCTAATTTGTAAAAAGATAAATGAAAGCTAAAAATGTTGTTAATTATAAAAATAAATAAATAAATAAAACAGTGAAAAAGATATTTTTGCATTTCGGTTCCATAATGTAAAAGGAAGATCAGTTTTGTGCTTTGCTTAACACTATAGAGATACCTCTTTTTGTTTTAAACACTTTGCTGATATTATTGAGGGCAAGACAAATTGTCAGAATTGGTCATAGACAAAATTTCAAGATTTCATGACTTTAACAGTGGCCAAACTCAAAACTTTTACTTGCCATAATGGCAACTGTGTGACAATTTGTAGTCACAAATTTTGAGTATTCACCATAGGTAACAGCTTACTTGAGGCACTGATATGACATCAGTGCTATTGAACTTAGCTTCATGTCTAGTAATAAGTGGGTTATCAGGAGCTAGAATGGTGTTTTACACCCTAAAACAACAAACAAAATTAATTCATTCATGTCAACATGGTCGGTTTTAAAATAGCAGTGGAAACTAGAGCACTAAGGAAAATCAATGACCAAATTACGAAGATAAATGAAACACCTTCTCATGCTAGAAATCCAAGTAATCAGAAAATGGGTGTTGTGATACATAGATTGTATTTCACCACTCTGCCACCCACCAATGCCTGAGGCTGATCTAGCTATGGGAAATGTCATATAAAATATATATATTGAGTCACCATTATCTTTATCACTTATGGCTCTTGTGAAATGTAAAAACAGTTTATTTATCACAAGTTTATACAAACTAATATATTAAATCTGTACACGTCATTGGTTTGTCTATATCATGGATGTATCATTAGTCATTTAAAGAAATTGATTCATTGTTTTACAAAAAGCTCCATTAAATGGTAGATAGATTTACAGTGTAACATTATGACATAAACAGTTGAATTAAAGTACATATCGTTAAGTTGAATTTATAAACCATTGCATTATGGGGGGATCTCTAATTTCATTTAAAGTTACATATAGATCTAGACTAAAGTTTTCTTGTTTTTTTCCGAGAAATTAATTTCTGAAAGGTTTCGAAATCGATAATTTTCAATGTAAGTAATAGTCGCACAAATCAGTTGATCTTTTATCTATAACCAGGTAATAAATAAGTACAGTGTACGACATCTATCTTGTCTATAGCTTATTAATTAGAAAAGGGGGAGAGGGGGTGGTTGTGTTCTATGCCCCAATCAAGACTTTTCATATAAATTGAAACACTCAGTTCTGAAACGAGGGAGGATATTGGAGTTGCTGGTAAAATCAGGAACTTTTGGCAACCATACTGACAAACTTTCTCACAATGATTTGCTTTACAGAGTTTCAGACCTACCAGTGCCTTAGACCACTCAGCTACAGGGCCTTTTAATAATTAGAACAAGGTGTTCAGAAAAACTTTAAATTTCTGTTGCAATTTGCTTAAGTAACTCCCCCCAGGCTAGGGGTGTCTAGTTGTTTACATTATGATTAATTACAGTAGATGAACATATCTAACTTAACTATAGATTATCAGACTTTTATTTTAGATTTTAGATAACAGATTATAATTGGTAGGTCTGGACCATTAGAATTCTTCAATGGCTTGGGGGTAAAATATCTGCTTTTAGAGTGGAAGGTCATAAGTTTTAACCTTGGCTGGGTCACACATAAAATTTATGATTTAACATATTGCTTCTTCACCTGGCAATGGGCATTAGGAATACAAAGCAGACCATACACATTGGCACATCTCACACATACATGAATGTGTTCTTAGATTAATTTTCAGAGATTAATAAACTGGCTCTGATGTGATGTTAAATAACATTACAACTACAACCAATCTATAACATTAGAATTTTTTCATGATTATTTTTCAATATTGTTTGCCAGTATGCTGTGTAACCAGTAACCCTTAATGTTTGTGTGGAAAGGTAAACGCTTATGGTCCCATGATATCTTTATTTTATGATAAAATGTTAATTTATGTAATTCTTTACATAAAATGCTAATAAAAGATCTATACAAGCCTTATAAGGTATGTTGTTCACTTACAAACTTTATTTAATACAGGTGAGCATTAAGGCCCATTGGCCTCTTGTTTAATAAACATTCAATGGAAAATTGTAAATGAATTTTGTTTACAGATAAGCAGGTGAGATAAGAGTTTGGCTGTTTAGTTGCGTTTTCCCCATTGCCTGGTTTCATACATCATTGGTCCTAGAAGCACACATATATAATGTCCAATAAAAGTACATCTTGTCTGGATAACAAAGATTGTATAACCTCTTGGCTGAAGGGAATAGCCTACATCTTGATTAATTCTATAAAATTTTATCTTTTAAAGAACAAAAGCTGTAAACATTTATGCTCTTATAAAATTGTTGTTTTTGTATTTTCGATGGAGGCCCTCAGGTCCACTTCATTCAGTACATGTATGTAATGGTCCGTACAATATATATTAAAGTTCACATGTACTAGAAGGTGGTACAATAATATGTAGACCATAATTATGTAACTTTTACAAAATATACAAAAATGATTCATTTTACTTCAATTTATTAATGTAGCTGTATAGTTCACTGACTTTATGTATATACTTATTTTTTCGACTCAGGAACGGGTTGATACTTATAATTATCTGTCGTGCACAATTGTCATCTTAATGGTGTCATCTGGGTGCTATCTCTTATTGTGAACATAGTTAAGTTTTAAGTTTTTCAAATACATTTAGAGAAGACTTGAATCTGACATTGTATTCATATCTGTTCCATTTTTCTTTCTTTTTTACTTTTTTTCTTTCAAAAAATGATAAATTAAATCCATGATAACTATGAATAAATATTATTTTTAAAAGATATCTACTTAAAAATTGTGTCATATTTATAATTATGTCTGCGTATCAGCAGACATCTTGTTGTCACTTGTAATCTTTATTATTATTATTATTCCTCCTTGTTTCTGACAGATTTTTTTCAGAGACATCTTCTCCTATGTTTCTTATCCGACCAAGTTGAAATTTTGTCAACTGGTAAGGATTGACTAAGGGGAGGGGGGGGGTGCTTCCTCACTGTTTTTTCGAAATTCGGAAGGACTTCGGAAAATGGACCAGTTAAAACCAAGGAATTCCAAAGAGTTCTTTCTAGAGAGGTCTTTCTTTCTTTCTTGGAATTTTTCCGCTATTTGGAGCACCACTTTAGAGAGCTGGTACGCAGTCATATACTTGCTCAAAAGTATACATTCTAGTTATGTATATATAAAATGATATTCTTCTTTTAAGGTACTGATGTACACTATCAGAAACACTGATCATAATCTTTAATCAAAACAATTTTATCTAAATACTTTGATCAAAGTTGATATGTTTACACTGTCAGGGTTATCTGTAAAAGCTTCAAGACAAACATTTAGGAGTTCTTTAATGCTTACATTAAAAACAGAACACACATATCTTCTCTACAAGTGTTCAATATGAAGGATTAACATAGATTGTCATGAATTGTTGTTGGCTAAACTCAATTAACTTTGGAAGGGTTTTTTTTTTTTTTTTTTTAAATTTTTTTTTTTTTTGAAAGCATTAGGAGTTCTATTCAATCATTCTTCACAATTTGGATCACAGTTTTGACTATATATATATATATATATATATATATATATATATATGAAACCTGTGAATACCGATTGCCTCCCGGACCTGAAGAAAAATTCGGTTTTGACAGGGATTCAGTTTTCAGAGTAGTCGTTCAGAGTTCATAGCCCTTGCCTTCAGATTCACTTCAGATAACTTCTTGTGAACATGTGAACAACATTGTTGGAGAAATTGATATTAATTTATATGTATTTAATTGAACATGTATTAATGTATTAATGTTTGTAATACATGTATTTTATATTGAAAAATAAATAATAAATAATAAAATAAAATGCATCTGTTTTCACAGGTAAGTATCTTTTTATCCACACTTAAATATCAATGAGGGTGATGTATGTGATAGGTCTAGTCAGTTATATAGTGATATTACCGGCTACCATCTTTTGCCTTTTCAAAATAATGTGATGCGTAGAAAATAAACACCATTCTTTTAATACAAAAGTACTTAGATACATGTAGCTGGAAACAGATAACATTGTGACTACTCAAATACAATGTACGGATTTCAAAAAGTCATAACTAAATTGATAACTTTGAAGTTGACCCATTTCCCAGAAATATTGTTCTATTGACAAAACATGAGATTTAAAGGTACACCATAGGTTACCCGAGACTTTCTAGGTATAGAAATTTGATTTTTATTTTATTTCATTATTGCACATGCTTCGATAACTTCAGAATAGTTCCTATGATCTTCGGTTAATTCTACAACAACATCGAACAAAAACAGGTGCTCTTAAACCAGTATTATCCGGTGATGATATACACGCAGTTGTACTCATTGTTTATTTACGAATTCTTGATGATACAAATGTCAAGCGGAATATCAACAAATATTTACACAAGTGTGTAATCAGGTATTGATTGAAAGATGGAAGAACAATCAAGAATTAACAGTTTAATCTGACGGTTAATCAGTGCAATTAAAAGTCATTATGACAGAATTTCAGGTTTTATGTTTTGTTTGTTTTTTTTTTGTTTTTTTTTGCTTCAAAGTGAAATTATAATGATCTTTTTTGTCAGGTAATTTTATTAAGAATTTGATCATATTTTACTGAAAAAGCGGCCGGTATTCAGAATTCACAGTGTTCGGTTTATCAAGGTTGGGTTCACAAAGAATAAAGAAGAAAAAATTTGGGACTGACAAGATCGGTCGGTTTTGACAGCAGTTCAGTTTTTACAGGGATCTGTTTTCAGGGTTTTCACTGTGTGTGTGTGTGTGTGTGTGTGTGTGTGTGTGTGTGTGTAAATTTTGATTTAAGATTTCAATACAAACTTTTACATTGTAAGCCTACATTTATAGTACATTTAAATTGCAAAATCTACACAATAGTTTGTTCATTTTTTCTTTCATAGTAGAGTGCCTGAGACAGCTGCAGTTGATAAATCGTTGTGAACTATGCATTGTAAAACATTTGTACCTACCTAAATTTTCAAACTGTCAAAAATTGTACATATTAGTGAATATAATTTGTTTACTTTTTACAACATATTGTTTTTCACTTATCATCATCTGATAAAATTTTTATCAAGTTGTTTTTCAATTTTTGTTTGCCATCAAAAGTATGACCTTGGTTGGCCTTAGGACAGGTCATGGCCAAGAATTGTCTTTGAGGGATAAATATCCACAGAGATTTGACATTCCTGTGAACTTTTCTCATTTTATATAAAAATATTAAATTACAGTCAATTTGATGAATTTTATTTTGAACTCCTACTAATAGATTTTTTACGGTTGAATAATTTCTAAATAAATTAATTTTAGATGCTTTCACTTATACACATTCATTTTCTGAAGTTAAACTGAAGTTGTGAAAACTGTCAGACTGTCCACTAGTGATAAGTGAAGTAAAATGAAATCAATATTAAGGTAAGCTTACTGTTATATATTTATCTATATTTAACAAAGTCAATGATAAAGTAATTCTGCTTTATTTATTATGAATGTTTTTTGTTATTTTCTTACTTTTATTGCATATAAGAGGAAATGTATTTAGCAAAATATATATATATTTTTTAATTTTTATGAAAAAAGTATGTTAAAGTTTTTAAAAAATGATTTAAAAATGCCATGAGATATATGTGTGTGTGTGTGTGTGTGTGTGTGTGTGTGTGTGTGTGTGTGTGTGTGTGTGTAAATGGTTTATTGCCATTTTTGGATGTATGAACATTGACATCATTTTTTTAAAAGTGTATAAAAATTAACATTATTTTTTTAAGTCCCCTACAGGCGAAAGCTGAAGGGGACTATAGGTTTGCACTCTGTCTGTCTGTCCATTTGCCCGTCCGCCTGTCCGTCTGTCCGTCCGTCTGTCACACCTCAGTTTTCCACACTTTTTTTCTGAATGCTTTTAGATAATGAACTGATTTTTGGTATATGAGTCTCGCATGATGAGTTACAGATCAAGTTCACGTTTCATTTCCATCTGCTAATTTTTACCGGAGTTATGGCCCTTTGATCTTTGAAAATTCATAGAAATTTTAGTTTTCCGCACTTTTTTCTACACGCTTGCGGAAGTAGAACTACTGTTTGGTATGTGACTCTATTTTTGAAATTTCACAGAAATTTTAGTTTTCCGCACTTTTTTTCTACACGCTTGCATAAATGGAACTAATGTTTGGTATGTGACTCTACCATGATGAGTTACAGATCAAGTTAGCGGGTCATTCTGGTCTGCAAATTTTTTTAATGAGTTATGGCCCTTTGAACTTTGAAAATTCACTGAAATTTCAGTTTTCCGCTCTTTTTTACTTAATGGTTTTAGATGAACTGATTTTGGTGTATGAGTCTACTATGATGAGTTACAGATCAAGTTCACGTTTCCTTTCCATCTACTAATTTTTACCTGAGTAATGGCCCTAATGATCAGTGACTTTTTAGTTTTCCGCACTTTTTTCTACATGCTTGCAGAAATGGAACTAATGTTTGGTATGTGATGAGTTGCAGATCAAGTTTATGTTTCGTTTCCATCTGCTAATTTTTACGGGAGTTATAGCCCTTTGAACTTTGAAAATTCACTGAAATTTCAGTTTTTTGCTCTTTTTTTCTAAACTCTTTCAGATATTGATCTGATTTTTGGTATATGAGTCTACCATGATGAGTTACATATCAAGTTCATGTTTCCTTTCCATCTGCTAATTTCTACCGGAGTAATGGCCCTTTGATCTTTGAAAATTCATAGAAATTTTAGTTTTCCGCACTTTTTTTCTACACGCTTGCGGAAGTAGAACTACTGTTTGGTATGTGACTCTACCATGATGAGTTACAGATCAAGTATATGTTTCCTTTCCATCTGCTAATTTCTACCGGAGTAATGGCCCTTTGAACTTTGAAAATTCACTGAAATTTCAGTTTTCCCCTCTTTTTTTCTAATAGCTTTTAGATATTGATCTGATTTTTGGAATATGAGTCTACCATGATGAGTTACAGATCAAGTTCACATTTCCTGTCCATCTGCTAATTTTTACTGGAGTTATGACCCTTTGATCTTTGAAAATTCATAGAAATTTTAGTTTTCCGCACTTTTTTTCTTCACACTTGCAGTAATGGAACTAATGTTTGGTATATGACTCTACCATGATGAGTTGCAGATCAAGTGATGGTTTCATTCTGGTCTACAAATTTTTACAGGAGTTGTGGCCCTTTGAACTTTGAAAATTCACTGAAATTTCAGTTTTCCGCTCTTTTTTTCTAATTGCTTTTAGATAATGAACTGATTTTTGGTATATGAGTCTACCATGATGAGTTACAGATCAAGTTTATGTTTTGTTTCCATCTGCCATCTTGAACAACATGTATAATTTATAACTATAAATCTTTGTACCATATAATAAGGTACATTTTACCTAAAACTTTGGGATTAGTGAAATATGCGAGCGGTAGGGGACTATGTATTGTTTTGCAATACTTTCAGAATGCTTGTTTAACTCAATCTTCACCATTTGTATATAGTGAAGAATTGATGCTCTAAAAAGGGGAAATAATTCATAGTTTTATTCTTTTCATATATATTACAGTGCATTAGCTTTTTAATTGTCAGACTGCATCTTTGCATGTTGTTGATATCTGAGCTGGGTTTTCGAGCTGGTTTTTGTGTAAGCTAATGTTGAAGTGTCATTTAAATTATAGAGAGACTTTTTACTGGACATTACATCTGGCATTATTTATATAAATCTTGTGATCTTAAAAACAAAAACTTGCTGCTCAACTTACTGAAATTTAAAACTGAATGCATCAGACTTGTCTGGACTGTAATGGTCTGGTGTCATATAAATCCACTTCAGCATAATGTGTTATCAGTTTGTAATTTTTTGTATACCCAGCAAAGCTGATTAATGATTTTTTTCCAGAAATAAAATTGTTTATGTTTTATATTGTGTGTAACATAAATATATATATATATATATATATATATATATATATATATATATAAGAACAATAATAAAAATAATGACAGAAACAGATAAAAATTACATTTTCGCTAGTATTTTCATGTATGTTGCAATCTTCAGGTGAATGTTTAATGATTATGGCTTAGCAACACTATTATGACGTCATAGTTTCAACAAGGGAGATAACAATAAAAAGGTCGATAATGTTAAATTTTTCAGTTAGGCATCCAATTTCGAAAAAAACTTTAATAAAATGTTCCTCTCTGGTTTACCTCTTTAAATGGTCCTCATTAAAACATTTATAGAACAGGAAAATTTTAAATAGACCACTTCCACAAATATCTACATTTTGTAAGTGTTCACTTTTTGGTAGTTGTCAGGTCTTGGGCTCATGAATTTGCTGTCGGTGTATTCTTACGGGTTTGCATTAACTATTACCCGTTTGGCCTATGTGACTTTCATTACATTCACTACAATTGATTATATAAATTAAGTTCTTGCTTTTATATATATACATATATATATATATATATATATATATATATATATATATATACTAGTTTTTATCAATCAGTCTAGTGTATGATGATATCTTATGCTTCTTTGTGGTGTGATTTGTGATTTTAAATGCTTATTGCTACCAAATTTAACTGCTTTCTTAAAGTAAGGAACAAATTATCTTGCTTATTAGTCCCCTACCGAGGAAAGCCGAAGGGGATTTTAGGTTTGCACTCTGTCTGTCTGTCCGTCCGTCAATCCGTCTGCCCGTCCGTCCGTCTGTCAGGCCTCAGTTTTCCACACTTTTTTTCTAAATGCTTTTAGATAATGAATTGATTTTTGGTATATGAGCCTACCATGATGAGTTACAGATCAAGTTTACGTTTCGTTTCCATCTTTTTTTTTACCAGAGTTATGGCCCTTTGATCTTTGAAAATTCACAGAAATTTTAGTTTTCCGCACTTTTTTTCTACACGCTTGCAGAAATGGAACTAATGTTTTGTATGTGACTCTACCATGATAAGTTACAGATCAAGTTTATGTTTCGTTTCCATCTGCCATCTTGAACAACATGTATAATTTATAACTATAAATCTTTGTACCATATAATAAGATACATTTTACCAAAAACTTTGGGATTAGTGAAATATGCAACCGGTAGGGGACTATGTATTGTTATGCAATACTTTCAGAATGCTTGTTTTTTCTTAATGCTTTTAGATATTGATCTGATTTTTGGTATATGAGTCTACCATGATGAGTTACAGACCAAGTTCCCGTTTCCTTTCCATCTGCTAATTTTTGCCGGAGTTATGGCCCTTTGATCTTTGAAAATTCACAGAAATTATAGTTTTCTGCACTTTTTTTCTACATGCTTCCAGAAATGGAACTAATGTTTGGTATATGAGTCTACCATGATGAGTTACAGATCAAGTTTATGTTTCGTTTCCATCTGCTAATTTTTACGGGAGTTATGGCCCTTTGAACTTTGAAAATTCACTGAAATTTCAGTTTTCCGCTCTTTTTTTTCTACACTCTTGCAGTTAATGAATTGTTTTTTTGTATGCAGGTCACTGTTACACTCCATATCAAGAACTGTTAGAAAAGTGCCTCCTGTAATGTATGTGTAATGATATATTATAAAACAAAAACAAAATTGCATTACAATTGACCTAGTAATTATTCTCTTTCCACACACTGTCAAAAATAAGAAGGTTTTGGGAGAATTAACCAATTCATGATTAAACTTAAAATTTTTGAGAACTCCATTGCTGGTTTTTGATTTTACTATGATCAAGTTTTGCTTTAAATCTTGAACAACACGTATAATTTATAACTATAAATCTTTGTACCATATAATAAGGTACATTTTACCTACAACTTTGAGATTAGTGAAATATGCGACCGGTAGGGGACTATGTATTGTTTTGCAATACTTTCAGAATGCTTGTTTTTTTAAAATTGTTTTCCTGTATTGAGTAAAAACTCTCTTTTCCAAAAAATGAAGTTTTCTAGGATTATTAAATAAAATATCTTGACATTTATGGTTCTATAATATTGAATGTATAAAACTTTAATAACAGAAAATTTGTGCAACTCACATAAAGCTTGTTTCATTAAAATTGATACAATTCACTTAATGAATTCAAAATAACATAATAAGTTATTTAAGATTTTCTATTTATAGTTAAAATACTTGACTTTCTCCTGCTCACTTTGTCAGAAAATCTATAAATTAAACCAAATTTTTAAGTTAATAAAACAAGTAGTTAATTAAACAAGTAGTTAATTAAACAAGTTTAAAACCTTGAAATAATAAAATTAACAAAATTAACAAAATTATGTAATTCTTGTCTTTACCTGTCCCTAATTCTAATTTTATGAAATAACAAGTAATATTGGATTACCAAATTGTAATTCTGTAATTCAGCAATCAGACACATCCTGGAAATATTGGTTAACAGCATCAACAGTTAACAGTGTTTTCTTCATACAGTAAAACCTGTATATAAAGACCACTAGTGTTTTTTTCATATTTCAACAGTAAAACCTGTATATAAAGACCACTAGTGTTTTTTCATATTTCAACAGTAAAACCTATATATAAAGACCACTGGTGTTTTCTTCATATTTCAACAGTAAAACCTGTATATAAAGACCACTAGTGTTTTTTCATATTTCAACAGTAAAACCTGTATATAAAGACCACTAGTGTTTTTTTCATATTTCAACAGTAAAACCTGTATATAAAGACCACTAGTGTTTTTTCATATTTCAACAGTAAAACCTGTATATAAAGACCGCTGGTGTTTTCTTCATATTGTAACCAGAATATCATTTGTTTGATTCATTTATTTGACTATTAGTTTACTCAGTATCATTGAGCTTTTTTGTCAAGACAATTTCCAGAAAAAGAAATTCATCAGAAAAAGTGTTCTCATTTTATAAAATTCATTTTGACTATTATACATATATAAGTTCAGTATAAGTGCTAATAATGGCTGTAAAACTACTATTATATACATAGATAGAATTTTTAATGCCACTCGGCACAGTGCCTAGTTAAAGAAGAACACCACTCGTCACTTTGAAATTTTACTCGGCACAGTCACTACATGAAAACGAGAATTTCTTCTCTTAAGTACAGCCAGAGCTTGTACCAATAAATAATGTTTTCTTACTTTTTCTTAGGCTTTTCACGAACTTCAAATTTTCCAGTTTAAATAACCAGTAACTTTCGTTTTGAAGTCGCAGGTTTAGAAATGCTTCCACCTGCAACTGGTTTGTCATCAGGATCAGCGTTAGTCTAATTAGTGTCTTCGAAAACTTCTTTATCAGCTGTTTCATCCTCGTTTTGTCTTTAGGAAGTTATACAAAACAGTTTGTTTACTTTTATTTGACATACTTTACGGATCGACAAGTATATAAACAATCGGAACATCGGTTAGATTTTACATTACACTAAGTAAATTCCGAATGCGAAACAATAGGTTTGCGCATGTGATGCAAACGTTAAAATGATTATGTTGATTGACGCTTGTAACAGAACGGCCGATGTCGTTACATATTGGCCTCCTTTGACAAGATTTTTCCGACAAACACAATAGTATCTATTGTTTATTAATTGCAACAAGCTCCTCGATGGATATGTCTGATAAATTTTACTCGGCACCATGACGAGTGGTAGTAACAGCATCACTCGTCCAAGTACACATTTCACTTGTCAGGATGAGTGGACGAGTGAATAATCGAAGCCCTGTATATAGGTATTTAAGTTAATAATGTTTTAATGTTAACCTTGAAACTGAACTGAACTACCATGGAAACCTGACCCTGAAATGTGACTACTGAAGTTAACTGATCTAAACAGGTTACTTTGGCTAATCTGAAATAAAAAATCTTAGGATAGATTCCCCTGCCAGAAATAGAGGACAGCAGTGGCCCAGTGGTTAAAGTGTAAGCCTTTACACTCAAGTTGTCTCGTCACTGTGAGTTCACTACAAGTTATAAAGGTTTTGCTTTGTGGTAGGTTCTTACTGGTTAGCTCGATACCATTATATATTACTCAGTGGTTTGAAATGTTTATTTGCAACATTGCAGGTACTAGCATTCTAAAGATTGCCATAAGTGTGCAATAATAAAATGCAGATCAGAAACACTTCCACACTCACACTTCGTAAACTTTTCAATCCTCACGATTAATAAAAAGCATCTCATCACAAATAGCTGAAAAATTTATAATGTGACATAAAACAACATTCAACCAACCAACCAACAACCAATCAACCCATCAGTCCATCAACTGACAAACCAACCAACCAATAACCAACCATCCAAAAAAGCAATCAACCAACCGACCCTTCCCAAATGTGTATACAGTGTAACTTCCCAAAACTGACACCTCTAAATACTGACAACCTCCCTAAACCAACATTGTCTGCTCAGGACGGATTTATTCTTATATAAATCATGTAATAATAACTTCAGAAAACTGACACCTCTGTATTCCGAACACCAACATAATTTGTTGGCCCAATCGGCTTCTTTAACAGTAAATAAACTTTCGAATACGGACATTACCTGAGCTACAATAAGAACTTCGTATTACAACTACAATGACAATGTGCACATTGTTTCATTGTTAAATTTGTTTAAGATAAAAATAAAATATAAATAACATTTAAAATATCACTTTACACGATGTAAGTGTTAACAAACACGATCAAATGCACTCACATGAATATACCATTTTATAGCCATATCTGGTAACTGACTAAATTCTGACCTGGTAACGGACTGGAACAAACCAGATTCAAATCCATTTTTTTAAACTTCTGAAAACCAACACCTCTGTAAACTGACCAAAATGACCGGTCCTGTGGAGTGTCGGTTTACGGAAGTTTCATTGTATGTAATGCAGAATCTGCTGTGTTACTATAGTATCTGAAAGTTGCTGATAGTCACTCAGTGATGCAGCAGATGATATTTTATGATATTTCTGAATTATATTTATAAGTTAGTAAGTTATTAAAAGATTCTAACAATATGAAATATCTGGTGTTTTTGGTACTTAAAAATTTAAATAATTATTATATGATGACCTAGAAAGAATACTATAATGAGGTCAAGGTTATTTCTTTTGTATAATTTGTATTACATCTGACCTGTGTATTTTTTGTGAAGATAAAGATAGAACCCATGCCGAGTCCTGTCAGGATAAACCAGCATGCAACAGAAGTAACATAGTCACAAATATGTTTGGAGTTTTGATTTCCATGGAATTGTTGTTTAATAAAGATTTACAGCTGTGAATAAAACATGTGTGATTACAATCTTCTTAAAAATAATCTCTGATTTATGTGAATTATTAGACATAAATAGAAAGTATGGCTTGATAACAACATATTTGAAACAGCGGTGAAATTCAGAGTCTTGATAATGTTTACAAATATAGCTATATTGCATTATTATAACAAGAATCTATTTATGAGTTTCAGATAACTTTCTGTAATTTAAAATTCTAAACATATTTGTTTTAAATTGCTGAAATTTCATCAAACATAAATTTATTTATAAAATATTACATCCCTTAACTCACAGCTGATTTATTATTTGTTCAGAAAGTGGAGAATACTGACTTTGGTTTTCATGTAAAAATGAGAATTGAAAAGCCCCTCAGTGTATCGTAGAAATATCAGTAAACATTTGCTACATTGTTTAGCATACAGAAATAAATTTTTGAACGTTAGCTTGTGATGTCTAAATATAGGAGTTTTATTTTAAGTGGCCCCAGTACAGTCTTGTATTGCCTTTTGCCTTTTTTTAACCAGGTTTTCGTAGAAACCTGGTTTTTAGATTACCTAATGTTGGCGGGCGGGCGGATGGGTGGGTGGGTGGGCGGGCATCAAAAAATGGTTTCCGGATGATAACTTGAAAAGTAAATGACATTTTTGAAAGAAACTTGGCACATACATGTATTGTGATAAGATCTTGGTTGGGATGGCTTTTGGGATAATACATCAAAGGTCAAGGTCACAGTTGCTTGGTCATTTCATAAAATAAGCAACCTCTAGCTATATTAGCTTTAAAGTTCTTAAAATGTCAGTTAACATTGATTTTTTAGTTTCTGAATTTGCATACAAAATCAATTATTTACAATGACTAATTGTTTTACTTTTTCTATTTTATTTTAATTAATTTCTTTTTATTGCTTTTGTTAAATAAATGCACAGATATATTTTTTATGTCAAATTATTGTGTTTACCATATAAAAATGTAAAATTTACATAACTTGTTTAAACCACTGTAAATCAAAGAATTTCTCTATGTTGAATGCATTATGCAAGTAAATGCACACACAGCACAATTCATCAATCTTATAAACTTAAGGGGATTTTTTGCACTCACATAATTAAAAGATTATCATCAATCAGATTGATTAATTATTGTTTTTGGATAATTTACAGCAGACAGTCTATGACAGGGTAGGTATGAATAGGGTATTTCCCACTTATATGACATGCCCTCCAAGGTAGTCTGTCTGTCTGTCCATATGTGTGTAAAATCATGTTTGTCCCATTACTTACACGTTTATGGATGCATTTTGATATAACTTTGCAAAACTGTAAACCAGCATGAGACAATGTGGTATACAATAGGAAGGTCAAAGGTCAAATGAAATCATTTAGGTGGGGGATATTTGGTTTTCAGAGACAATTCTGGTTGTATTTTAATGCATTGTGGATGACATATTTACTGATTGTCAAAATTCATACCATTAGTTAAGAATTTGTGACACATTTTGTTTTTGAATTACATTGAGCTCAATTAGGAACTTGTCTTCAAAATAACAAGTCTTTTGATAGATCATTCTACAAAGTTTATTCTGGTTTACATTCATACTTCAATTCAGAAAGAAAAAATACCCAAAATCTAGGACATGAATATCGTTGATTCATCATCATATTAATGATATCATTTATAATATCATATATTATGACATCGATCATTATTATTAACATTGTTATGACATTATGACACCATTATTATGATATCATTTTGACACCATCATTATGACATCATTATGGCACCATTATGTCATTTATTTTATCATATATTTGTACTAAAATACATAGTTTCTTCATATCCGATATTGATGTAAACTACAAATCAATATCCCCCCCCCCACAATAATCACGTGCACATCCCCAATATCACACCCCTTCTTGGATCCTCTTGGCTATAAGTATCCAGAACGCCTCTGCGTTGTTCTGCTTCGCTGCAGAGGATCATAATCAAACATCATGTTGTCATGGTCCATTGGTCCATTCCTGGAGAGAAAATTTTGGATGAACTGACATCGAATAATTAATTGAAAAATCATCTATGACCACAGGAGATTACATAATAAATGGATAAATTTTCATGTTAAAATCACTCATGTGTGATGACAAATTTTTGTAATTGATGTCATATATGCAAAAATTCAAATATATGATAAAAAGAACAAAGCATGGATAATTCCATATCACATGTCATATCGGACCTCGGCCTAAAGCCCTCGGTCTGATATTGGAGTCGCAGGCCAATATGACATATGAAATGGAATTAGCCATGCTTTATTCTCTATATATCATATATTATGACATCATTATTTATAAAATTGTTATCATATGACACCATTGTTATGACATCATTATAACCTTATTATTATGACATCATTTTTCATGATGTCATCAATAACCAAACTGTCAAACTGACAAAAATGTAGCCTTGACTTAAATTTTTAACTTCAAATTAATCCATAACTTTGATTGTAATTTTATTATACATTATACATTTGTATGCTACTTAAATGCTTAATTTAAATTCCAATTTTTTTTTGCAGAATTTAACTACTATTACTTGTCTCATTGATATTCTTTACCACAATTAATAATTATAAATCTTTAAGTTCCCAATGATACATCAGAAGTAAATTGTATATTACAGAAAGTTAATTGTACAAATTTGATACATTTGGTATTTATATTTTTTTTTTCATTTCTGTAAACCAGAGTTAATTTATAAGATTATCAATTATCAGTTTTTTTGTGTTTTCACTAATTAGTAATTTGTAAAATCATAATTTGATGCACCAGATAATACAAACAATGACTAATGAATATATTAACATACGCATATATAGATATATATAAACATGTATACCTATATAAAAATAGATCTGTTACTAGTACACTGATTTATTGATCATGCAAATTTGAGTAAACTCAAAAAAATGTTTTATTCAAAACATGCTAACTTAAGCAATTTTTGACAGATTTCTAGGAAATTTGGTTTACGTGCATGACAGCATGTTTATAAAATATCCCTATTTGACAAATTGCTTTATAAAAAATATGATTTTTGTGATTTTTTTTTGTAATTATCAGAAATAGAAAATTATATGAATGATAAGCATGATAATAACACAGTTACATTGAGGTGTGTGCTGATCCGTACAAAAATAAAGGTTTTATTCTATACTGATACAGTTATTTTCTAGAATGTTTGTTGTTAAAAAACTTATTCACAGGTAAGTAAAATTAATTAACAGGTTAACAAAATAAATTCACAGGTAGATAACTTCAGTGATAAATATAGAAAAGTTTGATACCAGCAGCATTTTGTGAATCAGGAAGGTTCCTTTTTTAGCTGAAGGCTTAGATGAGCTATTGCAGTCTATCACTGTCTGTTATCCATCGTCTGTAAACTTTACATTTTAATCATCTCCTCCAAAACAACTGTGCCAAATTAGATAAAACTTGGTGATTATCATGCCTAGGTAACAGGCTTTCAGGGTTTGGCCATGTCCAACAAGATTGCTGCCATTACTAAAAATAGCCAATACACAAAAATCTTCTCAGAAACCAAAACGTGCAGGCTAATTTTGATTGGATATTTGGATTTAGCATACCTGGGAACTTATTAATTTTGTTGTTCCTGGAGATTAGATGAAAAATAGGTTACATGTTTTTGGGTATAATTAGGTTAATTTGTAAAATGAGACATTTATTGTTATAACTCAACAACAGCTGAAGATAATTGTATGGAATTTTCACTTTTGATCCTGTCTTGCTATTTTCTTCAAAATGATGTCAAGGTTAAAGGTTAAGGTCATGTCCCAGTTTTTTACCTTTGATGATTTTTTTTTTTTTTAAATTTCAAGTTATAATTGCCTGGGATTTCCGGTTTATTGTATGAATGGACATGACAATTATTTTGATACATAGATCAGGGTATCAAAGGTCAAGGTTATGCATGCACAAGTATACCAGAATTGTTAATTAGACAAAATGCTTGACCTATGTTACAATCTTTTCATGAACTGCAAAAGCTCTCCAGATCTATCTTCATCCATGGTGCCCATTGTGTAAACTTTTCACATTTATATCATCTCCTGTAAAATTACTCAACCAAATTTGATAAAACATGGTAAGAAGCATGTATCGGCTGGTGCAATTCAGATATTTTTTGTAAAGTTGCCATGGCTACCAAAACTAGGTCATAGTGACCTTATGGTATCAGAAATTTATGATAGGAGGAAAAATCTGGTGTGATAGCCTTTCTGAAGTCTTAAGCCTATAGTTCATTTCCTGAAATTCATTTGAAAATGGGTTACGTGTTTGTGCATTCAATTTTGAAAATTTAATAAAATAGCTTCAAATAGTAACAAATTGTCTATTTAAACAGTTCATAACATGGGGTTTCCAGTTTTGACATTTTTTTGAAATCGTCTTCAATATGGGGGTCAAAGTCATGCCTTTGTCATTTACTACTTTTTTCAGCTCTTTTTTGATCATATTTTTCAATTTAGATTTTAATTCATGCTATTTTGAGGTATTTTTCTTTATGTTGCCAAGTTAACAGGTTAGTGTTATTAACTTGTTTATGAAAAAGCTTAAAATTGCTACCGGTATATTTTGATGATATTTAAAGATTTTGTCACACAATTTTCAAGTTATGATGTTTTTATGAAGTTCCCCATCAAAATGTTGTCAAGGTATTTTAGATGTAGTATTCTTAGGACAATTAATATTTAATTTGCACATCATTTGGTCACAAATTAGAGGAAATTGTGATGGTCCCAGTAATAAATATAATTGATTGAACATATTCTCAGGTGACCCTTAAGGCCCATGGGCTTCTTGTTTTCTTTTGCATATACAGTATAACCTGTAATAGCGTCCACCTCTATATTATGTCTGGGTGGACGTTATGTATTTTGCAAGAGTAAAAATGCATAAAAATAATTCATTTGCAATTTTGTTTATTTTTGATACAGTTCTCTAGCATTTGAACTGATGTATTGACCTTTGACCAATATATATACAGTTACGAACTTTGATGGCTTGAGGTCAAAGGGACTCCGGCCAAATATTTGAGCCATCGGGGGGTTCGAGCGATTGAACATCGAGATATGATCGGAGGTTCAGGTTCTCATGATCATCGGCGGACAAAGAATCATTAAATTTGCAATAGACCCATGTAAATGTACATTGTATTTAAAGGTCAAATAATTTAATATTTGAATTAAAATTGTAGTATTCATCTTGAAATAAGTAATGAAACGGTAGAAACGTGACAATTAAAAATACAAAATATATATTCGTCATGATATCTCGATAATGTTTTCAAACTGAAATGTTGACCTACGATCTGTCGTATGATGTTTTATATCTACCGGGCTAGAAATGACACTTTTAATTTCAACAAGTGATGATACAAAATAAACTTACTTAATTCTAATAAAAATAGCAAGCACAGTTATCACTGGTCTTTTTAATCAAAGGAAATAATGATAATACGCACTACTCTACATACTCCAGTGACATGTAAATCACAGAATCCTATGTGAAACCATCAAGCATTGGGGACTGAGGTGTGTTACCGATCAAACACTTCCCCGTGTTAAAGAATTAAAGAACCGTGTATATCTAGCACTTTCTCATTAGGTTAATTAATAATCTCGAGTAGCACTCAACATTTCAGGTACATGTAACTGTTTAGACTAATTAATTTGTTCCACTGAAATCTGTAATATGGCTTCAGCTTGTGTTATGTTTACAAATGACCCGGGACACATCTGTCTGAAAAAAATGTATTCGAGGGAAAGAAGTTGAATTTTCACTAACTTTTTACGTTTGAAAAATATTTATTGTCGAGCGAGCACAGGTATTCGAGGGAAACACACACACACACACACACACACACACACACACACACACACATCTAGTAAAAATCAGAAAATTTAATTTGTCCAATTGGAATATTCATTTTTACTGGATTTTATTCAGCACAAACTAGAACATCAATTTCTGCTAGTAGAGTTCGAGATTCTACTGGGGCCACAATTAAAAGTATCTTTGTTTGCCCTTGCCCTACCCTTTCTTCTGATATTGGGTTGGTAGGTAGGCTTCTCTCTCTCTCTCTCTCTTTCTCTCCCTCTCTCTCTCTCTCTCTCTCTCTCTCTCTCTCTCTCTCTCTCTCTCTCTCTCTCTCTCTCATTGTTTTTTTTTTATAGTTAGGAAACATTCTTCACATGTCACCTTGTGTGTTTACTAGTACATCTTTATCATAGACCTGGTCTAATCTTTATCACAACGGCATTTGTATCGCATTGAATTATAACTGTATAAGAGTCTTGACAACTAACAAGGTTGCCGACTAAATCATGCCAAGGAAAGAGAAATGAACCGGAATCTATTAGCACAGAATCACAAAAAAACAAAACAAAAAAACACAGCATTTTTCAATAAAATTTTTTCAGTCGGCAGGATTTATTACGGTCGGTTGTGCAAGGGGAAACAAACTATATTTTTATTTTGGCCTGGATTCTAATTTGTATTTTTATTATATAAAATCTTGATTTAGCTGTAGACAGCAGTTTTTTGTGATACATCAGATAATATAAGATGTTATCACAGGTAAATCGTGTTTCAAATGTTATTTATTGGTGAACAAGGAAATAAAAACGAGTGCCAACTAGAAGCTAATAAACCATAATGCTTGGCTAAACCAGTTCAAAATAGATATTTCATAGTTTTAATAATGTATACTTCAGACTTAAACACACCATAATGTGTCAAATTGGGGGGGAGTGTAGAGTTGGTGCCACATACATTTTACTTGTGTATTCTGGTGCTATTTATATAACCTGTGCGATAAAGTTGAAAAGTTAATTAAATATTATGTTTCAAAATAATTTCCAGTTTTCATGGCTTGAAAAAACTTGAAATATCAAAAGGGAACACAACCTCTGACCTTGGAGGAGATGCCAGACCATCTCATTTCTTTTGTATCTAATTAATATAGCAGCTGTATAGTCTCCGGCCATGAGATAATAAATACCCACCTCACGGTCATGTAATGGGCATGCTTGGTTAAGGTTTAAATTCATGGCCCTTCATTCATTAATGTTTGGTCTTAATAACTCAACTCGCTATTTCAAAAAGCATTGACACAACATTCAGTTGTAGCTTCGCATTGTAAACAAATATTCAGTTGTAGCCTCGCATTGTAAAGAAAAATTCAGTTGTAGCCTCGCATTGTAAAGAAATATTCAGTTGTAGCCTCGCATTGTAAACAGATATTCAGTTGTAGCCTCGCATTGTAAACAGATATTCAGTTGTAGCCTCGCATAGTAAACAGATATTCAGTTGTAGCCTCACATTGTAAACAGATATTCAGTTGTAGCCTCGCATTGTAAACAGATATTCAGTTGTAGCCTCGCATTGTAAACAGATATTCAGTTGTAGCCTCGCATAGTAAACAGATATTCAGTTGTAGCCTCACATTGTAAACAGATATTCAGTTGTAGCCTCGCATTGTAAACAGATATTCAGTTGTAGCCTCGCATTGTAAACAAACATTGGCTCAATTGACTAAGTGACTAAATGTTGTCCAAACATTTTTTAGATTCAGACATCTCAATGTACTTTGACATTTCCATTTTAGTTTTAATATAGGAATGAAATTAATTTTTCTCTTTGTTATGGAAAAATGAAAGAATTGGACATTTTGCACACTGCATAATTTGCGAAGCGAATTATGTTATGTGTGCAAAATGTCCAAGTCTTTCATTTTTCCATAACAAAAAGAAAAATAAATTTCATTTCTTATAATTCAATTCATAGAATAATAAAAAATAGTAATCAAAACTTTCACAACTTAAATTAATAATAAGTAAAGAAAATTACATCACCAATGCGCAAGAAAAATTACAGAAAAGTAGTTCCGGTAACAGAGCCAATTCTTTCATGCAAAAATAACAGAAAAGATCTGACCAATCAAAATGCTTGAAAGGAAAGAGAATTGAATTATTCAAATTTTATCACATTGATTTGATGTATTTATAAGTAATTTTTACACAAACATTTTGGATAAAACAATTTTTTTTTTCATCATAAATCCCAGTCTATAGATTTTTAGAGACATGTATTCTATGTTTGAACACAGATCGTACAATCAGGACAATTTTATGCACTTTGCATTTAAAATATCTTAAGATTTCATCATCCAGATTTACACACATGTAAACTTTATTATCATATTTTTATACTGAACACAACCCACAAGCAGCAAGCAGCAAAGTATATAAAATGACATATATAGTCTCAAGTGAATTAGTAGGACCAGTGGCAGAGTGGTCTAGAGCAGGTGTTTACAGATCACAGTGCCTGTACCACCTACATTTGAATGCCACTCCAGCAGTTCCTAGTGTAAGAAAGTTTGTCAGTTTGCTTGCCTAAGGTCGGTGGTTTTCCTCTGGCATTCCAGTTTCCTCCAATATCCTGGCCCATAACTGACAGCCTTGAAATAAGTAAAAGAATCTTGATTGAGGCATAAAACACCATTAATCCAATCCAACTACATGTATATCTAATCAAATCCTGTTATGTTAATTGATTAACTAATATACTTGTTAGCAAAAAAAGATTTAAATGTTTCATCATTGATTTTTGGCTTATTTTTTATTTTATTTTTTCCTGATTTGTTTTATGTATTTTATCTGCTATAGTTATGTATAGGGACCTTGGTGGCCAAGTGGTTATAACCTTATAGATCACAATGCCTCTCAATACGCCTAGATTTGAATCCCAGTTAGACAAATCCTACTGCAAGGTAGATTGTTATTTATACATGTATCTCTGCCTCCAAATGATAATCTGCCGTAAAAACTAATCTATATTATGTATTTGTACACTCCTTGTATTTTGAGAAATAGGTTACATTTGACTAAAATAAGTTTTTGTAATTTCTGTGTCATGTTTATACTGTTAATCAATAGACATTATTATTGAAGTGTTAAAACTATCAAGTTATTGTAGAAGATATTGATCAGTATTCAAAGCTCTTTTTTACATATATCTACAACTTTTAAACTTAATAATTAATTGACTGTATGTTAAAACGGTTAAGCCTTTTAAATACCTATACATATGTAAATTAGCTTAAAAGCCTGCTATATAATGAGAATGTAAAGTACATGTTACATGTAACATATTTAATTTTCAGTTGTTGAATTTTTTTTTTCTACTTGTGGATTTTTTAAAATCATGGTAAATTTTGGGTGAGTAATGTATTTTTCAAATATTTAGATGTTTTGAATTTTGATTTTTTTTTTCATACAATTTTTAAAAATCAATTTTAACTAATTGTAATTTGAAAAATCTTACTGTTTCCTATTTTATAATAAACTTTTAATTGCTCAAACACAATCAGAATAATTGGTTATATCAAGTAAAAATATTTACAGATAGTAAATAAATAAATAAAAATGAAATAAATAAATAAAGAAAGAAATTAAAAAAAGAGAAAAATGTTTATTAACAAAAATATGGTATATGAAAGGGAGATAACTCAAGCCAGAACTTTTGCTTGTAATCGAGAAATACTCTTAAGAATACATGAATTTGTAAAGTTTAAAAAGGAATGAGATATTTTTATAATTTGGTGTCTAAAAATATCATAGAAATAAATTTCTGATGCTCAAAATTAAAAAATTTTGTAAATCTGTTGACAATAAAAATTTTTTTTAAAATTCTGTAGCATCTTTCAAACTACAAAAAATAAATGAATAAATTTTGAAAGTGAAAAAAATAAATGAAAATAAAATATTTATTTATTTATTTTTGATAAAAAACTGCCAGATTAAAAAAAGAATGTTGCATGAAATGTTAACTTTTTTAAAGTGAAGTGTCGCATGAAAAGTAAATATTTACAAGTGTCATAATCTGTGAGAAAGTTTTATAAAATAAATATTTCTTTTAGAAATTATAAGGTAAGAAACTTGACTTGTGAATTATTCTGTTTATTTCTTTTTCTATATTGAAATCTTACATAATACAGGAGTTATAGTTTAATATTGTCATCTAGGTGTAATAATATAATGCACTTATTATCAAATAAAAGAGTGCTAAAAAGTACTTTTACACCTTTAAAAGATTTTAATAAGTGGAGAAATTATATACATGTGTGTTTAAATATTTCAATAACTGAAATAATTACATCTTCCCTCTGTTGATCTGGCGCTGATCTGCCTCTGATCAATATGTGTGGAACATATACAGAAAATTATGGTAGATTTTTTTATTTTTTTCTGGAATCATTCATTCCTGTTACATAGTCAATTCATATTAATCAACCATCATCTTCATCATCATCATCACCACCATCATTACCATTGTCACCATTATCATCATCATCATTGTCACCATCATCATCATCATCATCATCATCATCATCATCATCATCATCATCATCATCATCATCATCATCATCATCCAGCTAAGAACATTGTTGAAATTAAATATATAATGGTATACACATAAATCTATTAACTTATTTGGTTTATAAAACAAAACAAAAAAGGGGGTATTTTTGTGATTTACATTAAGTGACATTTAATTATCTTGTAGGATTAACTTGGTTCAGGAGGATTCAACTTTGTTCTTCAGCCAATATGTCATGTAAAAGAAAAATTAAATCGCAGTTTATGTTTCCTTTTATCTGTCGTAAGAATCGATCATTTCCTGGCAGCGCCAGTATAAAGGTGTTTTACTGATAAATAAATCCAGCAAAATTGATGCAAAATGTTGACCTGTGAGAAACATCATTCTGTTTGTAATTATTGAAAACAAATTATACAAATTTCTTAAAGGGAAAGTGCAAAAAGATTCCCTTGATGCCCTAAAAATTTGCAAGACTTCCTTTTGTACCTTCATTCATTATATTCTATGTAAAAATTCTGAATTTTTTTTTTTTTTTTTCAGAAATGTTAAAAATAATTTTATTCGACATTTTTAGGCTTTTTTAAATTTAAATTAAAATTTGAGTGTATAGAGTTCAAATGGAACTTTTTGTATATTTATTCAGTCAGATATCTTTGATATGAAGTCATTTTATTTGCTTTGCTAAAATAAAAAAAATATAACTTTCAATTTTTGTTATTTATTACCGTCTTCCTGATGCTATTGAAACCCTTATAACCGTTGTTTTTGAAAAAAATTGCCAAAACAAAATGTTCTTTTTTGACAGTTTTTATCATCAGAATGGTTTCACTTGAAGAGGAAGTTTATTGTACCCAAATGTTTCTCCTGCTGAAATATCTGTACTAAGAACTGTAGGTCACATGATATTTCTATTGACAAAAAGTGTATAAAAATGGTATATTTCTTACATTTACCTTCCAAATAGACTAGGAGCTTAATTTTAATGACATCATGATGGCATCATACTGACATCATAATGACATCATATATGATACAGCTAAATCGAAAGGTTCTCTTAACATAATGGAATTCGCCAGTGTACCACATGATTAATACCTCTTAACGTTTGTGCGGAATGAAATGGATAACAGTTTACGTCAAATATTCCCGAAAAAAACATCATTTTTACAGGAAAACTGTAACTTTATGTGATTCCAGTTGTCAATAGAAATATTGTACCTGCACAAACGCTATGAGGTATCACTTGATACACTGGCGAATTCCATTACTAAAATAAAAAAAAATTACAGTGTGTAGTTCATTTTTTTGGGGAGGGGGGAACCTGTTATAATTTTCTGAATATATCATTTGCATTTTACAGGATGTATTGGAAATAAAAACTTGAGATTTAAAATCTAATTTGTTAAAATCAATCAACAGTTTGTATTGTTCGGCTTATTTATTAGTAATCAATCATCAGTTATATATATCCCAGTGTATATCTTCACCATATTGTCTTGTAAGTAGAGCACCTGTCAGTTCAAGTAATCAGTATATGTCTAGTATTTATTAACAAGAAAGCTGTTGAGAATCTGCGCCTCCATCATCATGTTTGTAAATTATATGACCATTTGTTAAATCCAACATCAAATTCTCTAAACACATAATATTTCCCTTGTACAAATCAGAGAGCTGCAGTAGTGGCCAAGTGGTTCAGGCACTAGAATTGTAAACCCAAGAGGTCTAACTAACTTGGATTTTGACCCTTGTTTATCAAAAATATATAAAAAGCTGGTCTATATTTATTTGTTCTATATCAGTATAATAGAGTTGAGCAATCTGGAGCGTTTATCTCAAATCAATCCACCACTGTGGACTTCTACTATGGGGAAATTGAAGTGAAAATCTTATCTTTCATAGCTAACATCTAATTCCCTGCTTGGTATCGGTATAATGAACAGAGGAGTGGTGGAGTTAAGTTGAGTAATGGTGTTTAACGTTCCAGTCAAGAATATTTCAATTACATCGAGATGTCGCCAGCTATAGGCGAAAATGCAGAAATTTTGCCTGTGCATGGGATTATACAGCAGGGTTCTTAATCGTGCCATGCCATGACATGGGACCTTGTTTATCTTTAGTTCCCATCTGAATAAAACCCTGACTTTCATTTGGTAATGCTGAGTGCATGGTGAAGAGTAGTGGTGGAAGTTTTGGATGTGGACTAGAACTTTAGAGTCAGTCAGTAATTTGCAATTGTACAGAGCAGATTATATAAATACTTGTACTGGAATTCGCCAGTGTACCACGTGATACCTCATAGCATTTGTGCAGGACAATTATTTCTATTGGCAATGGAATTGCATAAAGTGACGTTTTCCTGTAATAATGACGTTTTTTTAGGGAATATTTGACGTAATCGTTATCTTATTCATTCCGCACAAACGTTAAGAGGTATTGGTCACGTGGTACGCTGGCGTATTCCATTACTCCCACACAAAATGTTTACTTTGATCCTTTAGACAAAAACGTTTCATTTTGGATTCCTGGAGCTAATCTCAGTCCTGAAACTTTCTTGTTTTATCAAACCATGTTTAGCATGTAAGAAAGATTTTTTAAATTTATACAGATTTTTAATGATTTCTTTGTCAAGTTTTTGTTACAGAATTTTTTGCAGTTAATAATCTGCAAGTATTGGCCATTGTTTCCGAAAAATAATGCACTGTTGCTTAAAACATTATAACCACATATGTCTAAACTAAACACATTTCAGGTTAGGATTTTATCTATAACAGAACAGTTTTTTACCGAGTTTAATATATCAACTTTATAGGTATTATGTTTAAACCTGATTTATTGTCGCCATTTTAGCAGTAAAATTTTGACATTTTAAAAGAGTTATTTAAAGGAGACATATAAAGAAAAATGTAAAAAAAAAAAAAAAATTAGAACTTGTGTGAGGTGGCAAAGTTATCAATGACATAATAATGAGGTTTGACTGTTTTCCCTTCAAAGGTAGTTGACAGGTTTTCAATTAGCAAAGTAGGAAGTAATTGAACCCATTACAGATTGCATTTTATAATGGGTAAACTCACAAGCCACACACACACACACACACACACACACACACACACACACACACACTTGATTTTCAGCTATATAATAGAAAAGTTAGTTGTAGAACAAAATAAATGGTTTTTATACAAAGTTTCTTACAAGCAGTATATATAGATATCATAGTTATATATTGACTAATTCCTACACAACAGGAAAATGTTGTATAGATTTTGTGTTATATTCCTTGTTGTGTTAAAAAGAAAAACTTTGAGGAAGTTGTTTACTTTAAAAACATTTGAACACAGAAAATATCATGGAAATGAAATAATTAATATTAATCATGCATGTATCATACATATTAATAATGGTAATATTATTCATACTTTGTCATATATAATATATATAATGATAAAAAATTCAAATTTTTACATTAAATGTGTTTTTCGATGCCATGAGCAGATTTTCTTACAAATATTACTATATTAATTTTCATTCAGTTCATGATAAATATTATAACAGACTTTATATACAGAAATGGCTAGAATAAATGAAAAGTTCTTACAGGGATTCAATCCTTGATCCTATTACATAAAAGGTTCTGTGTTTTACTAACTAAACCACAGAGATCATTTTACATGACATACTTTATGTACAAAATAGCTCAGGGTTATATGATCAATGATTTTTGGGCTCATATCTTAGATATGCTTAGAAACTGGGTCAAAAGATGTGACAGTGCAATTGAACATTTTGTATACTGTACTGGTGACAATGCACGTTCTCACAACATCAAATTCTGGAGAACACTTGCATGTACAGAAATGGAATGAACGATTTCAAATTAAAAGACTAAAAGACCATGGCTTTGAGCAGATAATTTAAAAAAAAAAAATCAAAATAGTTGTTTAAATTGCAAAATTCTGTTTAAATGTATAAATGTATCAAAATAGCCAATAAGGAAGGAAATAAATGGTATGGTTGCCATGGATACAGATGAAAAGTCAGCAAGGATAATATGTAATTGTCCATCTATTTAGAATTAAATTTCTCTGCATCATTATTATATAGTATGGAGCATCAGATTGTAGTTGTTGAGCATTGATTATAAAAGGGATTTAGAATTACTTCCTATCTTGTTTTATAAAAGGGTTCAAAAGTGCTTCAAACCATTATTTAGTCCAGACATAAATTGTAGTTTCTGTCATTGTTAAATTCCATTTGCTATTTGACATTTGGTATTTAAGAAGTAAATTACTGTAATTAGCGGAAGAGATGAGAAGTGAACAAGGAATTATGGGAATGTATGATTTACGAATGTTTTTATTGGGTGTTATATCCTCCAGTAGACATTTGATTACTAATTGAATTTGCATATAAAACACAGATTTAGGTATCTGAGCTAATTCTATTGACCCTGTTATACATGTACTTTATTGTTATTTAACATTCATAGTATGTGTAAATGGCTTAGGTATGTGTAAACGGCTTCATTGATTTACAACAGTACCATTTGCTTGTTGGTTTTAAACGTGTGTTTTCTGTCATTCAGTTACAGTTTTATCTGTAAGAATAACAGGAATACTTCTGCATTCATACAGGCCTATGACGTGGCATCATATTTCTTCAGGGTTATGTCTTCACATGTCATGAAAGAGACTTGTTCATAGGGATCTGTCTACATATGTCATGGAAGGGACTCTTGTTCATAGTGTTCTGTCTTCATGTGTCATGGAAGTGTCTTGTTCATAGGGTTTTGTCTTAATATGTCATGGAAGTGTCTTGATCATATGGTTATGTCTTCATGTGTCATGGAAGGGTCTTGTTCATAGGGTTATGTCATGTGTCATGGTTGGTCATGTTCATATGGTTATGTCTTCATGTGTCATGGAAGGGTATTGTTCATAAGGTTATGTCTTCACGTGTCATGAAAGAGACTTGTTCATAGGGATCTGTCTACATATGTCATGGAAGGGACTCTTGTTCATAGGGATCTGTCTTCATGTGTCGTGGAAGGGTCTTGTTGAGAGGGTTTTGTCTTCATATATCATGGAAGGGTATTGTTCATAAGGTTATGTCTTCATATGTCATGGAAGGGTCTTGTTCATAGGGTTTTGTCTTCATGTGTCATGGAAGGTTCTTGTTCATAGGGTTATGTCATGTGTCATGGTTGGTCATGTTCATATGGTTATGTCTTCATGTGTCATGGAAGGGTCTTGTTCATAGGGTTATGTTTTCATATGTCATGGAAGGGTCTTGTTGGGCGAGTGGTCTACAGCACATACTTGTGGATCACAATGCCTCTTCATTTGAAATCCACTCAGGCAGTGTGAGAAGGTTTATCAGCTTGTCAGAGTTTGGTGGTTTTTCCCCATGTACTTTGGTTTACTCCTGCATCCCAGAATTAACTGCCTTGATATAAGTGTAAGTCTTTACTGGGTTATAAACACCATTAATCCAATCCAATCCAATCAGAGATATGTTATGGAACTGAACATTTCAGAATTAAGCACTTGTTCTATCATCTCATTTAAGTTGCTAAGAACTGTCTCTGCCCATACCCAATAAAGATTTAACTTATCGTCAAAATTGTCTAACAAAGTCCTTTGTTTTATAATGGATTCTTCAAAACAAACAGAATTTGATGGCTAAGTTTAGCTTAGAAGAAATACAGTTATTTTGACTTTCCTAAGCTCTATTCACACAATCTGCTTCAGTTGCGTAAAAACAATATAAAACCCTGAGAATGTATAATAACTTAGGATAGACACATTCCAAGGAATAACAGTGTGCATGATAGGGAAGGTTTATTGGTAATAATGCTTTAATAAAGTATTGCAAAAATTGAAAACATGAACATTGTGTTTTCATTTATTATTTAGAAACCTAACTAAAAAGTTATTTTTTGTCAAAACTGCATTATAAAGACAAATTCACATTTCTGACAGAAAATGAGTTCCATCTTTTTTGGCATCCCCACCTAATATCTTATCTTTTACCTGTATCAGATTTAATTAAAGAAAATTTTTACACCTGTGCAATCTATATTATGCATAAACAAAAAAAAAAATAAAAATAAATAAAAAATTTAAAAAATAATAAAAACTGAGTTATCCAATAGTTCATAACCAGTTTGAATGTCTCGAAAAAAGACAAAATTTGTGAACACATGTCAGTTGACAAATTTTTTCTAATAACTGTTCAATTTCTGTGTTGAAATATTCTTTAATTTTAGATTAAAAAAAAAATTAAACTTTTCTTGTATTCATTTCTAAAATACATTTTTATTTTTATTTTTTTTTCTCATTGTAGTCTGAATTTCTAGTCAAATAAAGGGGAGATAATTTTATATTCTGTTTAGTAGATTCCGATATCACAACATCAAATACAGATTTGTTTGTAGCCATTAAGACTTAATTATATTATATCTGTTACTTTTTTCACTTTTTTCCTGCTGAAATGATGAATTTGCATTGTGTTTGTATTTATATTTATTTCCATGATAACATTTGACAGGTATTTTATTTCTTCCTGTGTTTCTGCATTAGTAATGTCCTTTTAATGAGATCTACCTGTAATTTCATTTATTCAGCTCGGACATACAATTTATATTTACTCAATGAATATTCGTGCTTTATTTGTTAATTCATTTTGTTACCATGGTAACAGTTAATTAAAATTCATTTTAATTAGACCTTATTAAGGTTAATTTGTTTTTTCTTTTTAATTATTTCTGCTTTGGAAAAAAAAAAACCAGAAAAATATTTTGTCATTTGGTTTGTCTTTTTGTAAAGCTTGGAAGACATTTATACTTTGATGGTGGACAATATTCAATCATGAAACTGGAAATTGAGATCGAAATCTGGTACAATTTAATTTAAATTATTTTAATTTTTTTTTTTAATTTATATTTTAATATGGATCTATATTTGTCATTTACTTGCGATTCTTTTTTCACTTTTTACAATTTTAAACTATTTTAAAATTTTTTTAAAATTTATATTTTAATATGGAATTATAAGCATAATAGCTTGGAATTCTTTCATACAGATTTTGGCATTAGAAGCGTTCAAGAGGACTTAAAAAGAACAACAAAAAAGGACTAAATTTTGGGACTTCATAATCATGTGGCAGTAAGAAAAAAGAACAAAAACATTGTATTATAACAAGATTTTAAATCTTTTCAAGCTGTATTCATTCATCTATTAGGAATAGATTGGCATTAGTCAATGACCATAACTAGTTAGATATGTGGGATAGTGTGGACTGTGAATCCGGAATTTATAATCAGTGGCTGCCTCAATATGTGTTAATTATGTCTGCCTATAGCAGACAATTTGTTGTTACTCAAGACAGATTTTTTCAGAGACATCTCCTATGTTTCTTATCTGATCGGGTTGAAATTTTGTCAATTGGTAGGGATTGACCATGGGGAGGTCGCTTCCTCACCATTTTTCGGAATTCTGAAAGACTTCGGAGAAATCTAGTTAAAACCACGGAATTCCAGAGAGTTCTTTCTTTCTTTCTTGGAATTTCCTCCGCTATTTGGAGCATCACTTTAGAGAGCAGATACACAGACATGTTCTTCCTCGCAAGTATACATTCTAGTTGTAAAGTAAATGTTTTCAGATATACATTTCTGTTTTCTCAATTTTATAAGAGAGAAAGAGAGAGTTGAGTTGAGTAATGGTGTTAAATGTCCCAGTCAAGAATATTTCACTAATATTGAGACATCGCCAGCTTTAGGCGAAAGTGCAAAAATTTTGCCTATGCGTTGCGCTGATGGCATTATACAGCAGGGTTCTTTATCATGCCATGCCTGCCATGACAAGGGACCTCGTTTATTTAAGTTCCCATCCAAAAGAACCATGACTTTTGTTTTGTAATGCCGAGTGCTTGGCGAAAGAACAGTCACTACCACCCACTTTCAAGTCTTGGGTCAGACCTGGCGGGGGTTCATCCCACGACCTTCCACTTACGGACCGAGCACTCTACCAACTGAGCTACTGCAGTGGCGAGAGAGAGAGAGAGTAAATATAATGAAAGGAAGAATTGCATTGCATGTAAACAAAACATAACAAAATGCTGTTTTAAAGAAGGCTGTTCTTATGACACAATACCCAAAATTTTAAAAAATATGGTCCTTACTGGTAAACTTGTATTATCAAATATTTTACCACATGTACAACTTTGTGAACAGAATGCCAGTCTTATATTTGCAATTACAAATATGTTTTTTAAAAATACAAGTAATATTTCAGAATTTAAAAAATTTGTCAGTTTTACAAAATACCATGTACAGTAATTGGCATTATCACTTTCCTTTATTGGAATGTTAAAATCTATATTTTACAGAATGCTGGTCTTATTGTCATTCTCAATATCTTAATACTGTATCAGAAAGTAGAGATCTGTATTTTACAGAATGCCATGTTATTGGCATTATCATTTTCATAATCATTAAATACTTTATTGGAAAATAAAAAATCCTCACATTTTATGGAATGCCTACTTATTGTCATTCTCAATATCTAGAATGTAGAGGTCTTTATTTTACAGAATGCCATGTTATTTTCATAATCATTAAATACTTTATTGGAAAATAAAAAATCCTCACATTTTATGGAATGCCTACTTATTGTCATTCTCAATATCTTTAATATTGTATCAGAATGTAGAGATCTTTATTTTACAGAATGCCATGTTACTGGTTTTATCATTTTCATAATCATTAAATACTTTATTGGAATTGTAAGAATCCATATTTTATGGAATGCCGACTTATTGGCAATCTTAGTATATCTATTAGAATGTAGAAAACAAACACAATGATATTATAAGGAAAGTCTGCCTCTATCATACAGTACAACTTTGGTAATGTTGTTAAAATTACTTGCACCATCAATTAAGTTGTTTGTCTAACATAAGCTTAATTTTGGAATCTGTATTCCGTTTACATCTTGTTAGAGAGAAATAAACACTTATTGCTCATTTTAAGACTAACTAAACTTGATAAGGATTGATTTTTTTTTTTCTCTGGGACTTGCCTTGTGGTGGTTAAGTATACCTAATATATACACTTCCAGCGGGTTTTCATGTCATTGGTATTTCTACAAAGACACGGGAAGTGTGTAAGTGGCTAGTTATCATTCTTCTTAATTAACGGTAAGTAAGACAGTACTCATTCTAATTGTTATCCCTCAAATTTTCAAACTTTTTTTAAAAAATAATAATAATAAAATAATAAATAAACAAAGATATTAAAATATCATTGCCACTTTGTTTTTAATTTAAGAAATTTCTGTATTGATTTTTAAGTTTTGATGAAATTATACAGATTATAGTTTTAATTGTAATTGTAAAAAAAAAAAAATGAAAATGTCATTTAAAATATTTTTTTTCATGATTTTTTTTTTTGAAAAGGAGTTGGAAAATTTCTACAAAAATTTGAATTCTAAACTTATATTTAAAACCTGAAGGGCTTCCGTTTGTATCCCTTTTGTTCCCAAACCTTATTATTTTGAGCAATCAAAAACGAAGAAATCAAGTAATTTTACACATTTATGTGAAAATAATTTAAAAAAATATATATATTTTACAAAAAATTAAAAGGTTGAGGGTAACAAATGAATTCAAACATAAAAAATGAACCATTCATATTCCAAATCTGTTAGAATTAATTAAAACAGAAGAAAAAATTTACAGCTTTTTTAAGTCGAAACTACATCTCTTAGAATGGACCTTGGTGAATTAGTACATGAAGTCTTAAGCATGTGATCACATATCAGTGTTTTAATTCACTGCCTAGGTTCAATTTCTCTTTGACAGATGTTATTGTGAGAAAGTTCATCTGTTTTTAATAGATCGTTGGTTTTTCTGGGCACTCTGGTTTCCTCCACAAGTCCTGAATCGACCACCTTGATAAAAGTGAAGTACCCTTGACTGAGTTATTGAACACCTTTAGTGCATTCACCACACATTAGAGATTTTTAAGTATGTTATTATTAAATATGAAGCTAATAACTATAAAATATTGTTTATAATGTAAGTCTGAGTGTAAAGAACAGGTGCTTGAATCCACAACCTCATACCTACAAATTACTACAGGTAACCTTCATCTATACTTACTGTTTATATATGTTACAAAACATTTACAGCTTGTGTGTCCCATAGAGAAAACATCTCTCAGATGAACTGAAATTATTTATATGATGTTTTATATAAAAAACTGCAATCTTTTGATATTGAAAAATTCTTTGGTACAGAAATAATCTACAATGTAAGAGAACTTGTGATCACTTTTCAGAGCCATGGATCATACACATCTAGTGAGATTACTGCTATGATATAAGGAAAGATAAAATTCTAGATAGAATTCTGTTTTATTTGAAATTATATTGGAAATCAGAAAACGGAAATGTTTCACATAGAAGCCTTTTAGTGCACCGATATTATTTATAACTTGTTACATAAATACCAGTTTGAATATAGAAACATTGATATTTTTGATATATTTTTATGTTAAAACACATGACAGGTATTTTTATATACAGAATAATAAATGGATATATATATATATATCCAGTTATGTATATTGTTAATTTAGTGAACCTCATTTTCCTTGTTTTTATTTTATACAGTTATTTATGTTTAATCTTCAGATCTTGAACTTTTAGATAACTTTGATTCTAAAATAAAACCTAAAAGTGCAACTGTTGGGTTATTAGTTTACCATTGGTTGATGATTGTTGGAGCTGTTAAGTGACTAATTTGCCATTTGTGGATGATTTTAAGGTGTTGAGTGACTAATTTGCTATTAGCTGATGACTTTTGGAGCTGTTAGGTGACTAATTTGCCATTGGTTGAAGATTTTCAAGGTGTTGAGTGACTAATTTGCAATTCCTTGATGATTTTCCAGCTGTTAGGTGACTAATTTGCCATTGGTTGATGATTTTTGGAGCTGTAAGGTGACCCATTTGCCATTGGTTGATGATTGTTGGAGCTGTTTGTTGACTAATTTGCCATTAGTTGATGATTTTTGGAGCTGTAAGGTGACTCATTTGCCATTGGTTGATGATTTTTGGAGCTGTAAGGTGACCCATTTGCCATTGGTTGATGATTGTTGGAGCTGTAAGGTGACCCATTTGCCATTGGTTGATGATTTTTGGAGCTGTAAGGTGACTCATTTGCCATTGGTTGATGATTGTTGGAGCTGTTAGGTGACTAATTTGCCATTGGTTGATGATTTTTGCAGCTGTAAGGTGACTCATTTGCCATTGGTTGATGATTGTTGGAGCTGTTAGGTGACTAATTTGCCATTGGTTAATGATTTTTCAGCTGTTGGATGACTAATTTTACATTGGTTGATGATTTTTAAAGCTGTTAGGTGACTAATTTGCCTTTGGTTGATGATTGTTGGAACTGTTAAGTGACTAATTTGCAATTCGTTGATGATTTTTCAGCTGTTGGGTGTGTTTGCTATATGTTGATGGTTTTTCAGCTGTTGGGTGTGTTTGCCATTGGTTGATGGTTTTTCAGCTGTTGGGTGTGTTTGCCATTGGTTGATGATTTTCTCTAGGTACTCTGGTTTTCTCCTCAGCAATTCACAAACCAAATACTACTGATAAAGTGAATGAAACTTTTATTTGAAACATTAGTGTGTGTGTGTGTGTGTGTGTGTGTGTGGCCGGGTGTCATGAGAGAGAGAGAGAGAGAGAGACTGTTGTGGGTTAAAATACCATTCCATCAAATTCACAAAGATGTCTCATAAAAAGATTCTTCTTGAAATTCAAAACACAAAAGAAATGCAGAACATTATAGAGAGAGAATACTAAACATTTATTAACATTTGTAAGCAGCATCTGTTACCTTCTGGGTTGTTTTTGCAGTATTTATTTGTGAACAAATAGAAGCTATTACACTGTATTTAGTTGGTATGTAACAAGATGAAGAAGCCATCATTTATCACCTTATGTGATTACCATCAGATAGTTTGACATTGTATAACTGTGTTTTGTGATGGATAATGATGATTGATTGATTGATTTTATTCACACTTTAAATAAGCGTAGTGATGTGAAAGAATAATATTGGAATTGTAAATTAGAATGACCATTTAGTTAGTCATAATGTCAGACATAGCATAATATAACCATTTAGGAACTTGCTATCTTGATGAAAGTGAAAAACTCTTGACTGGGGACTTATTTCCTCTCCTATCCATTCAACATAAAGTTAAATTTAGTAAATCAAACGACAAAACACTTTTGCAAATTGTCTGACTGGAATGGATAAGGCTTTTGCAATTGACAACAATAGAATTGATAGAACTAATGGATACTCCCCAAATAAAGGGTAGTTATAAATGGGCTTAATTTCTCAATTCAGACATTTTTGTTTAAATTAAATTTTGCAGAAGAAAGTAATTGTACACTACACATCTTCTCATCAAGATTTATGTATCTGTGAAGTTTGATTTTGATATCTTATTAGGCTTTGGGTTATGTCCTGGACAAAATTTATGTAAAGCTGTAATTATATTCTCTCTCTTTGGGGAGCCTAAAAATATCAATTTCTATTTCATTGCAGGGTTAGGGTTAGATGTATTTTTAAAAATGCTGATAAACCCTCAATCATTAATTAACTTATTTATCCGTTTTTGCAAATGCATTGATGATCCTTCTCCAAATGATGTGACATAGGATAGCTAATAAAATTAGATCATCTAACCAAAAGCCTAAATCTCATTCCAAATGCAATTATTTAAAGCAACAGGCCTTTTGCAAGAAAAATTTATATTTAAAAATCCATCTACAAATCAATAAACAAGTCTAACCTTTGGAAGAGTGGTTGTGTTGCCAATTGGTCTGCAGTGCTCGATTACATATCACGGTGTCCTTCACAACCTCTGTTCAAATACCACTTAGACAAATCCTAGTGTAAGAATATATGCTTGCCAAAGGTTGATGGTTTTCTCCAGGCACTCTGGTTTTCTCCACCACCTTATCCCTGATGGTCTCTACTTTAGTGAAAAAAACTTTACCATGGTAACCACAAATAAATTCATACTACTCCACTATGGACAAGGAATCTTAACACATTGATAGATCATCAATTATTAAATATTATCCAAAAAAAAAAAAATTTAAAAATTAAAAAAAAAAATTATAAAAATTTACAGATCAATATTGTTTGATGTGAAGTGTGTGGGTTATGATTTCTGTATATGTAAATTTCATATTGTAGAAATTTTTTTCTGTTTGAAAAAATATCAACCAGAGAAATCTGACTTATACTTTAGGCATTTTAAAGCTAAAGAACCTGCCCGTACAGTCAGACTTTCTTAACTTTTTAATTGAAGAGTTCCACAGACTTTGACATCTACATGTATAAAACATGTATTATTTTAGTTAATTTTTACCAATGTTAACAGCTTCCAGGGCTGAAAATTCTATTTTCAGTCGGGGCCTCAGTGGCCGAGTGGTCTAAAGCGCGTGCTTACGGATCATAGTGCCTCTCACCGCCTGGGTTCAAATCCCACTGAGGACAGATCCTAGTGTGAGAAAGTTTGTCAGTTAGCTTGCTGAAGGTCGGTGGTTTTCTCCAGGCACTCAGGTTTCCTCCACCATCAGACCTTACTGCCTTGAAAAAAGTGAAAGAATCTTGACTGGGGTGTAAAACACCATTATTCCTCTCCACTCCACTCTATTTTCAGTCAAAACTATAATATTTTTGATGAAATAGTAGAAGCCTATCAAGTTACATAAAGTGGGAATTTTTCCAAGGGGTAATTAACACTTCTTGGCAAATCTTAAAATGAAACTAAAATGAGATTTTTAGAAATAAAGCAACATTGGCAGGTTCTTTAAAAGATTTGGCATATATTAATACCTCTAACTCTTGTGGTGTCATAAAAGTCTTCTTTTATAAAGGATAATATAAGAACTATTTCAGTCGATGTTTGATCAGACCGACCAATCTGTAATGAATTTGAACACTTAAGATACAACATTAATTAGTTTTATTAGGACCGAAAAATTAGCTTGGCAGAAATTGAAGAAATTGGTTAATAAAACTTCTTTTAATCAGATAATATAATTATTACTGCAAAGATCGGGGATTAATTATCAGGATAATATGGAAAGAATTACTCCAGTGAATTGGATGATATTTTAATTACTTTTCCGAATTATTGTTATAGATAGATAAAGGCTAAGAGTCACAGTAATATATAGCAAGTTAATAGATGGATTATGTCAAATTTTGTTCTTTGGGTTGTTGTGATCATGTTTGATTAATACTGATGCCTGACCAGCATGCAATGAGTGCAGTGAGTAGAATGTCTTTGACGGTATAAAAATGTAAATACAGGTACATGTATCTTCATGACATTCATGTCTCAAAATTTCATGCAAGAAATGTATATATATATATATATATAGGTTGTTTTGGTTTTATGCTGTTTACAACACATCAGCATTTTTTCATCTGTTCATTATTCTCAGAATTATTTTAAGAACAGTTTTGTTTATGTTTAAGATGTGCCTGTGTGTTGATGCCTGCTTTGCACCAGGGTGTGAGTAAGGAGATTTTTTGTTAAGGTGATAGCTCACCAAATCAAGAAAGCTGAATCTCAAATTTAAAAGTTTTATGTATGACTCAGCTGGAATTTGACTCCTGACCTTTGATGAAAATGCTCTACCACTGAGCGATCGAGGCAGTATATATATATAATATATATATATATATATATATATATATATATATATATATATATATATATATATATATATATATCTATGCATTAAGTATTGGTAACCATTTAGTTAGCTTTGTGTTATTAGGCTCTGGTTTTGTTGTTTCGTTAGCTTTGTGATATTTAGCTCTGGTTTTGCCATTTAGTTAGCTTTGTGATATTTAGCTCTGGTTTTGCTGTTTAGTTAGCTTTGTGATATTTAGCTCTGGTTTTGCTGTTTAGTTAGCTTTGTGATGTTTAGCTCTGGTTTTGCCGTTTAGTTAGCTTTGTGTTATTTAGCTCTTGTTTTGCTGTTTAGTCAGCTTTATGATATTTAACTCTGGTCTTGCTATTGAAAAATAATGTCCTTAGTAGTCTATCAGCAGAACATATTTTATTTAGCTTAAATTAATTTGTCTATGGATCCTGTTAAGTTCATTTGTCTGTGGAAACTGTTAGAAGATTATGTTTGTCTCTTGTCTTATAAGTCTCATTATTTATTTTATAAATCTATTTGGTGATTCTTCAGGATAATTTTTATTATTGATTATCAAGTTTCTATTTCCTGTTTAGTTATGGAGATGTCTTTGATGATGTTTTGGTATTTCAAGAGCAGAGTTTTTTGAAGTGTTTCATATATATGGGTATAGAAAAAAGAAAATGTCCAAATACAGAGATTGAGAAATTTTCCAGGGTTAGTGTTAACCCACCTTAACCCTGGAAAACAATTAAATTTTAGGAAAGTAAAACACATTTAAACTTTCTTTGTTGTTGAATAAAAATGCATTGCAAATTGCATGGAACGCTGACCTTGAAGTGTTAATCTGGATGTTTAAGTTATTGAATTCTGATTAAAGTTTTATGTAATAACAGTTACAATGGCACAAAATAATGAGATACCAATGGTTTTTGAGAAAAATATTAGTGAAGTGTTTTGTAATTAGTTAGAAAAGAACTGAGGTCTTTTACTTCTCTCTGCAATGACATAATCAGTGATAAAATTAATGATTAGTGTTAGCTAGATTGATTGACAAAATTGTTGATATGATGTAAAATAAATTACAAAGTTCTACATGAACTGAACTAAAATCTTATTTACTTGGCTGTTTAATGCTGAGATGATTGTATTGAAATTCCTAATCAACATCAGTGGTCATATTTATTTATTTATTTATTTATTTATTTATTTATTTATTTTATTTAATTTTAATTTAATTTTTTTTTTGGGGGGGGGGGATGTAATGTTAGAAAACAACCATGAAAACATAGAAAAATAATATAAAAAGCAATAATAATTGTGACTTGAATTAATCTATCAAATAATGGTGTTTATTGATGACAAGCGATTTATTAACCCGTATCCGACATGTTACGCTGTCGTGTTGTTCCGACTTTATTGCGATGGCTGATGCTGAGTTTCCTGCTTACGATTTTAATTGCAATCATAGAGAATTGATCCATTCTTTTTAATGAAATATAGGATATGTTCTCATCATGTTTTATATTGATTCTGTCACTGTAAAATTGTGGACATTGATATCTGTATGTAAGTGTGAATTTACATGTAGAAATCTGGTAATTAATTAATCTACCAGTTCTTCTAAGTTGTAAAATAAAACATATTAATTTTGATTTCAAGTTAATTATTAAAAATAAGCTAATTCTATTTAAAATGAGTACATGTTTGTCTTTCTCAAAAGAAATGATGGTCAAAATTTAAAAAAAATAAGTTCTGAAAATGTCCTGACGGATCTGTTTTCATAAAGGATTATATTGTTGTATATAAAAAACAAAAAACATAAAGTTGTATTTCCTTATGAGCTGTAATCTTAACATTGTTATTCTTATACCATTGATTTTGGTTGGAATAATGGTGTTAAGATTTTTTCATTTTTTAAGGCAGTCATTTCTGAGATGGTTGAGGAAACTAGAGTTTCCAAAGAAAAACCACCAACCTTCAACAAGCTAACTGACAAACTTTCCAATTTAGGAGCTTCTTTTGACTACTCTGCCACTGAGGCCCCCAGGCTGCTATCATAAAGAGTTTGTTGTGTAGGAACTTATTTTGACTATTCTGCCATTGAGGCCCGTGGGTCATCCTCATCATACAAGTTTGTAATGTTTGTGTATTTATATAAAAGAGTTGTTTATCTTACATCTCTGCCAAGTTTTTATAAGTTTTTTGTAATTTGTAATTTATATAATTGTTTATTCCCTTATTCTCTAATTTATTTAGGATATTTTAATTTAAGAGTGGTAGAGAGGAGGGAAATTGTTATCACCACTTTATCTATCCCCAGTCTTACGGAAATTAAATGCACATTTTATATAGTTGTTTTATTTACATAGTGCAGGTGAAGCAGTTATCTTTGTATACAAGCTTATTTTGTTTATGATAGAAAAGTGATCAAACTTCAAGAAGATTGAGGAAATAAGTCTCTACACCTGGTCTGTTATTGTCAGAAGTTTTACGAGGTGCGTGAAGGAAAAAGATTGGTGCTCAGAATAAAGGGAATTCAAGTGATCTTTTAAAATCTTTGGAACTTTTTCTCAAATTAACAAACATTAATAAGAAACTGATGGTCAGTGCAGTTTGAAAGACCAGAAGTTATACATAGCATAGAATAGGAACAGCAAATCCCTTATTGATAATTGATTATTGTCATTGTTTTCACAAGAGTTATGTCCCTTGAGAAGAGCATTAGAAAAAAAACCGCCAAAAGATATGCTTCTTTGATGAGCATGGAAAATTGTTTCCTCTTGCTTAAGTCACATATGATAGGAAAACTTTTAATATTTCAACAAGAGTTATCTCCCTTAATCAGATTACAGGAAAAGAAAATCTCTTGTGTTTTAACATTAGAACTATGTACATGTACCTTAAAGACATAAATTATTATTATTATTTTTTTTTTCTGTCTATCAAATGTTCAATGATCAGCAAACTAAATGAAAAATGCAAGTTAATTTTTGTTATTAAATTTTTTCAAATATAATAATGTGGTCATTTCTAAGATGTTGATGGGAAAAAAAACAGACAAAACAGCAATCCTTGGCATTTACACTTATTACACTTCTAAAATTAAACTTAAAAGTCACACTAGGATCTGCCCTGATAATGCATGACCTAAAAGCTAGGCTCAGAGAAGTGCCGTAATATATGCTGGGATTTTCAGGGATTTCCCAGAAGCAAGATTTCTGCGTCTCTGGCGCGATTTCATTATTCAGGACTCTTAAAAAACTACTCCCCGCGTCTGATAGGACTCGTTAGCAGGTTAAGCTCCTTTTTAATAAATTGCATTTAAGGTTCAATCCAGACTGGTCTGCAATATTTATAATAAATATGTATACAGATGGTCCAATAATGACCCTCTGTTATAACAGACTGATTCTGATGATAATACATTTGTAACTTGTAAGCATAGTATTAAGTAAGTGTATAAAATAAAGGATCTTTTTTTATAAATACAGCTCCGAGCAACCAACAGATTTTGTGGGACTCTGAAAATTTAGAGTGAGACTCTTATTTCAAAAGTAAGAGAGTCCCTAGGACTCTTGACCCTTGGCATCAAGGGAAACCCCTGGATTTTATTGAAATTATTGAAGATTTATTTGCAACACTGATTACAAAACATCTCATTTTTTCCGGGAAATTTAATCATTTATTAAAACTTGTATATATAACTTGATCTGACATTTATCAGTAGCAGATTTATGGTTGAAAATAAATACAGAAATGAAATGTAGATTTTATTTTCCAACTTTTTGATTGAAAATGCAATACAAGCGACTTTATCAGATTTCTTGAAATTGCGGTTTAAATTTTCCCCTGAGATTAAATGTACAAGTAGTTTTATCAAATTGGTTACCAATACAGTTCAAACATTATCCTCCATGTATCAGATTATAATAGTTTATATATATATATTTTGTATTTTTTATAAATATTGTGTTCAGAATGAATTGCTGAAGTTTGATGAAAATTTCAGATAAGTTTGTTTGTTGGAAAGTTGCATGAATAGTTAGCATATATCAGAGAAATGAGGAATTTCCAGGAACTTCAATCTCATTTTTAATTTCCAGTCACAATATTAAAGCTATATATATCTTGTAACAATGAATTTCATGACAGATTTCTTCCCTGGGTTAATGGATGTTATTTAAAGAATTGATTAAGGCTTCACAGATGTCAATAAATTAAAGATGATTGTTAAGATTTTAATAGCTGTCCACATATACAATTTTAATAAGTCAGAAGATTAAGTTTCCTTTTGACCTATACTGTTGCTTAATGTAACATCTCAGATCTGGTGCTGTCACTGCCAAGGTTCCGATTCAACTTTGTAGTGTGAAGCAAGCATCAGCTCACCTAACAAAGATTTCTTGTTTTGTCTAAGCACTGAGTTTACTCCATAACTGACCCCAAGAATTTTAACTCACCATGCCCGTTAAACATACACCATTTCCGATGACGGAGTTTTTGAGTTGAGTGGAGCAATGATATGTATACAAGTTTAATTATGTACTTTCCTCTGTATACCTATAATGTCTAGTTTTGACTCCCATAAATCTGCTGATCTCTGATATGTATGTAAGGATGTATATCAATGTTTATTGTTATGTAACTACATTCCAAGCAACAAAATAAAAAATTCTAAATAACAGACATGTCCGTCATAACTCCTAATCAAGCATCAGCATCGAACTTGTCCGTCATAACTCCTAATTGAGCATCAGAATCAAACATGTCCGTCATAACTCCTAATTGAGCATCAGAATCGTGTCTGTATATAGATATAATGTTGTCTGTCAGAGCTGAATTTATTGGATTCTGAGAATGGGAAATCAGAAAACAGTCAGTCATCAAAAAAACCATCATGTTTGCTGCTATTTATATACGAAAAACAGGATTTTAAAGGGCTAATAAGTTCTGCCCAATTTATGTTTTATTTGAAGAGTGTAAGACATTTCACTGACAGATGGTTGTGGTAGAAGTATTTACCCACATTGATGCTTATTTTTTGGTAAAGTTTTTCAGACCTACTAGAATTTGTTTCCAATACAATAATGTAAGGAATTAAAACTTGGTATTCAGTTTTTGTCATACATGAAAGACATGTTACCATAAGCTTAAGCAAAGATCATATATGGATGTTTGATATATCAACAAGCCATTTTTAGCTCAACTGTCTACAGCCAGCTGAGCTTATTGCATGGCGGAGCATCTGTGCCTCCATGCATGCATACCAATCTTTCCTGAAATCAGTTGATCAAATAAAACAAAATTTGATGTAGAAGGTCCCTTATAAGGTGGAGTAGCTTAAAATTTGTGATTTCAGGTTTATCCTAAATTCAAGAATGGTCACTGTTACAATTATAAAAAAAATCAGCAAAAAAAAAAAATGTTGTATTTTAATTTATGAATATTTATTTGCTTCCTCTGGTACTCCCGGAATTTATCATTTCTATCCTAAATCATGATAATGACTGGAAAACCTGAAAATTACATATTAAAAAACCAATAAGTTTTGAAGATATTTTTTGAAAACTTTACTAATTATATTTACTTTATATTTCATTAAGTGCAATTAACTAAAACAATCATTTGGTTACATGTCTCACATAAAAACCTTGTCTGAAGTTATTAATTAATGACCCAAGGTCAAGGTCATTTTTGTAACAATTTATAGTATGTATAAGGATCAGTTAAGTTATATAGTAATGACCCAAGGTCAAGGTCATTTTTGTAGCATCATATTTGTAGTATGTATATATAAGGATCAGTTGTCACAAATGTCACATAAAAATCTTGTCTGCAAGTTATATATCAATGACCCAAGGTCAAGGTAATTTTTGTAGCATTATAAATTTAGTATATATAAAGTTCAGTAGGTCACAAGTCTCGCATAAAAAAATCAGTTGTCACAAATCTTACAATTAAAGGCTTGTCTGCAAGTTATATATCAATGACCCAAGTTCAAGGCCACTTTTGTAGCATTGTCTTGTCTGAAGTTATGTATTAATAACCTATGGTCAAGGTCATTTTTGTTGCGTTATGTTTGTAGTATGTATAAAGATCAGTAGGTCACAAGGTCTCGCATTAAAAAATCAGTTGTCGCAAATCTCACATGAAAGTCTTGTCTGAAGTTATATATCAGTGACCCAAGGTCAAGGTCGTTTTTGTAGCGTTATGTCGGTTGTATGCTGAACCTTTCCACCTGTTAATTTTTGTTGTACTTTTCATTTAGATGAAACAGGCCTGAAAAACCTTAACCAAAAAGTAAACACTAGTTTGGACATTAATGACCACACGACTGCTGTTTATGGCTTCCTTCACCATCCTAAAACTGACTGCCTACATATATATAGAAATGTATCTTTAGCATGACATAATTATCAACTACTGAGTAGTCCCTTAAAGCTGAATTAAGTTTAAAAATTTTGAAAATAATAATTCTATCAGTATAAATTGGTTGTAATTAGGCAGTTTGGCTTGGATACTCATGACAAAGTGTTCTCATTGCTCTTGAACACATGCTCTTTTGCTGTGTTTGTTGACGTTGCCTCATTTTCAATGAAGAATCACATGATCAGTGTTCTAAAATAAGTTCTTTAGTAGATCAAACACGCAGTAGGTTTCTCTGTGAATTTTAACATAAGTAATGGTTTTATCAATGAATCAAGTATTACATTTTTCATGAGATGCATAGATTAGAAAAAATGCACTGTTTATATATTATGCATAAAAAAAACTTAATGCAGCTTTAACATATATTTGGTATTTATCTGACGAAAATAAATAACTTATAAAAAGAGCCAGGGCAACTAATATTTTAAATGTTTTATTTACTTCAGAATAAAGATCTATCAAGTATATATAAAAATAAATGTTTATAGCCAAAGATGAAAGTAAGTGTTTTGGCTGATGTTTAGTGTTTAATTTTGGTTGAACATTTCTTAACTAGGTTTATGACAAATTATATACAAAATGTTTCAGTTATGTAATGCAATATAATATATATTTATGTCTTTATAACTACATAACAAAAGTTATATTTATCCTGATAGATCTCTGATGTCTTGGATATTCGTCTAGAGCCGACTGGAGTTATGGTTTTTTAAAGCTGAGTCAAGATTGTGTGTAACCTATGTCAAGGTAATTAGTTCAAGATTATGGTAGAGCCGACTGGAGTAATGGTTTTTTAAAGCTGAGTCAAGATTGTGTGTAACTTATGTCAAGGTAATTAGTTCAAGATTATGGTAGAGCCAACTGGAGTAATGGTTTTTTAAAGCTGAGTCAAGATTGTGTGTAACTTATGTCAAGGTAATTAGTTCAAGATTATGGTAGAGGAAACAAGAGTTCCCTGTAGAAAACTATCGGCTTTTTCAGACCTGAGAGGTAGAAGGCATTGTGATTCATAAATGTATGCTTTAGATATCAGGGTTTGGGTTTTCAGTTATAAAAACTATAATTTTGCTAGCCTTATAAAATATCTTAACTGTAAAGATCTTCCTGGTCAACTGATCCAAAGATCTGATGAAGGGTCATAGCACTTCCTTTTCTAGGTTTTGGTTCAGACAGGGCTGATTCTATGTGAGTAAAATTTTGAATCTGCAAGTTGAAGGACTTTAAAGTATAGGGTTGTGGATTTGAAATAGCAATTTACCTACATGATTTTCATCTTCTGTTATTACTATGGCTGTTAAAAATTGTTACTCAGTTATCTTTTTATTAAGCCTCAAACCTGAGTTTCTATGCCTCTGTGCATGCTCAAAGACACTCCTGTAAATTCAAAAATAGAGTAGCTACCTTTGGCACAATACAGAGAATATATACAAGAAGAAGAAATTAGTTCAGACGGAGCAAAAAGAAAAAGACAAAAACAAAAGTAAAAAACAAAAAAAGAAAGAAAAAAAAGTAAAATATATAACTTGTACCCAGACATCTTATCTCTTGTGATCAATTCTCCTAAATAAGCAATATACTATTTCTGATTGATATTTTTACTGATCATTTGTAGTTCTAGCCTGAGTATTTGACCTACATCTCGGTATGATCTATTGACTTATATACTTACAAGACCTACCGTATTGGCACCAATTTGATTGATGAGGTTTTCATTGAATGAAAAATCTCAGATTTGATCCTGCAAATATCATTTTAAAACATATTTTAATGTTCAACAATATGTAATAAAAAATGCTGTAATGCCACAATAAAAAAATAATAATAATAATAAAACCACACACACACACACACACACACACACACACACACACACACACACACACTGTTTGTTTTTTATAAGCATGTCTAATTGAAATTAAAAAGGCATTTAAAGCTTATTGTAATCTTTTCATTTTTCTATTAGTCTTGAAAATTAAAAAATAAATAACATTAAGTAAAAATAAATTTAATTGGTCAGCGTGAAAAGACTCGCCACAATTTACATTTGTCTGCCATGTTTCAGAACGTGTCAAGCTATCTCAGACTGAAAAATAAGAAAAAATTACTTAGTTTTCAAAGAGTGCGATAACCATGGATTGATATATTAAGTATATTACCTCAACTTTTATAGATATACAGATTGATATAGAGGCATATACCTGACACTACACTCTAACATGTAATGGTGTGGTTTTACGATTGTCATTTTGTGGAACATCATGGAAGACATGGGATGTGTAACAGACATTCTTTATAGTGATATTGAGAATGTATTTATGACTTCTGATTTTCTTAAGGTTTTTAAGTTTATCTTGCAGAGTAAATTTGATATTCAACAGTGGAACATGCTTAGTATTTCCACATGGATCATGCTATCAGTGAAGCACCATTGAATTTGACAATGAGTGGTTACATAAATGCTTTTATTTTCAGAGATGAATATTTAAATTTTAATTTTTAGATTGAGGAGACAAGTGTTACATTTTATTTGCATTTATTTATATTTACATAATAAAAATGCAAGGAAATCTTAAATCTGAGTTTACTAGACTTTACACTAAAAATGTGACATCATTGCAATGCATAAAGTAGTTTTCAAGTATATGCACACAATTTTCTATCCAACACTCCTGTACGATTAAAGATTTAAAAAAAATAATAATAATAGTAAAAAATAAATAAATAAATAAATAAATAAATAAATAAAGAAAGAAAGAAAGAAAAGAGAAATTTATTTGTTGTAAGATAAGTCCATGTTTTTACCACCTTAAGGTTTCGTTGTTGTCACCACCTTTGATTATGATAAGAATTTCTTCTCCATATTAGAAGTTATAATATGTGTATGTTACATTGTAGAACACCAGTCAGTCGGTTATTACTTAGCATCAGTTACTGCTTAATCTAGCTGAAAATGAATACTGTAGATATTGATATTGTTTTTGTTATAAGAATGGTGAGCTAATTTGAGATTGTGATGATGTGTTGAATACTTCATTACCTTACTTACGCTTGTCAGCTGTATCGACTCATGCTTAGTCAGATAATATGGAGCTTTGACAATTATTAAGGATCAGCTTAATGGTCAATATCGTGGTAACAAAGCTAATTTACTTGTAGAAACAAAACATATATTGTTTAATGGACTATGTTGAATAACGGTCATTATTTTTGTCTGATGGTTATGGTATAACTAGCTCTGCAGACATATATTGGTGATTATACTGTCACAAATTTAGTTTGATTGGCCAGTCATAACACATCTGAGGGTCTGTACCATAGACAGGTGGTCACTAGTAGGTTAAACCTTATAGTACAGGTGGACTTTATATGGAGGTGGTTAAAAGCTTTTACTGTGTGGTCTTTATAAAAATGGAAACTAAAGTATGTTTTACTGTTAAAATGCATGGAGATGGTTGCTATAGCAATATTTACCATAGAGACAGGTGACCTTTGTATAGAGGTTATAGCTATGGCAGATTTTGTTGTATAGAAAGGTCTGTTGTTGCTTAGGAACAGGCATAAAAAATATAATACAAAAAAAATATCACTAATAGTTTGAAAGTTATGACTTTAAAAAAAAGCGCTTAAAAAAAGAAAAATTTTCACTCAATATATATACTGATATCAAAATTTAATTTCCTTAAAAAAAAAAAATATCTGAACTGGTTCTTAACCCCCCCCCCCCCTTTTTTTGCTCACTAAAAATTACATTGATATGGCCTATAGTTTGTGTATTACAGATTTTCCTAACTGACAGGTGTGAATGTTATAACAACATCTAGTTCCACATTTTCTCATGAATGCAAGACGTTTACCTGTTATAAGTAGACCAATTAAACTTCCCTCAAATTTGGCAGCTATATTTATACTGCTTCCAATATGCCATGTGTTACAATCATATGTAAAGGTGATGTTTTTCCTCGGCCTACGTCACATGCATACGTACAAAGGATTTTGTTAATTTTTGCTAAATTAGTATCATATGAGATAGTACTTGTATTAACATTCGTAAGGCAATTAATCCGATAAAATTCTTGGCATTTTACAGGCAAAAAAATTCTGAAACTCTGGATAAAATGGCTGTGTATATAACTGTCAATATTAACAATATATCATCATTTCTTAGATAAAATAGAATGTTGTTTTCATGGCTTATCTCCTGAAACTGATAATTTGTTGTAAATGTGCTATTTTTAAAAACTTTATATTTTCTTTTTGATTATTTTCAGCCATTCTAAAGGAATGGATTTACCTCCATTGAAGGATGAAAAAGGTGGAGTTGAACTTCAACAGGTTACCGTGGTAACCATTGACAATGACAGTTCTGCACAAAATGAAAATCCAGAACTGACAATCAATCAGGATTCTGGTCCGCCACCATATAAAGAACAAAATGGATTATACTCATTATCAAATGGATCAGTCCCATCAACCCCTACATTTACTCCAAGCAACAGAATTTCACCTCCCAGTTCACCATTTGGAAATAACATGACTTTTGATGGGGATGTTTCTGGGTTGTCTCCCCGTACTGGACGTAGTAATACATTATCAGTGGACAGCGCTCATTCTGCTAGAAGACGACATAAAAGTGAAGGCCAGTTACCGGGAAGTCCAGGAAAACCAATGTATTTAGATCCAAATCGTAAAAGTTCTACATACGAGAGTCGTAGTACGATAAGTGGCATTAAGTTTGATGATTCTTACATAGGTAAATATTTGTTTTTGCTTTATTTATAAAGAATATTTTTTATTTTTAGGTCTTCAAGAAAAATAAATTTGTTTTAAAGTGAATGATAAGAAAGAAGTGATTGAGTTTTTCTTTTCTATTCTTTTAGCCTTAAAAATAATAATTTTAAAATTGAGAAATCATAAAAATTTAGAATTAATATAAGAAACTTTTTTTTAAAGTTAAACTTTTCTTTACAAATAAATTAACAATTATTTAACTATATCAAAATTTTCATGTTTCTGGATAAGTTTAAAATTTGAAATATTTAAATGAAACTGAAATACTATATTATTAATGTTAGTAAAGGAACGTGGAATGAACTGCAGTAGTTTGCTAATAGTGTTGCTTTTGAATGCATTCTCATATATATATAATCATTTAATTGGTTATTTGATTTTTATGTTAATTTTTTACAGTTTACCATTTTATTTATTTATTTATTTATTTATTTTATTTCATTTTATTTTATTGTATTGTATTTTATTTTAGTTATTTTATTTTATTTTATTTATTTTATTTTATTTTATTTTAGTTATTTTATTTAATTTACTTTATTTTATTTTATTTTATTGTATTTTATTTTATTTTATTTTAGTTATTTTATTTTATTTATTTTATTTTATTTTAGTTATTTTATTTTATTTTGTTTTATTTTATTTTATTTATTTTATTTTATTTTATTTTATTTTATTTTATTTTATTTAAGTTATTTTATTTAATTTATTTTATTTTATTTCAGTTATTTTATTTAATTTATTTTATTTTATTTTAGTTATTTTATTTTATTTTATTTTATTTTAGTTATTTTATTTTATTTTGTTTTATTTTATTTTATTTTATTTTATTTTATTTTATTTTATTTATTTATTTTATTTTATTTTATTTTATTTTATTTTATTTTATTTATTTATTTTATTTTATTTTATTTATTTTATTTTATTTTATTTTATTTTATTGTTTTAATCTATTTCTCTACATTGTAAAATTGCATGATCACTCTTGTATTTTTTATTTATAGTTTAATTACATTACTTAAAGTTGAAATCAAGAAATTGTCCATTTTGTCGTATTTGGTTGTTATTAATTTTTAATGCTCAATTATATATACAGTCAAACCTGTGTAATGAAACCACCTAAATGACCTTAAAATACAGACATTGTGGACAGGTGGTTTTTTAATAGGCTCTTTTTGGTTGAATTATGAAGCTAATGGATGCTAAAACAACGTTTTTTATGGACATGTGGTCTCTATAAGGAGGTTCCTTTTTGTCGAAATTTGAAACCAATGGATGCTTAAGCATGGTTTTACTTTGTTTTTTTTTTTGTTTTTTTTGTGGACAGGTGGTCTTTGTAATTAGGTTCTTTTCAGTTGAAATTTGAAGCTAATAGACGCCAAAACAACAGTTTTTATGGACATGTGGTCTTTATAAGGAGGTTCCTTTTTGTCGAAATTTGAAACCAATGAAGCTTAAGCATTGTTTTTTAATGGGGGGGGGGGGGGGGGGGGGGTTGGATAGGTGTTCTTTGTAAAAAGGTTCTTTTTGGGGTGAAATTGAAGCCAATAGATGCTAAAAAAAATAGTTTTCATGGACTAGTTGTCTTTGTAATGATGTTTTTTATGGTTGAAATTTTAAGCCAAGAGATGCTAAAGTAAAGGCTAAAGAAACTACATACAAATCAGTGTCCGTCTCTCCCCATATTTGAGTCACACTTTGGTCAGATTTAATTTTGAGTAAGTTTGTTAGTTTTGCATGATTAAAGGCAGTATTCAGGTTTTCTCCAACATCCCAAAATTGACTTTTTTATGTTGGTAAAAGTTTAGAATGATAGCTAAAATAGCTTCACTTCTAGGTAAATGATCGCTGACTGTAGTGACCTTTTTATGAAGTTTTGGCTTTCTAAAATGTGAAAAGTGTTGATACAACCTAGATCTGTGATACCTGAGAATAAACCAAAACAATCAGAAAAAGCCAGTGTAGTTGACTTTGACATTTAATACAAGATGTAATTAAAACCAAGATGATGAATAAAAATTTGAACATTTGCCAGGCACTGTAATATTTGAATTTTGAATGTATCTGTTAATTAATTGAAGATAGTGCTGTCTCCTTGTCGACACATTCTTCGGAGGGTGAGATATTTTATTATTTCTTCTTAGATCATCTCTTATTATATATAACATTACTCTCATTTTAACAAAAGTGTGAATCTGTTTTGTTGTGCTGGTGTTCGCGCTCAAGTTTAATTGACTTTTCTTGACAGATTAATTTAACTCTACATGTTTTACATCTTTAAGCCCTGATACATGCTCACAGCATAATTATCTCAATTCTAAACTTTGGTGACTGGTAAACCAATCTGTAAGAGTTATGATTGTGTTTATGATTTTTCAAATTGGGTATGGAAATAAAAAGATAATTATTGTATCATTTAATCAGTAGCAGATACAAAGCCAGTTATATCAAAACTTGGTAATTAAAACAAAGAAGATTTGAGCCATGGTGTATGTGCTAATCTTTATATCTGTATTATGATGATGCTGGTCGTGGGGTTTTTCTTGTCATGCTTTTTCTACTTGCTACATATGGTGGCCTGCTATTATGCTAATACCCTTCATTTTCATTATGTGCTCATTTCTGCATCATCTATATATCTGGTATGTTTTTGTTTCCATGGTTAGATGGAAATTAAATTGAAGGATTTTTTTTCAGACTTTAGCACCAATATCTAATACATATACCTTAAAAATACAGATCAAGTTTGTTGTCAGCCTAATCCTATTTTAAAATTAAAAATAAAGTTAAGTAAAATAATATTTCTTATAATTATAGCAACCATAAGAATAATTTATCATTGTATACTGTATAAGTATTTATTTTGGCTGTGTATTAATATTGGTGCTTTTGGTGATAAATTAATTTCCTTTCGATTGTTACTTGTTAATTTTAAAGGAACATCTTTGTTGGTTCATTTTGCTGGTATGACTCGATATCACAGTGATAACTCACAACTTTCTCAGCTATCTTAAATCGACAAAATTTCAGTCAAGATTGATATTTTAATAAGTTTTGAGGTTACAAAAAACTTCAGTCAAGAAAATAATTGAATTGGATAGTCGCAGTTAAGATGACCTTGAATCCTGAAATTATTCGGCTGTCAATCGAACAACTGAAATGCGCTTTGTATATAAGGAAAAGTTTCTTAACAATGGAATGGCAGTTGTTATCATTAATCGACATAAACCAAACATCGATTATGTGCCATGTCAGTAAATGCAAGCAATTTAATGTTTTTGCTGAGTCTTAGTTACGTTGACCTACATCCTCCTGCAGAGGAAAGCGCACCTGCATTTTTGCCGATATGTTTGCATCGAAATAAAAACAACTTAAAATACACGTTACTTACCATAAAGACTTTATGATATATGTCGTATTTCAAGTTTATTATCTCAATGAGACAATTATACATCATAATGATGATGTCTGATCCCACCCGTCTATCATTTCATGATAGTTTATTTGAGATAAATAAAACATTAAAATACTAGCAACCTATCCAAAAAATTTTAGATTATCACTTTACGTTGTATTTTAAGTTTATTGTTTCCAATAAGCCACATGTACCCTACATGTGTTACCCATGGCTACACATCCCAAAGGGAGATAACAAATGGATCTGCTATTTATTATCAAGGGCAGTGAACTCTAGCGAATAACCTTAATAAACCGGATCCTGTGAAAACCGGATTTTTTTCAAGGAACGGAGCCAGTCCGGTTATCACAAGTTTCACTGTATTTGAAGATAGTACTTTTGTTGATACTACAAAGTACATCAGTACTTATGAAAGTACATTTGATGGTACCAACACTTCTGATGAAATCTCTGATAGTACTTCTGTGTCAGTTCAATCTACAGATGGTAGATCTAATGGTTTTCAATCAACACGCTTCTCAGATTTTCCATAATAATGATATACAGTGGAACTTTGGTAATTGAAGTACATGAAAATTCCATTTTGACCAAATTTTCAGGGTGTTTGGGAAATTAAAAACTAATTGGGACATAATGGTAAATATATTTAATTTTTCAACTAACAAGTTATTGATGTTCTACTGTATTTCTTATTATACCCAAAGGAAAAAGAATGCAGGGTAAAATAATATGGAATAACTTTTAAAAAGCTTTGTTCATTATCATGAAAATCGGTCAGGTTATTATCTGGGTCATTGTGTTCTCAACACGGGAAGAAAACATTACAGAAGCATGTAACATACTGTGTCACATAGTGCGAGCAGTGAAAAGCAAAATTTTGTGCAGAATAAATTTGATTATTTCTTCAACACAGTTTTTCAAATTATTCGATACTCTTCAGATGTACACACTGTATTCAGTTGTTAAAACTGTTCTAATTTCCTACAGTAATGACACAGCTTACAGTACGTAAGAGCGATCAGACCATTGTGTTACTAATGCAAGGTCAAAATCAACGGCAGGTTGCTGTGCAGTTTGGCTTGAATGTTTCTACCATAAAGCAACTTGTTCATCATCTAAGAGAAACTGGAAGGCTTGCTGACAAACCTCGAATAGGGCGTCTGCACAAAACGAAACAATGTCAAGACAGGGCTATACGTCTTGTCCACCTGCATAATCTATGCATTACTGTCACTGAAACTGCTAACAATACAATAGGCAATCATAACTGTCATATTCACCCCCAAAACTGTAAGGAACTGATTACATGAGACAGGTCTGAAATGTTGACATCAATGTGTTGGTCTGCCTCTCACTCGATCATGTAGCACAAGTCAAATGGCTTAGTTGGCGGCACATGCCCCAGAATATATCCATTGATGCAATGGAGACAGGTTTTTTTCACCGACAAGTTGCAATTTACCCTTTTTTCTCCAGATGGTCGATGTCATACACACTCAGACATCCTAGGGAACATTTCGGGATAGGTTTGGTGTGGAAAAGTTATGGTCTAGGGTAGAATATCTCACGGGTTTAAGTCACCGTTGGTTGTGTTGGGTGGCACTTTGACCACAGTCAGGTATAGGGACAAAATCCTTGGCCTGGTTGCTGTTCCTTTAGTCCAACAACATAATCTCATTTTCCAAGAAGACATTTCCCAACCTCATGTTGCAAGAGTTTGTAGACAGTTTCTTACTAATCATAACATTCAGCCACTTGGCTGCCAGCATATAGTCCAGATTCCAATTGAGTATTTTTGGGACAAACTGGACAAGAGGGTAAGGCAGCATCAGAGGTAATTTGTATGTTATATTAAAAATAAAAACTGCCATGACAGTTTGTGTAATGTGGAAACACAGGGAAAATATGTATATATATCTGTATCATTATTTGGTAGATGGTTTCTGATTTTATACTTAGCATGCTTCATGTAGGATCTGAGAAAAGATTGATTTTCTATAATTACTTGAAATATATGGCAGTAGGAGTATTTTGACCAATCAAAACAGTTTCTGGATTTTCAATGCAATTTTAAACTTACTACATAACAAGATCAGAATGCATGTTTTAATAAAGACGGAAAAGTGTGAATTACCGGTAGTTTAATTACTTTTTAAGTCCTTAAATTATAATTCTTTAACAGTTACAGTAGAACTTCGATGGCTCGAAGTCCATGGGACTTTGACCAAATATTCGAGCCATCGGGGGGTTCGAGCGATCGAACATCGAGATATAATCGGAGGTTCAGGTTCCAATGTTTATCGACGATCAAAGAATCTTTAAATTTGTTTTACATGTAAATAAACTAAAAGGTCAAACAATAAAATGTCCGAATTAAAATTCCATTATTTATTACGGAATATTTTTTCTAAAAATCCAAGAGAATGAAATGTCCCAATTAAAAATACAAAACTCATTTCAACTTAAATGCTGACCTGCAATCTGCCGTTATATGGCTACGGGGCTAGAATATGGTACTTTTTTAAAATTTCAACAGGCAATGATACAAAATAAACTAACTTAATTCAAATTGCACATATAAGACTAAACAAGGCGATGTTATTACCGGCCATTTTAATCGGTGGAAACATTACTATACACACTCCAAGGACATGTAAATTACACAATCCTGTTGAACAATCATCGCGCATGAGCGACTGAGGTGTTTAAAAGTACCCATCAAACACTCCCGCGTGTAGTAATCGGATTAAAAGATTAAAGAACTGAGTATATCGACACTCTCTCATTAGGTTATTTAATAATTTATTAGTTAATTAATTTTAGGTTACTGTCTAGACTAATTGTTTCGTTCCACTCTATCGCTTTTGTTGAAATCTGTAATATGGCTTCAGCTTGTGTTTTGTTTACAATGACGCGGACCTCATGTCCTTCTGACAGAAATTGTATTCCAGCGAAAGAAGTTGAATTTTCACTAATTTTATACTTTTAAAAAATATTTATTGTTCGAGCGAGTGGGGGTATTCGAGTCAACGAAGTTCGAGCCATTGAGGTTTATTTACATAGGATATTATAGGAAATTGGTCGGGACCAACAGATGACTTCGAGTTATCCGGGGTATTCGAGGTAACGACGTTCGAGCGATCGAAGTTTTACTGTATATAGTATTTAGTTTTATAATGCCAGCCCCCAATTTCAAAAGCATTCCTCAACTTAGATTTTCCTTTACTCAAATTCAACAAATTTAAAATCCTGATAATTTAAGTTTTTTGTTAAGATATTCAAAAAAATTAAGTTGTTAATTATTTTGAAGATTACATTAAGCCTATAATATCTGTATTTAGTTTTTACAAAAATATTTGTAATTCCAGAAGTAATTGTCAAGATTTGCTACATTTAAGTTTAGGAAAGTCGTAGTTAAGTAATGACTGTGAATTTGGGTCTGTTATTTAATTTCTTATCGATATTATTGTATTGTATACATTTTCTAGCCCAGATTAGCCGCTTAGCTGATGTTACTTTAAACGATAATTTGTTTAGTCATGCGCTTAATTACTGAAAGTTAATTTTAAACTGTTGGATTTATTTTTACTGGTAGTTAGAAAGATAATTTTAAAATTACAAATAATTCCATTGGGTTTAGCTGTGCTGCAATTTTAAAATGATCGAGAGAAACTACTTCCAATTATGATCAATTTTCTGTCTCTTAGCTCTGTTAAATTATGTTTTAAGTATCCTGATTGGCTAATTGTTTTTCATTGTCTACTGACAGAAATACCAATACAGTTTTATCGACAGATCAGTGATTTAAAATGTTCATTGGAAAATTTAAGAATTTAACTACATTTTGTCAATCAATAATCAGCTTTAATGTTTGAATGCGAGTCTAAAAATCTAAAATTGTTTTAAAATTGATTTTATATTTTTTTTATAATTTTGATCTGCAGTTTTTGATTTGGAAATTTAGAAATCTATTTCACAATAAAGCTCAAAATCTTATCATTTGCATTGATTTGAATTGATTTATTGGGGTTTTACATCGCAATCAAGAATATTTCACTTATATCCAGACATCACAAAATGCTATATGTGATGTGGTTGGAATTTTGACCTTTGCAGTGCACTTACGGCCATGTGCAGGAGGGGTTCTTAAACATGCTTTGCCTGTTAAGACATGGGGCATCAGTTCTTAAGGTCTCCACCAAAGGACACCATGTTTATTGTCTAAATGCTGAGTGTTTGTCAAAAGAACAGTTAATATCAATTATCAGGTTTTGGTCAAACTGGCCCCAGGGATCGAACCCTGACCTCCCACATATAAATTTACATGAAGATAAAATTTATTATTTAGTATCGTCACAAAGAATTTTAATGGTTAACAATAAGATCAAGGAAAATTTAGAATTTAAATAATTCGTATTCCTGCAATCACATAATTTTTATATTCCATGCAATATTGATTTCAGGTTCCATACAATTAAACTATAATACTTATCTTCTGTAGTTAAAGAAAAAATATTTTTACCTTTTTTGACTTTAGATTTAATATAGTATTTTTTTTTTTTTTTTTTTTTTTTTTTTTTGCATGATTTAATGTTGGTGGGGGTTCAAAAGGTCAAATGAACAGGAATAATAAAATGAAAGCCTTAGCTGATGTCAGATTTAATATTCCTTTATGAAGAATTATTTTGTGTGTGTAAGTCCCATAGGAAATGGTGTGTGTATTAACATGTTTAGAGTGCCTGGAAACTTTTTATTTTGAAAAATTGTGTAAGCTGTTTTATAGGATTCTCATAGCTGTTTATAAGAGAAAAGTTTATAAATTAAAAATTCTTTTTTTATATAATGTGCATATGCAAATCAATTATGTATAAAATAATTTAATTTCTAAAATCTGTTATTTCATACTGCAACACAAACACAGCGCAAATGCACATACTCATTTTTTATGATAAACTCCGATAAACTACACAACCATAGCAACGCTAAATGTGAATGGCGTGACATAATGATTCTTTCCATTTCATAGGCTGAAATTGTTTGTTGATGATAGTTCCAACACAGAGGAATTTTTTTTTTCAATTTATAAAAATTTCAAAAAAAAAAAAAAAAAAAAAAAAACATTGTTTTATGTTTCAGTTATAGTGTTGAAAATTAAATTTTAAGGAATAACTTGTGTTTTTTAACAAGTTTATTGAGTCATAACATGAAAAACGGTGTACACACTTTTCTATAATGCGCTACAAGTTATTCCTTAAATAAACTATAATGTGGGATGTTACAGGTGTATAAAATTGAAACAATTTGTAGATATTAAAAAAATATCAACTGGGAACTCTGACTTTCCCCATCATTTCTCATATTTATTCATGTATTATTTATAGATATTAAGTTATTACTGTTTTTTGTTTCAGATGAGTCCGGGTTGACATTGGTCTATTCCAGACATGAGGTTTGTATTATTTGATAAGCGGGGGCTCCATCATTCATTTATATTATAAACATATTGATCGATGTTGTGTGTGTTATGTTAGGTTATCACTCTGAGAATACTACATTACTCACAGAACAAAGGTCAATGTGTTTTTTATTATACCAAATGTTTTTATGTAACTTTGGATATGTGGGATCAAGTGAAAAAATATACATAGAAATGTCTGTGTTTTGTACTTGTAACTTTTGCAAACACCTTGATTGTTTACATTCTGTTATTTGGTTCAGGCGAGACTTATAATATCAGAAATGAACGAGAAAGAGTTTGGTGAAATCTGTAGCCAGGCGATATTGAAAAAATTATTGCCTGTTGGCAGGAAATATTACCTGGCTGTCATTAACTGGGGGTGATAATAGTAGCAAGGTAGTAAAAATTACCATGTGTCATAACCAATCAAATAATTAGATTTTTACATGAGGTATAATAAAGATAAGTCAAGTCTGTAAGGATGAGTCGCTTTTTGTCTTTCAGCGGTCAATCAAATGTCCAAACTTTATGTGCTTAAATTTTCTATTCAAAACATGCACTGTAGAGTTTTTACTTAATTAATTCTTTATTGAAACTTCTGTTTTATTTCTGCATTTATATAAAGTACAGCATTGATTTTCAACTTTCAACTTTTTCATATTTTATTTCCAAAAGTTTCATGAAAAGGAAAATAATGCAGGGTTGGCCCATGAGCCAAATCTGAAACCTCCTATACCATAGCAGGTGCTTTACTAACAGAGCTGTTACCACATCCTCAGTGATCACTTGGTACCCCTACGCTCTTCTATATTAGTGCCTGGCAGAAGGTGAACTCTGAACAAAAATTGCTCCATTCACTAAACTTATACATACAAGATTACCAGCTGATTACTCCCATAACCCAGAGCTGTAGTCAGACCACTACAAAAAGGGATAGACAACATTTCCTTATTCATTTGAGGTATCTCCATTAGTTATGGACATGGACCATGCAGAATGAAGATAAGATTATTGATTTCTGGAAATTGAGAATGGAATTTGCAAAAAATAAATAAATAAATAAAATAAAATAAAGAAAAAACAAAACAAACAAAACAAAACAAAAAACAACAACAACAACAAAAACATACTCAGCAACAACAAATACATCTAAAAACACAACACAGTAGGAGTTGTATAATGAACGGAACAGTCAAACAAGAGTTGAGTGGAGTGGAGTTGAGTAATGGTGTTTCACGCCCTAGTCAAGAATCTTTCACTTATTTCAAGGTGGTCAGTTCTGGGATGGTGGAGGAAACTGGAGTGCCCAGAGAAAACCACCGATATTCGGCAAGCAAACCGACAAACTTTCTTACACTAGGATCTGTCCCGAGTGGGCGGTTAGAGACTCTTGTGATCTGCAAGCACTTGCTTTAGACCACTTGGTCACTGAGGCCCCTTGTCAAACAAGACAAGACAAAAAGACAAAGATATATTGGGAACACTGATTAAAAAACTCCAAACTTTGGAAATGCAGGGGCATTGGAGTTAGGTAGCATAGTTGTTGAGAATTCTTCTTCAGTGGAGGAGGTTTTTGCCTTGATACTAACCTGCATCATATAAATAATCTCTTATCGCTAAAAATTTGTTGCATAATTGAAATAAATAAATGGGATACCATTAATCACATTTTAGGAATAAAAGGATTAATATGCATTAAAGTGAGTTATTCTGTATGTTTTAGAAAGTTCCATTGAAAGATTTTTCCATGGAAGTAAGAGCTCACATGGACATAGATAAGTTCCTAAACAACACAGTTCTTATCCTTGACCTAAACAAAGTCAGTCTGGATGAAATTATAGACGAGATTTTACACAAGTTGTTAGATTCCACGGAGAGTAAAGTCAGTTTTGACCAGGCCAGATCAGCTTTATTTACACATGACTGTGGTAAGTCTAAATTTTATAATCTGCCAATTTTAATGTAGAGAAACACCAGATCAGCTTTTATATACAAATTACAGGAAAGTTAAGATTTCAAAATCAGCGATTTTTGGTATATAGAGAGTAAAGTCCGTTTTGACAACCAGATCAGCATCATTTACACATGACTGATTTCAAATCTATATTTTACAATCAGCCAATATTGACATTTTACCAGCATCAGGTCACATATAACAAATGTACAATAAAGTCTAGAGTTTATTATAAGCCAAATTTATTTTCAGAGAAGTCTCGAGAGCTGATTACTGTCATCTCTGTTTCTTGTATATTTCTTTGTACATCATTTTTTTTAAAATGGTCAATTTGCAGTTCCAGTATGGTACATAATTTTTTTACAGCTGTTTTATTATCTTTGTAGTCAATAAATATAATATAACCAAACATAAAAAAAATGAAGCAATTTTGTCAAAAGTTGTTTCTTTGTATGTGTATCATAGTTTTGATTTTTATAGTAAAAAGCACATTTGAAAAGTACAAAGTTTAAAATCATTGACTATTAAACTGAAGTGGCGATTGAATAAATAAAATATTTCAAATGAAAATATTCCACTATTTTGCATTTAGAATTAAAACTGGGGCCAAATTTTCATCCATGGAAATAATTACTGTGAAAGTTTAAAAGTAAGGACTTATTGATCTTGAAATGTAATCATGGATTTATTAAGCATTTAATGGTATATAAATTGTATGTATTTTAAAACTTTTATAAATTTTATCCCACTGGTGGAGTAACAGGTGAGTTATTGCTAAATTTGTGTAAAAATCCCTCATTGATAAAAACAGACCTTGCAGCGATGTATATTTACATTCTGACCTTACATCATTGTTTGTTTACATTCCAATGCTCATTTATCTTCTCTTATATAATGTTTTGCCAAAAATAAAGTTTATAAATGATAATGTCAGATTTAATGCTGTAAAAATAAACATTTTCTTATTTAGGAAATAAGGTTATCTTACTGTGAACTTACAGTAAATGGGCAGGATTTCAGGAAAAGTACAAGAAGGTTATTGAGTTATATATAGGTTGGGTTTAAAAGAAACTTATGTTTACACATGTGTTACAAGAGTAATTTTTGTAATTTGATTGATTTGAACTTAACATTGCTGTTGGAAAAAGATCTATTGCTTTGGATTTCTAGTAACAGGTCACCATACATCTTGATCAGAAACTTGGTTCAAATCCTCTTGTTGACAGAACCTAGTGAGATGAGGTGGCAAAGTTATCAAGGGACATTGTAACAAGTTATAATGTGGCAATGAGTGAGGTGGCATTGAAGTTGATAAGGGGCATAATAAATGTTTTAATGTGGCAGTTAAAGGGAGGTGGCAAAATTATCAAAGGGCATTATAACAAGGTTTTACTGTGGCAATGAGTGAGGTGGCATAGTTATCACAGGGAATTATAACATGGTTTTTCTGTGGCAGTAAGAGAGGTGGCATTGAAGTTGCTAAGGGACAAAATAACTATGTTTTAATGTGGCAGTAAGGGAGGTGGCAAAGTTATCAAATGGCATTGTAATAAGGTTTTACTGTGGCAGTAAGTGTGGTGGCATAATTTTATCAAGGTGTATCATAACAAGATTTTATTATTGTATGTAATCATTAGTAGGATATTATGTAGGTCTTTGGATTATATCTATTTTAGCACTATTAACATTATATCGGATTGTTCTTTGTCAGTTAAGATTCTGACTAAATACTTCTTAATTAAACAGCCTATGTGAATCTGACTCTTGACCACCATAAATCCTTCAATTGACATTCTATCCTAAGTCTTGGTAAATTACTGTCGGAATGGCTTGTTTGCTAAATAATAATCGATAAGATTCAGTAATATCCAGAAATGACTAATTAGAAAAAATTACCAGCAGTTTTGTGTGATGTCCGTCAGGATGTTGTAATTTTGTGAATTAAAGAGGATTTTTATGATAGCAATCAGGATGTTGTAATTTTATGAATGATGAAGAATTGATATGATAGCTGCCATAGATATTATATACTTGTCATAGATATGACTATCAATCCTGTGAAATTATTAACCCCGCTGTCACTCAGTATCACATTTTTTTAAGGAAGGATACAGTATATCTATATATATATAATATATATATATATAGATCCTGTATCAGTGTTTATGTAATATTGAATTTCTCTACAAGTGTAATAAATTCAATATTGTATGATCATGAAAATTATGTAAGATTATGTTTACTGTATAATCCAATAAATGTCATTTTTTATGGGAAATTTGTTCCTCATCATCAGAGTACAGTCAAATTGTCGCCAAAATGCACAAGCCTGAAGCCTGTAAAAGATGATGTCATGACATATTACAATGCTATTATGTTGACGTCAGTAACCTTGGAGACGAGAGTGATATATTACATTAGTGTATTGTGAATTTTGGAAAAAACTATACAATAAATCACATTTCAGGACAATTAGAGATTTTCAAGTGTAATTTATCTTTTGATTTATATTTATATTACAAAAATAAAAATTCACATTTTTATTCCCCAGGTCTAGTAGCTTGTATTACTGGTCTTAAGGGTATTGAGAAAAACAAAATATGTAAGATAAATTTTCAAAAAGGTAAAATGAAATCTGTCTGAAGTCCAACTGCTCTGGTAAAAAGGTTGCTTGCTCATTTGGACCATCTGATCACCTGTTTATATAGACTATTTGCTTATTTATATAAGTCACCTGCCTATAAAGACCATCACCTAATATAGGTCACCTGCCTAAAAATGCTGTCACCTTATACAGGTCACCTGCCTATATAAACTGTCACTTTATACCTTATATGATTCACTTGCCAATATAGACCGTCACCTTAGATAGGTCATCACCAATATAGACTGTGGTCTTAAATTGGTCGTCTTCATATATAAGTCACCTGCCCATATAGACCATCACCCTATATTGGTCACCTAGAAATCTATAAATTGGACTGCTGACTCTAATCCTAAATCAACATAACTTTAAAAAGTTATCACAGCCAGTGCTGAATGGCAGACAGGTATGCTGACTGGCCAACATACGCATTGATTGGTAGACATTACGCTGGCTGGTAGACATGTACTCAGACTGGTAGACATTATGCTGGCTGGTAGACATTATGCTGGCTGGTAGACATGTACTCAGACTGGCAGACATGTAGGCTGGCTGATAGACATTACGCTGGCTGGTAGACATGTACTCAGACTGGCAGACATGTACAACATGGATCATCGCTAAAGACACGTATGATCTAGTTGACTTAGTAATGATGTCATTCATTTGACAGAAGCAATGTAGAACGTTAATTTGTTGTGATCTATTTTTCGTAACTGATAGGAAGTCTGTAATTTATAATTGATAGGTAACACATGATACTGCCAAACAAACAATATTGATGTTGTATCAGTTTGGCATTAAGTCTGAATACCTGAAAACCTTGTATGAGTTCATTTATTTTCATTGAAATGATAAATGTAAAAAAAAAGAAAGAAACCAGCTCAAACCAACAGCCAAAAACATGACATGACCTAATTTTACATGGTTTGACCAACATCAGACAGAACCCTAGTTTGAGACAGTTAACTTATTTATTTGCTAAAGGAAGTACAAGAAACTTCAAACTTAACTTCAAGTAACCAAAGCAACATTAAGTTATCCATGGTAACCAAGAAAAATTATGCTTGAGTTATCAGAATTTTTCTGTACATTAATGTTTTGATATTTTTCCTGATTGAAAACTAATATAATTATATAATATGCTCAAATTGCCGAGAAGGTGATAGAATTTTCGTGTACTTACTCTTAAAGAATTCTTTTTATTTGTTCTCACATCAGTTTTCTTTTCCGCATCAATTTTCTTTTCTGAGTGTTACATTGATTCATTTATGATGATAAATGACATCATAATTAGATGAAGTCTTACATCGAACGATTTTAATTTTGATATTTTAACACTAAGATCAGACTAAGATCTCTATTCTGGTAATTGACTATCTATGTCATCACTCAAATTCTAAAATAAATTAGTGCCGTTATTATCAGAAACCATATTATAACTATTTCAATACTTGACTTCATTGACTGTGTAAGTCATCAAATCAATTCAAATGGATTTTTTTTATTTTGTTAATTTTAGCGACATCATTTAAAATCAGACAAACCTAATTGATTATCATTAACTACATATGTTACACTTTACAATGATAAGGTTTTATTAACTTTTTTACTTTTATTTTTACTACCCACGTCATCATATAAATCGAGATTCAAATTTTTACACTGTATCTATCTTAATGGTTTGTTTTCTCTAATAAAAACCATTAAGATGAACCTTTTTTAAGACTTACACGATTTTTATTTCTTTTTTCTTTTTTTTTTTTTTTTTGCATGTTAAACATGAAATAAATTATATTTACTAGATAAAAACAATACTACTTATATCAATATTTTATGTACAAAACTGATACAAAACAGGATCGAATATCAAATGTGAATATGTTGGGTTAGACCAAAGACTTTTGCAACCTATCTAAATAAAACTCAACATAAACATAATCCAGAAACTCCCTAGAACTGAACCCCAAGTAAACCAAAAAAGTTGTCAGAACTGAACCCTGAGTAAACCAAAAACTTGCCAGAACTGAACCCCGAGTAAACCAAAAACTTGCCATAGCTGAACTCTGAGTAAACGAAAACTTTGCCAGAACTGAACTCTGAGGAAACCAAAAATTGCCAGAACTGAACCCAGAGTAAACCAAAACCTTGCTAGAACTGAACCCCAAGTAAACCAAAAACTTGCCAAAATTGAACCCTGAGTAAACTTAAATACTGCCTTAGCTGAACCCAGGATAATTCCAAAACCTGTGTTGGCTGAAACTTTAAGTAAACTTGAAACCTTCATTTTCCTAGGTCAGATGGCTAAATTGAACCATAATTAAATCAAAATCCTACCCTAACTGAACCTTAAAGTAAACTGAAAAACTGTACCTGTACAAAATCGCTAGATCTGAACTACTGTATATTAGGGCATGGAATAAATACAAGCTCTACTGTATTATGTGATTAAATACAACATGTAGTTAGATTCCCCAAATTTTATAAGGGCGCAAAGCGCCCGCAATAAAATTAGAATTTTATGAATAAACTGAAAGATGCACTGAGTGCCAAAATAATATGTTGGTATTCTTCTAACAGACGATGATGACATCGGATTTAAAAATTCCCACTGAGCAAACTAAAGTGCGGCCATTGCTAGCGAAGCCGCAGGGAGAATGAAGCATTATGGGAAATCTCGCGAGATTTCCCCGCTTTGAAGCGGCTTGTCATGTGATCTAGGGGGAGAATACATTATTAAACCTTACTTCAGTTTAGAAATAAAATTTTGTTTGGATAAATTGTATGTCAGGTTGTTTTATTTTTTGTAAAAGTAAAAAATTAAACTTTTAGACGCATCTGTTTATAGAATGTTCAGGTTTAGACCTTGGCTCATCAAGTTACTTTATAACCACACCACTGGACATCCTTTTGCTTATATAAAATGATAAATAAATTGATAAGGTCAATCAATCAATGTTGTACAGCTTTTGGGAACTTTTCCAAGCCTGCTTTCCTTGATTTTTACATGATAACCTAAATCTTGATGTAAGCTGTGTTTGATTGATGCCATCAATCAAGTAAAATCATTTCAAGTGTTTAGTGATTTATATTTGTGAAGAGAAGAAACAGGAATGGTGTTTATATGTAAAGGTTGAAAGTTCCAGGAATTGTTTATGTGTATACAAGTTACAAGTGTTTACATGATTTTGCTCTCATTGTTTAAAGCATCTTGTGTACCTGTCTAGTATCAAACAAAGCAGGGTACTTGTCTAGTTTTAGACAAAAGCAATGTCAGTTAGTAGATTACAAGTATGTTAAATCTCTGTCTTTGGGACTTCTGTCAATTTATAAGACATTTCATGTTGTCTTCAGAAATAAAAATATTACAATACAGGTATTAAATCTTTTAAACATTTGAATGATGTAGAATTACTTTAGTTGTCAAACTTGAACATGAGAAATAAATTTCTTGTATCCTGGGACATAGCAACAGAGATTGAGTATTTTCATTTCTGTCATTCTTGTGTTCTTCCATATTTCATCTGTTCATCATACTTCAATAGTCTCCCAGCAATAAATGTCATGATCTTGATGCTTTGGAATACTGAGATTTACTAGTACAGGTCAAATTTATATTGATTCTGGAATTTTGCATTTTGTAAGTGGAAATGAAGAACTGTTTATTGGGATATTTAGGCATTGATTTTATTTTCACATAAACCTTTTCTGAGAGTAAAAAGATGCAAAAATTTAAAAAATTTGCAGATAGTTAATTTTCATTTTACTTGCATTTGCACTGACATCTTACCACACAATAATTGATGTGCACATGTACAGTGTAATTTGAATGTCACTCCTCAGGGAAGTTAACTCATCAGATGTAGTTTTCTTTTTGAATAACAGTAATTTGTATGTCAGCAATGTATCTGATGAATCTAGTTTAAAATGATTAATTTGCTATAGGCATCATTTGGGAGGAGACTCGTATTTATCAAACTTTTATGATAAAAAAATTAAAACATAAAGGATATGAAAAATGTTTTATTAGTCCCCTACCAGCGAAAGCCGAAGGGGACTATAGGTTTGCACTCAGTCTGTCTGTCCTTCCGTCCGTCTGTCTGTCCGTCAGTCCATCTGTCACACCTCAGTTTTCCGCACTTTTTTTCTAAGATAATGAACTGATTATTGGTATATGAGTCTACCAAGATGAGTTACAGATCAAGTTCATGTTTCGTTTCCATCTGCTAATTTTTACAGGAGTTATGACCCTTTGATCTTTGAAAATTCACTGAAATTTTAGTTTTCCGCACTTTTTTTCTACACGCTTGCAAAAATGGAACTAATGTTTTGTATGTGACTCTACCATGATGAGTTGCAGATCAAGTTAGGGTTTCATTCTGGTATGCAAATTTTCAGTTTTCTGCACTTTTTTTCTAAATGGTTTTAGATAATGAACTGATTTTTGGTGTATGAGTCTACCAAGATGAGTTACAGATAAAGTTCACGTTTCCTTTCCATCTGCTAATTTTTACCGGAGTTATGGCCCTTTGATCTTTGAAAATTCACTGAAATTTTAGTTTTCCACACTTTTTTTTACATGCTTGCAGAAATAGAACTAATGTTTTGTATGTGACTCTACCATGATGAGTTACAGATCAAGTTTATGTTATGTTTCCATCTGCTAAATTTTATGGGAGTTATGGCCCTTTGAACTTTGAAAATTCACTGAAATTTCAGATTTCAGCTCTTTTTTATACGCCCGTCAAAGACGGGGCGTATTATGGGATCACCCTTGGCGGGCGGGCGGGCGGGCGGATGGGCGGGCGGGCGTACTGGCGGCGGGCTTGTCCAGCCCATAACTCTGACATCTATGGTCAGAATGACTTGAAACTTGGTATGCTTACTTACCACGATGATGCAAAGTGCAGTGCTCAGGAACCGTAACTCTAGCTTCCTTAATTTTTGAGTTATTCCCCTTTGAATGCTGTTAGCATGTTTGTCCGGATCATAACTTTGACATCTATGGTCAGAATAACTTGAAACTTGGTATGCTTACTTACCACAATGATGCCAAGTGCAGTGCACAGGAACCGTAACTCTAGCTTCCTTAATTTTTTAGTTATTCCCCTTTGTGTGCTGCCAGAGTACGCAGCGGGTTTGTCTGGCCCATAACTCTGACATCTATGGTCAGAATGACTTGAAACTTGGTATGCTTACTTACCATGATGATCTGAAGTGCAGTGCTTAGGAACCGTAACTCTAGCTTCCTTAATTTATTCTACCAGGGAGCAGATACACATAGAGTTGTAGGCTGAAGAACTTGCTGTCTTTCAAACAACCCAGTATACTAGAGATTACCTCAATTTTGTGATGAAGGTTACAAGAACATGATGGTAAAATTATATAAATGGTGTGGCTGGTGGTAAGTCTATTTTGTTACTGAAAATAATACCAAAATCTCAATAATTACTATTGTTTTTTATTGTACTTGTTGACTTGTGCACTGCATTTTGTATCATTGTGATGAATAATTGAATTGACTTATTGATTATGAACAGCTCATATGAACTATATAAGTCCATTTACAGTTCATAATAAACAAAATATCCACATAAATACTTGCAGATTTGATGGGCGTATCATGCTCTGCCATGCGGAACTCTTGTTTCTAAATGCTTTTAGATATTGATCTGATTTTTGGTCTATAAGTCTACCGTGATGAGTTACAGATCAAGTTTATTTTTTGTTTCAATCTGCTAATTTTTACCAGAGTAATGACCCTTTGATCTTTGAAAATTCACACAAATTTTAGTTTTCAGCACTTTTTTCTATATGCTTGCAGAAATGGAACTAATGTTTTGTATGTGACTCTACCATGATGAGTTACAGATCAAGTTTATGTTTTGTTTCCATCTGTCATCTTGAACAACATGTATAATTTATAACTATAAATCTTTGTACCATATAATAAGGTACATTTTACCTAAAACTTTGGGATTAGTGAAATATGCGACCGGTAGGGGACTATGTATTGTTTTGCAATACTCTCAGAATGCTTGTTTCAATTTTAATTTGGTCATGAGACCTTAAGACATTAAACAAGTCTATAGTGATTAACTAGACGCTTTTAGCCTGGCAAATTTACCAGAATGGTTAGAGTGGACAGAAGAAATTAATTTTCACATCTCAGTCAAGATTCTCCCTCTTGTATTGAGGTGGTCAGCTCAGGAATGATGGAAGAATAGTGTATGGAGAAAACCACTGACTTTCAGCAAGGGAACTGACAAATTTTCTCACAGTAGGATTAGTGAGTGTATGATATCAACCTGAGACTGTGTGAGGTGCTTTGATGTGTAAAGATGTCTGCTTAAAAACATTCTGCCACTGAACCTTCCCAGAATGAGAAATGAAAAGGAATTAAATGTCTTGAAGATTTTCTGAACAGCTTGTCTATATCTGAGACTATATATATAGTTGTGGTAACAGCAATGCTCTCTAAAGTCTTAATAACCTGTTATCCAATCAGATGTGACAAGTGGCTTTCCAGTCATGTGATGAAAATTGGCTATGCAATCAGATGTGACAATTGGAAAACCCTTTCCAGTCATTTGGTGACAGCTGGCTATCCAATTAGATGTGACAATTAATTGGCAAACCAGTCATTTAGTGACAGCTGGCTTTCCAATCAGATGTGACAAGAGGCTTTCCAGTCATGTGGTGACAGCTGGCTATCCAATCAGATGTGACAATTGGCAAACCAGTCATATGGTGACAATTGGCTATCCAATCAGATGTGACAAGAGGCTTTCCAGTCATGTAGTGACAGCTGGCTATCCAATCAAATGTTATGACAGCTTGCTAATCAGACATAATTTTAGTAAGCTATCTAGTCAGATGTGGTGACTGTAAGTTATCCAATGTGGTGTCACTTTGCAATTTCTAAGTCAGTTATAAAAGATTTCAGCATAAGTGAAAATAAGCAAATATGAGAAAAAATATAATGTTGTGCTTGGGTTGGGTCATGGGACAAATTTCACCATGGCCAATACAATCCACCATGTCCAGCAGTGCTACTTGAATGTCAGTATCTCTGCAGTTACTATAGTAGTATTTTAATATATAGTCAGAAGACAAGCATGGCTAACAGCATAATATAAAAGGGTTCACATTAAGGGACAAAATAAATAATGTCAAACAGTCCTGCTTCAATGTCAGTCTGAAAAAAGAATCTGTATTAAGAATCTGTATTGGAAATAAATACATTGTACATAGATCTATATGGCAGAACTTGGACTAGTTAAAAGGGAATTGTTGGCACCCCTTGTTTTTCTTCAATTCAGTACATTGTTTTTTTATTCAGAAGCGGCTTTTTGTGTAATTTGTTTTTATTGATTTTCAACACGATACATTATTTTTGTACACAATGTCAAATCCAATACAACAAATAATTCTTTTTTTTTTTAAACATTTCTTTAGGTAGGAGTTAGTATTTTTTATTTACTTACAAAATAAACAAGAAAAATTGTGACATTTTACACATTTTATTTTGTCAACTGTCCAGTATGAACAACTTGTAGTCCAAGTTATGGAGCCTGATTTCTGAATGTGTATTGTTTAAAGTCTTGAAACTTGCTACTTTGGGGGGTTGGGGTGAAATATACATGTTACTTTTTTAATGCCCATGTTGGCACTACTATCCAAACATTTTAACATTTACTTTTTAACCCTAACCCTAACTTTTTGACAGTTAAAATTGTCTAAACTGAACAACTTCAAGACTAAAGATTAGGTATTTAATTTACAGCTTGATTTATTACCAAACTACCCTACCCTGGTATGTTAAAAAATTACAGTAAAAAATGTATTAGATTTTATTTATTATTAAGTTTCATAAATCACACCTTATATTATTATTAATTTTTTTCTTTGATCAAGCTACTTATAAATTCTAATTTTATTTCTTGAATGCTTCTTTAAGGCATCAATCATTCATGAAAAAAATTACCTGGAATTTAACACCCTTGATAATTTGTATTGCTGCAAGTGCTGTTAATAAACAAACAAAAATTCATTTATTTGCTAAATATAATAAATTTTTATGACTTTTTTTATTTTTTGCACAAATGCCAGTTTTTTAAAATGATTATAAATAATAATAGTTTTAATAGAGATAGTTTTAAAATTAAAGAGAAATTTGCCTGTCTTCTTTTTTCTTCTAAATTCTTCAAATATGCAAATGCAATTGTATTTTGCAGAAAATGTAGGAAAAAAACAATTGAAAACCAAGAACCTAAGTAACATAAATAGTTATTTAACACGTAAAAAATTTTTGATTTACATTAATGTTGATCTTACTTTAGAAATCAGACATGTAAGATAAATTATATATAATTTAACTCTTTTTTTTTCGCTGTAGGACATTGATTATTGAGACAAAATGATAGATTTGAAAATAAAAACATGGTGATCAATCGGTTTTGTACATGCAATCATAGAATTTTATAGTTCTCAGTAATGGTATATTTATGTAATTTGTTTCTGTATTCTCTGGTATTGATGTTTTGCTGTGTCAACTTGACTGTCAGTTACAGTTTCGCTCTGCGGAGCTGAATAGGGACAGTCTCCTCAATAAAGCACAATAGCAGTTCAAAAAAGTGAAAAAATATTAATAAATTAAAAAATAATTAAATAAATGAAATAGGAAAATGAAAAAAATTACCTTATAATAATAATTATAATAATAAAATAAATAATTTAACAAAAAAAATAGAAAAAGAACAACAAAACTTTCTTTAATTGATTGATTTAATTGATTTTACTATTCCATTTTCTATTACAAACTTTTAGTTTAAATACAACATGTTTGTTTATAACTGATATCTTCATATATAAAAAACATATGATATTTTTTTGATGAATTTTGTTTATAAAACTGAATAACACATTTGTAATTTGATATATGTTATATATGTTATATAATTGATATTTGTTATATATGTTATATAATTGATATATGTTATATATGTTATGTATATATGTTACCGGTATATGTTATATGTTATATATTTGATATATGTTATATGTGTTTTATATTTGATATACCGGTATATATATATTATATGTGTTATATATTTTATATATGTTATATATTTCAGTTCATCAGTTGAGTCGTACACTACAGTGTACCAGTATATCTGAAGGTGGAGGGTTTGATTATGATCAGAACTGGATTTGTGCAATGTAAGTTTATGGATAATATACTGTAATCTATGTTAACTGAAGGCTTTAGAAAACCAAAAAAACTAAACATTTTATGTTGAATCATAACAATGTTACTGTACAGAAAATAAATTGTCTAAATCAAAAATTTTGTTTAATCAAGGCAACATTTTCCAACCAGATGTTCAGTGAAGGAACCCTCTTATTTGAATCAGATTTTGTAAAAACAGTTATATCAGCCACCTTTTTATAAAGATCACCTGTCTATTATGACCACTGTATAAATGTCTCTGTTTCATGTCAAAAAGAACCTCTATATAAGGACCTGTCTATAAAGTTCACATTTATAGGTCCCATGTGTGACCTTTATATACAGTTTTAATTGTATTTACCGGTAATATCTACAGGTACATGAGATATGTACAGCATTTATTGTTTTTATGTATTTCTACATTTTAAACTGTGTAAATAGTTTCATATGTATGATTTTGTCCTTTGCTATTGTGGGCCTCTGTGACCAAGCAGTCTAAAGTGCCATCTGATGTATCACAGTAATAACTACATACCTAGGATAAAATCCAACTCAAGGTAAATCCTTATGTGAAAAAGTTTGTCAGTTAACTTGCTGAAGGTTGAGGATTTTCTCCAGGTACTTCTGTTTCCTCAAACATCACTGAACCGACCGTCTCGATATAGGTGAAAGAATCTTGACTAAGGCTGAAACACTATAACTCCATTCTCTAGTATTTTTATATCTATCGGTACATACAGAAGGATATATAAGTATTTTACCTCCTTGTTATTGCATAATTCCCATTCCAACAACATATTTTTCCCCTAATTTTGATTTTTATCTCTTTTTTTACCTTTTACATTAACCTTGGTATTTTCATATTTCATCAGGCTCTCTAGGTATCTTACCTAATCAATCAACATTTCTGTATATACATGCACTGTATTGTAATCTTCAAATTTCCTTGATACTATAATGAAGAAAATTATTGTTGATAAGTTTAAACTCAGTGAATGAGTTTGTAAAACACTTACCATTAATTTGTACATTATAGCCAGTTTTAGGTTACTAAAAGCTTAAAGTGTTTTGATAAGCAGGTGTTCAGAAAATATTTTGGTATTTATAATACTGGCCAGATAACAAAGCTTTGGGCTTCTTAGTCACATGTTATGTGACATAATACATTTATGTGTACTGGCAATTACTAACTGACTACATGAACAATCGAACCTGAGATGGTTAACAATTTGTATTCCGTTCAATAGAGACCACAAACATTTATGGATTCAAATGAAATTTTGTATACAGCTTTACCATGGTAATACCTTGTGCAAGTTCGAATTACAACTTTTTCGGATTATTTTTGGAGGAGTTATGCCCCTTTTTTAACTTAGAAATTTTTGTATGTATGACAATGTGGTTTCCGATCATCAGAGCCTACAACTATTTATGGATTCAAATGAAATTTGGTATACACATTTACGATGTTATTATCTGGTGCAAGTTCGAATTACAACTTTTTCAGATTATTTTTGGAGGAGTTATGCCCCTTTTTTAACTTAAAACACCTTTTTATCATACTGCACAGATCACGACAACAGTTCAAATTATAATTAAGCTTTATAGATATAAATTATTTCAGGTTGGTTAAAAAAAAAGTTCTCAAAACATTTCAGACAAAAAATGTATTTGTTTCCTAAAATCTTCCTGCATGCAATGCTTAACACATGAAAACACTGCCATGACCTAACATTATATTTTAAACTTCTTCCTTCCTGGAAATGAATATGAATTATATAGCAGTCTACCACTATCCATTTAGCAATATATTTTTACATACATATATCCTAGTTGTAATTATACTTCTCAGTAAAGAATGGAACAATCTAGAGGATTAGTGACGAATTCATTCGGAACATCCTCTGGATGTGAAATGATAAAGGCGACAACTTTCTCCTTTTTAGCAGCATATACATGTATTTGCATCTTGGGGACCTTGAAAACTCCTCGATAGATTTTGCTAAAAATTTCTGAGGTTATGGAGTCTAATGCAATCTAGCTATCGAACTTGGTGAAATTTTTGGGAAAAATCGGTATCATACTTAATTTTGGGGTCAAACATGCAAAAAATGAATTTTTCCAAAAAACAATTACGTTTAACGCACTCCTGTTCAATAACAGTTCATTGTACGAAAAAGTCGTCCATTGACCGAAAAATGTTTAAGATCTGACGGAAAAGACGGTATTTTTATATTTTTTCTATCTTTTACATAAAATCCACAATAACTGTTTAAAGTCGGCGCTATCATCCAAAAACAATTTAACGTACCGTTTTGAATTCGTACCCATATTAAAGTAACCAATTCTTTACCAAATTATTGGTAGGTTTGGCACTTATCCGTTAGGTCTGTGTCAAACTTTTGAGTGGCAAGTTCTGTGGATGAGCTCTACTGATAGAAATCCTCTAGATTGTTCCATTCTTTCCCGCGAAACCCCTAAAGGTGTCGCCACACTAGTAAATAGTACTACTCGATCAATATAACACGGGCGTATAATGCTACGCTCGGCGGTGCTCTTGTTTAGCTTGGTGGCTTTTCTATTATTGTTCTATTTGATATGTTTAAGTACTTGCTTTTTAAAAATTTTCTCTTTTCTTGTTATATTTAGGACTTGTTTGATCTATAAAAGTGTCCAAACATGAGCTAGAATGAAGTCAGTGGGTTTGATTTATAATAAATTTTTTCAGTGCTCTGTTCACCAACATGTATATTGATGTATTATTTGTACATTATTTCAGGGCCAGTATACCATCAATATCAACCAGACATGTTGGTATAGCACGCCTTCACACACCTGCTAATCTTGGCACCAGTAGTCAAGAAGTATATTTTGTAATAGTAGTTCTGACACCAACTAAAGAGGTAATAATAAATGGTTGTAAAGATCTGACAAATTAAAACTCTTATAAATCAATTAGAAAATAAGAATTAACATGTGTTCTTACTAATTGATAATAATTACATGACAAGATGTCCTTGTGTATATGAAGTGTTTGCTGTTGTTAACACATGTCTGTAAAAGTTACAGGTATATATGTTAAAAAGTCTGCGGTTTTCTCATGAATAATTAGGAAAGGATCTGAACTCTAGTTTATTGCTATATATATATATATTAAATAATTTTGTTTGGCAAATTACTAAGTTGGTTTCTATCTGGGTAATTGAATTATCTCCCTTGCTCTTCAGATTTGGTGTGTTATAAAAATGGTGTTGGCCAAATATTTAGAATACAATTTAGCATAACACAAAACAGCCAAAAATAAGATACTTGATCAAAATAAACAGGTATATGAATAATTAAATATACAAAAATACCATAGAATGAAAAAACAAACAAAAAAAATATTGAACTATTTGATAAAGGTCTTTTTTCAAAGAATAACATTGTAAATATTTATATTTTTTATGTTTCTTTATGTTTTAGAAAGGAACAAAAAATGAACTGGAAACAGCTCGTACATTTGCTACAATATTTTCTGATTTGGATTTCCGTTTACACCTGCTGGGTGCTGACAGTGAGGAGGAGTTCAAAGAAGTCTTACAGCAGCATGCTAATGAGTTAGCGGAGAGACAGAAAATGGCAACAGAGAAAGTACCAAATCATGAAGAAAACAATAATGATAAGGTAAATAATGAATAGATTTCTCTCATAGGCTTAAACATTAGTTTATACCTTAATCTCTAGGCTTCTGCTCCATTTGACTGTATAAATACAAGGTCTTACACCCAAGCTTAACTGGTATCTACATTTGCACATTACAACTCAGAAAATCATAAATTTAGCCTAGGTCTTTATACATATATGACTCAATGATGTGTTAACTATAACTCTAATCCTAAATGTGAAAATGTAAAAAATACTGATCTTAAAGCAAACACTCCAAACCACCTGGTGACCAAAATCTCATTAAATGTATGGATATCAACAGAAATGTTTGTCAGTAAACTTATCTACATTACAGACATAACATCTATACTAGAAGAGACACATAACAGAATTACTTTTAGAATCTCGTGCGTTATGATAAGTTTGCTTGCAAAGTTGTTGCCTTCATACTGACAATGAACACCATTTTAAAACAGTTCAATTGTTATATTTTCGTTAAATATTTTTTAAAACATTATTCATTAATTTTAAGAATAAAAAATTCTCATCTATAACACATGCACATCGGGGGAGTCCAGTAGACGCAACAGCTGAATTTAAGACCGAGAACGACACATTATTAATCCGCAATTTTTTTATTGTGGGGTAACAATGGGGAGTGTGGGTTTGAAAAATTAAAGTGTTATCAGGTATTTTTGATGGAATTTTCTCAATTTTTCATTAACATAATGAAATTTTGAGAATATTGGATATAAGATATTATATATAAAAAATTCAATATCAACGATAAATGTGTTGTATTTATGGACTATATTTTGGTCAAAATCAGGTGCACCTTTGTAGCCCCATTTCAATTTGTAAAGAAGTTTGGAGTAAAAGATTGCAGGCTATATGTTGGAATTGAAATTTGTGAATCTTAAATGGGAAGGGGGTAACTGTAGCAGAGAGATAATTTTCAATTGCCAAGCATGTGGGTGTCAAATATGCGAGTAGACGGGGATTTACTGAGAGATTTTTTCTAGAATGTCTACATTGTTAGGTTGAGATTCACTCTGACATTATGTGCCAAGCTTCATACTCAGTATCATTCAAATGTAGACAGCAAAGCAGTGAGAAGTATACTTATTCTTTACGCCTGGTGTGGTGCAAATATCTTTCAAAGTTTAGAAAATTATCGTTTTAAGTTTAGCAAGGAGTTGTGTAGTACTTAAACCATGTATTATACTTTTTAGGAGTTCCTATTATATTCCTTGTAAACTGATTAAAATCATGTAGCTAATTTTTCAGTTTTTCCGATCAACAAACACAGCATTTGAAATAGACAATTTTCACTGGATGTGGCATACATGCGTGAATCTAATTCCAATTGAAATTTACATCTCTTGAAATTTACATCCCCCGAGACACAAAATTGATAGACAAGTTGAACCATTACACATTGTCTCAAAATAATAGGGTATATAGCAGCTTTGTCAAGGTAGGAAGAATATTTTTAAGATCTGATTGTTCAAGAATTTTTTGTGGTTTGATGGTTTTGACATCTGTTGTTCTGTCAACAGGCCATCAAAAACACCATTTGATTTCTTGTCTCTTATAGTGTCCATATTACATTGAATATCAGCCAGGTGCCTATAGATGTTATCAAAATATTATTTGATTAATTTCTTTGGTATTACTTTGTAAAATTTCGTAAAAGCATTTTTCAAGCTCGTCTCGAAAGTGACTTGATAGCCATGTTTGTTTACCTATGGTAATGGAGTTCTGGGTTGTATATTGCATTTGATATGTATTGACAAAATTTTTGCTGTTCATTGTCAGTAATGAAGGCAATGACTCTCAAGCTTGCAGCTATGGGAATTTCACAAAGCAAATGAAAATATTTAATTTAAATACTAATATATGCATAAAATAGTTTTAAAAATCTTCTTCTTTTTTAATTTTTTTTTTTAATTATTTTATAATATTTTATTTTATTTTATTTATTTATTTATTTATTTATTTATTTATTTATTTATTTATTTGATTTAATTTTGTATTTTTTGGGTATTTTCAAGCTCAGTCATTGTTTTACATATGATAAAAAGTCAGGTATAAAATGGTACATGTATGAATTTTTAAACAACTCATTTGAGATTGATAATATAATTTATTACAGCAGAGTAAATGCAGGTGTCGGTTGTTTAATGGGATTATCTGTGATTTAAAGAGAAGATTACCTCATTACATATCAGATTATAAAGATGGTAAGTTACTTGATTAAAATTTTTCTTTTTTAACCAATTAGCCTTCTCAGAGAAAGCTAAAACACACACTTTATATGTACCTATCATGTTTTCATTATATGATGTTGTTTAACATCAAATCAGAAGTTTTAAGCTAATCACAATAAGAGCAAGATTATTAATCTCTATGGATTAATCTAAAAACAAGTTCGTGTATGTCTGAGATGTCCAGGTGTATATTGTGGGCTGTAGGGCGACCTTTGTGCTTGCTCACCTAGTTAGTATTTCCCTGACAAACATACCAATGCCCAGTTACATCATCTTGACACCAAGTGGATCTTGTCTATCAGCTGTCTTCTTGATAATGAGAGTCAGGTGTGGAACAATTATCTCAAATTTTAAAGTCTTGTGTATGCCCCAGCCAGTGTTCAAACCTTGATCTTTAACTCTTGAGGCAGATGCTCTACCACTGAGCCACCAAGGGGATCTCTGTATTTGCTGTTAATTGTTATTCCTACTGTTCTGTCCCATACCTAGGTCTTTCAAAGTTCAAAAATATCTATTGATAGAATAGAATTAAGCCTTGTTTTGTTGTCATGTTAATCCTTATAAAATCCTGGTAATTTTGATGAAACATGTCAATCATTTAATGGAATGGCTTATTTCTAAACCAAATCTGTGCTTTTTGGAGGATCAGAATAATACTGTATTAGATTTAGCATCCAAAAACAGAATTGTACTCTTTATTTTTTGTACTTCTTTATTTCAGGTTTGTTTGGACCCAAATCAATACAGAAGACAATATCAACTACCTTGTTTTTATACTTCGCTTGCTTGATGCCGTCTATAGCGTTTGGTGTGCTGAACTCAGAAAACACGAAAGGAGTTTTAGGTAAAACAATCAGACTAATATCTGATGCTTATAAAAAACTAAATATAGATGGGACAATAAAAAATATATATTTCGAAAAAGTTAAACAGTATTAATGAAAAAATATGATCAGTTTTAGCTTGCTGAAAAAAATTGCTGGAAAGTATATCTTTTACTCCTGATGTGCTGGCTGAGAAGTCAAAAGCATGTGCTTGTTGGCCTTAAATAGTAAGTAAGGATAGATTTGGCAGATGAATTGCACAACACATTTGATCAGTAGAGCAAATTGCTGGTGAAATTGTTTGATACGTAGGTTTTGATTGGTTGTTAACATTATAGGGGCGGAGTCTATTTAGTGGAATTTATGTGCTTGCAGGAATTTTAAGCTTTCATTTTTATGTTTTATTAAACTAATTGGATTTAGTTTCCAACATAAACATTTTTAGATGATAAATTCTATCCATGTTTGTTGGTATTTCAGATGTTGAGAAGGTACTTTATTCACAGACGTTTGGTGGTTTACTGTTTGCTATTATTGGTGGTACACCACAGATAGTACTGCTAACCACTGCACCACTGGCATTGTATACTAAAAGTAAGTGATTTATATAAAATCTTATTTCAGTATGAAAATTTTCACAAAAGACAAATTTAATGCAGAGTTTTCCAGTAAATTATAGTTAGGATAATCTCCATAAAATGGGACTTTATTTGTCTAATTATTTTCATTCTAGGCTCACCAATGAGTCATTTTTATAATATAAAGTTTTTTTTAAAAATGCAGGACAGTATACTTGCCTACACCATTCTGGTTGGTATTTATCACAAAAATATAAAAGAAATAAAAAGATTTAAAATCACGATTATACATCTGTACCTACCATTTTGTTGATTACTGGTGAATTGAACTAAACACCAGACAGTTTAAGTAAGATTGTTTTTTATTGGTTCCTTACATGGTCTTCATGTACATTTTTTTGTTGATTACTGATAAATTGAACTAAACACCAGACAATTTAAGTAAGATTGTTTTTGATTGGTTCCTTACATGGTCTTCATGTACATTTTTGTTGATTACTGATTGAATTGAACTAAACACCAGACAGTTTAAGTAAGATTGTTTTTGATTGGTTCCTTACATGGTCTTCATGTACATTTTTTTGTTGATTACTGGTTGAATTGAACTAAACACCAGACAGTTTAAGTAAGATTGTTTTTAATTGGTTCCTTACATGGTCTTCATGTACATTTTTCGTTGATTACTGGTTGAATTGAACTAAACACCAGACAGTTTTAGTAAGATTGTATTTGATTGGTTCCTTACATGGTATTCATAAACATGTTTTGCTGGTAAATCCAGGACGACTTAAAAAGGAAAACTAAACTAGAAACGAAAACAATTGTGAATTCAAAATTTTGTAGCTTTAAGTAAGGTGACAAAGTTATTGAAGGGCAACAAATCAAGACTTTACATTACACAATTTTTTTTCAAAGTTATTATGAGTGAGTCATACAAGAAGATTTATCTAATTACGAGTATTTTTTTATGTTTCAGTCATCCACAGTATCAGTTATGACTTTGGACTTGATTTTAAATCTATGTATGCAATGGTTGGACTTTGGAACAGTTTTTTCTTATTTATATATTCAGCATTTGATCTCAGTGTTCTTATGCAGTGGTCAACCAGGTTAGTTAAAGCATTTTTATATAATACAGACTTATTATTTATTGGTATCTATGTTGGTAATAAAGACTTTTAAAATTTTGTTATCTGAAAACAACAAAATGATTCAAAGGTAAAAATAACTACAGATTATTTTTCAATAATCTGAATGCTAATGTGTCCGGGTCTCAATAGCTGAGTAGTCTAAAATGTGTGGTTATGGTTCACATTGCCTTTTACAGCATACAATATAATATTTTACTAAAACTGAACAAGAAATATCAGAAAACACAAACTATGAAATATTTTCCTGTTTATATATTAAATCCCTGACACAACGATTTAACAAGTTAGAATTTTACCCATTTACTACCGTTAGATATTCAAATAAATTACATTTAATATATCAAGATAAAAGTAGAATTTATTTAATTTTTTTTTTCAGATCATCAGAAGAAATTTTTGCGTTATTTATTGCTATAGCCTTTAGTATAGATGCACTTAAAAGTACAGTTAAAAGTAAGTACATAATATAATGTTCCCTGTGTCTGTTAATTCACTACCATGAATGGCGATGTATTTTACTATTATCTGTTCATATTTTTAAAACCAATAAAACCATGAAAATATTAACAAACATTACAGTCAAAATATACTGGCCAGTTGAAAACCTTTTTGTCAAATTTCCATGTTAACTGCTTTCTAAATAAACAATTACATTTAAATTTTTCCATACTTTTAAAATTTGCTAAATAAATAATTTGTTGTTTGTTTGTTCGATTCTGTTTATTACTTGTTTATTGCAGATTTTGAATCAAATTATGACATTCCAGCATGTAAAGTCAGTTCCGCATCAGTTGTTACAAATACAAGTATAAATTCAGACAGCATTCAACACTCCATTTTAAATATGACAGCAGTGCCCATTGGTGACAATATAACAAATATAACAGACAGTGTAGATAACTCTGTATCAGCAGTTTGTGGGAGGGATATAAGTTTATTATATCTGGTGTTACTATTAGGAACAGTTTGGCTAGGTGTAACTTTATATAATTTTACTACAACGTAAGTATGTCTGTTACTGTTTAACTGTGGTAGCTATGGATGGGTGGTTACAATCTGTTAGCTTTAATAAACAATTGAACTGTTTTAAAACGATTTTTCATTTTCAATATAAATTAAAAAACTTTGCAAGCTGAAAAACGCAACAGCCACAAAAAACGTGCAGACCAAAAACCTGCCAGCTTGATTCTATGGTATAAGCACTTACTTTGGATGCTTTGGATGGTTTGTACATTCTCCGATTAAAGTTTTTTATTCCTCAGAATTTAATACATATTTTAACATTATTTATCACCAAATTTTTTCTCATTAACCATGCATGTTCAGGCTCTTAGTAAGACAAATCTTTATTTGTACAGATTAAAAATTAATTATTTTGAATATGTGTGCAGAGTCATTTATTTGAATTCTGTTATCTTTTCCAGGCCATATTTAAATGCAGGAAAGCGGGAGTTATTGGCTGATTATTCACTTCCTGTTGCTGTTGTTGTCATGACATTTTTTGGGGCTTTTGTCTTTAAAGATGTATCAAGTAAGTTTATGATAAGTATTTCATGTATTTATGATATAGTATATCAAATATTACTACAAGATACAATGTATTCATAATCATGTTTCAAAAAATTTTTTATCAAATGGTGCCTTGCAAGCACGTCTTAAATTTGTTATAATGTAAAGGTAATTTTCCTAGGTGCAGGACCTTTGATCGAAAATTTAAAATTTCCTAACGGACATTTTAGTTATGACTTCAGTGGACATGTGAGTGACCAATTTTATTTAGGATTACCTGTAATCTGTGATAAACATTTAAGCGATTTAAATCTTTTCACCTGTACATTTACAAATCACACATCTGAATATTTGTATGCACATTTAAATGAACATTTCCGCTGTCGACATCCATCAATCTACATGAATTTGATTGTCATAGTAATGAAGATACAAACAACTACATGCATAAGGAGGATCAGATACATGGAAAGAGAGAGAGAGAAGATTACTTGAGAAAATTTTACCACATTTGTAAATTTTACAAAGTTTAGCAAACAGGATACTTCAATCTGGCTAATGGAATTGGTTAAGAAATCTGCTGGTCAAATGTTAACTTTGTATTTGAATATTCACTCAAATGGGTTAAAAATCTTTTGCTCAAATGTCCTTTACTGTGTACTATTGTTTTAGCTTGTTTGTCATATTTTCACTCACATGTCCAATGTCAATTTTTTTTCTTCACCCCTTGTTGGACTCTCATGGCAGTGGTCATTATATTTTATATACTCCTTAAAGCTGCATTAAGTTCACCAAATTTCTGATTTTTTTTTTTGATTTTCTAAAAATATATTTTTTTAAAAGTAGATATCTTCTAACCACGATCCATGACATTCTTTTTCTAAAATTTCCTTTCTTTTAGCTGTAAATAAACGGAATCCTCTGACCGGTTGGTCAGTGTTCTACGATGGTAATGATGAGCTTGGAGCATGCGCACGGATGTACGGAAAAGCCTAGAATCGAAAGTGAAACATGACAGATTGCATTAATTGTCCTTCATTAATATCCAGATGTATTTGAAACGGTGTTATTTTTCCCTTACTAAGTCACAAATGACAAATTCAACAAAGTTCTGTGTTTAATTTATCGTATTTCAACATTTTGAAAGTTGTGTTTAAATGACCCGGGTTTTGATGACTTAACCATGTTCTAATATTAGATCCCAGATGCTGCATCTCGCTGGGTAAATACTGTAATTTCTGTATTTGTTCGAGCTTTTATCGTTGAACCAAATGTAACATTGTTAATTAGGAACATCATTTATTAGATTAGCACCGTTTTATTTTTTTTCTTTGGAAAACTTAATGCAGCTTAAATTCCTGATATGTTTAACTGTAACTGATTTCAGACATTTGCCAAACCATTATTTCGATTCAGTTTACCGAATCAAAGAAAAACATCTCCTGATATTAAAGCAGACATAGGGGTCATAAAGTAATAAACCATTTTACTTGCCAGTAATTTTTTTTACGTCTTGTGATATTTTTCAGGTATAAAACATTTGCATGTAAAAAACATGGTTCTCTGCTCATTTTGTATTCATAAAGCAACATCATCAAAGAAAATTAAATGTATAATTTTTCTGTAATTTAATACTTATAAAGACAGAGCAAATTAATTTACAGCATAGTAATTTTAACCTTGTCACAGCACAGAAAGCAAAAGCAATGCTAAGTGTACTGCCAAGACAACATGTCCAATTTTGACTGCAAATTACCAGTCATTAATAGACCTGGAGTTTGATATTTATCTTGATCACTGATATAAAATTAATAAATAATTCTTTATTATAACTTTGCAGTTGGGAAGAGTTTTGAAGCAGGAGAGAGAGATTTTGGAATATTTCAGATTATAAAATTTTATACATTGCCATTGGGGGCTATATTTGGTGCTATGGGACTGGGATTTTGTTTGTCCTTGCTGTTTTTCATGGACCAAAATATTTCAGCAGCATTGGTAAATGCACCACAGAACAAGTAAGTTTGTTTTCTCTCTATATATGCACCGCTATTGTAGCTCAGTTGGTAGATTGCTCGCTACGTATGTGGGAGGTCAGAGTTTGAACTCTGACTGGATCTGACTAAGACTTTAAAATTGGTAGTAACTCTTCTTTTGCCAAGCACTTGGCATTTAGAAATGGGTCCCTTTGAGCAAACCTTAAAAAGTGATTCCCCTTGTCATGGCAGGTGTGACACACTTAAAAACTTTCCAAAAAGTGTGCTTTAAGCACACTACAAAGGTAAAAATTTCTGCCACTTTACCTATAGCTGGTGATATCTCGATTTAAGTGAAATATTCTTGACTGGAACGTAAAACTCCATTAAATCAAATCAAATCTCTTTATTTAAGCCCAGTTCTGAATTCTTTATCTGTGTAGTAATTAACAATGGTCATTAACAATGGTCTTTTTCTTCATATTTTAAGGTGAGCATTGCCTAAACAGACTTTCACTAACTTAGCCAAGGTTTGGGGGTTCCTTTGTCAGCAGTATTTGATTTCCATCATCAAACCCACACTTGGCCACATTGGATAAGATCGTGAATACTTATGGCCAGTTCACAGTTGGCATTTGATGCACAAAAATGAACTTTTAGTGCTAACTTTAACATAAATTTAACCCCCATGAACATTTGTGATTTTACAGTATCTTATATGATATTTTGTCTTCTATTTTTTTAACTTGATCTTTCTTTTTATAGTAGAGTTAATAGTAACATGAATGTTTTAGCCTTAGTCCATATGTAGGTAAAGAATAAAGTAAAAATTCACACTTAATTAACCCCCATAACAAATTGCTTTGTTTACTTTATTGTCCACAATCAATGTTAGCAAACCCGCACTACATTTTCTTAAAATGTTTCTTTTTTTTTTTAAAAAAAAATTTGTTTATTGACTAAACAACTTGAATATTTAGCATCATTACAACATCAGATCATAATAATGTATCACAAAGATATTATTCGGTTATTAACATTATAAATATGTAAAGTTTGTCTTCATTTTACAATAAGGATGAAGAAAGGTACCTCCTACCATTGGGATCTGCTTGTTGTTGGTATAATCAATGCTGTACTTAGTTTAATATGTTTTCCTATGGTCCATGCAGCTTTACCACACTCACCACTTCATGTTCGAGCTCTCGCTGATGTTGAAGAAAGAGTTGATCAAGGTCATATTAATCAAATGTGAGTACAATACCCAAAGAAGTTTTCAGAGTAAATATTTCAGGTAATCATTAAAGGGAAGCATATTATATATAATATTTTTTCATTGGTTTATCTGCAAATTTTACATGTTTTTCACAACAATTTGAGTTTAATTTTCGGGTTTTTTTTGTTTTTTTTTTTTTTTTTTTTTCTTCTTTCATCTTCTTCTTCTATGAATAACATATTTAATTTTATAACAAAATAAACAAATTAGATAAGTTAATGCAGTACGACTTTTTATCTCATGAGTTTAATAAAGTTAGTTCAAACTCTGGCTGGGTCATCCAAAAAACATTTTATTTCTTCTTCTTCTTCTTCTTCATCTTATTATTATTATTATTAGATTTTTGTTAAATTCTATTACATATATATTTATTTTACAGAATTGTCAGGGTTCGGGAGACCAGACTAACTGGTATCCTATCACACATTTTGATTGGTGTATCCCTGTTTATACTGGACATTCTGGCATATATACCTACTCCTGTGTTATATGGTCTGTTTCTATATGTAGCAGCAACATCTGTGTATGGGAACCAGTTATTTGAAAGGATAACTCTGTTGATAACAGAACAGGTAATACATTTATTACAAAGGAAATCTTTACAATTTGAAGGTGTTTTAATATTGGTCATATTTTTGTTACAAGATAATTTCTGATATTTACAAATTAATTGTCAATGTTATAAAATTCTACACAAATAATTTTTAAAAATTCCCATTTCATGACAACTGTCAAAAAGAAAGAAATTGAAATGATTATTTCTTATGATGAAAATTTAGTTTAAAAAATTATGAATATATTATGACTTTTGTATTACACAAAATCTTAAAGTTTCATCCATGATAACTTTTATCAAATTTTCATTCATTCATTCATTCATTCATTCATTTTTGTAACAGAAAAGGCCAAAATTAAAAATTTAATAAGATGTCACATTTCTCTATTAAATCATAAAAAGGGAGACTAATGTCCAGGTTTAGTGTCATATATGATTAATGTTTTAACTTATTAGTTTTTTTAATTTAAAAATTGTAATTATATTTAATATTGCTTTTTATTATTATTTTGTAGAGTGCCTATCCACCAAATCATTATATCCGCCGAGTTCCACAAAGAAAAATGCACATGTTTACATTATTACAACTTTTACAACTTGTTGTGCTATGCGGATTTGGTTTTTCTCCCTATCCATACCTCAAAGTGTTTTTTCCAATTTTGATATTCATTTTAATCCCACTAAGGTAGGTATATGGCCTCAAAATATTCCAACTAGATGTATGGATTGTTTTATGCCAGAGTCAAGATTCTTTCCCTTATATTGAGGTAGTCAGGTCTGGGATGGTGGAGGAAACTGGAGTGCCTGAAAAAAAAAAATGCTGACCTTTGGCAAGCGAAGTAACAAATTTGCTCAAATGAAGTTCTGCCCAAGTGGGATCTGAACCTAGGCAGTGAGAGGCACTATGATTCGTAAACACACACTTAAACACTTGGCACCATTTTCCCACCAGATGTGTGGAGAAATGTTTAAACTCCATATAAAAATTTACGAAATATCAAATGTCAGTTTTGAGATAGTTGAGGAAACAAGAGTGTCCAAAGTAAACATCTAATAAAACGGGATGGCAAGTGTTTTAGAAAAAAAAAACAATTCGTGCATATTTTATTTATTGATGCACAAAATATTTATTCAGAGCCTTTTTGTTATAGAATTCATATTTAATCTCTGCTGTTTTATAAAGTATGAATTATATATTGTTTCAGACAAATTTAGTCTTCAAAAGGTTGTTTACTGAAAATTGTTATAATTTATCTTAAAAATGTGTTGTTTTTATACTTTAAATCAGTTAAGTTGGACGAGAGTGGAGTGGTTTGGTGTTGTTTTATACCTTAGACAATTCTTTTACCTACATCAAGGTAGTCTTTCTGGAATAGTAGAAAAAGCCAGAGTGCCCAGAGAAAATCACTGATCTTTGGAAAATGCTTACCGTAAAAACTTTCACACTCTTGGACTTCCTTGAATGGGATTTGAACCTAAAACTTTTTCAATCTAGGACCTCCTTGAATGGGATTTGAACCTAAAACTTTCTCACTCTAGGACCTTCTTGAATGGGATTTAAACCTAAAACTTTCTCACTCTAGGACCTCCTTGAATGGGATTTGAACCTACATGCACTTTAGACCACTCAGCCACTGAGGTCCTCTCAGTTTGAGATAAAGGTGATTTTTTTTAAAATTTCATCCATCACTTTGTCCTGTACAGTCAGTGTTAGTGAACTAATACAAGTACTTTTTTGTAGTAGCATATTGTACAGGCACAATATTTCAACAAATATTCAAGTTATCTGTAGTTGTGGTGGGATTTTTAAAGTTTTCATTCATTATATGGCATACCTTGTGTAGATGAAAATACATGTATGTACAATTCATTTACAACTCAAAATTACATATTACCCTAACTCTAAATAAATTGTATGTTTCCTGCTATTTGTATATCAATTAAGTTATTTTTTATGTTTTAATAGACATAAATTAATTCCAAAAGTGATAGAACAGAAATATCTGAAAGCTATGGATGGACATTGATGTGGATATGGTGTGCAGATCCAGATGGTGTGGCTAGTTTGTGATGTATATTAAGTGGAGATACGGAAGGAATCATATGACAAAAATCTCAGTGTATATCAGAAGTGCTGGTCACAATCATTGTACAGATCCAGATAGTGTGGCTAGTTTGTGATATTTATAAAGTTGAGATATGGAAAATATCATGTGACAACAATCTCAGTCTATATCAGAAGTGCTGGTCACAATCAATGAGAGAAACTAAAGCACTTGTAAAACTCTTCATGATTTCCATAATTAGTTTTGTTTAAAGTTTATTGATTGTGTAGTATTTTCCATATTGAGACAAGATATTCAGTCATCATGAAAGTTCAGATCTCGGATGAGTGTAGTTAGTAAATACTGTAATTTTTGCTCTGTTTCACCGAATGTTTGCTCGGCTAAGTAATGTCAAAAGGTTATGTCTTAGTAAAGTAGTAATTATTGGCTCTTATTAATGTTGTACCTGAAGGTAGCCAGTATATGTACTGGTCACATGACAACATCCAAATTTGTGCTGTTAGCATAACAACCCATATGTTCCAGTCACATGACAACACCCAAATATGTGCCAATCACGCGACAACACCAAATTGTATGTGCCAGTCAAGTGAGGACACCCAGATATACACTGTATGTACATCATCCAGATATGTGCTTGTCACATGACAACCCCCAAAATATGTACCAGTCACAAGACATCAACAAAATATGTGCTTATCACATGACAACACCCACTGGTCACATGGCAACACCCAAATATATGTGCCAGTCACATGACATCAACCAGGTATGTGCTCGTCACATGACAACACTCACTTGTCACATGATAACACCCACTGACCCTTTAACTACAATAGAGTATTACCATAATGTTTTTGCAGAAGTATAATCACAAAAGTTTGTATATTCCCATAAAAATATTCTATGATTTGGGAATGTCAATGTTATGGGGTACATGTATTAGAAAGAAAGCTACGAGCTAACTTGGTCTACTAGATATAATAAGTAAGGGGCAGACATCAAATTTGTTTTGTACACTGTTTAAAATCATTGTTATGGGGTATTGTGATCACATAGTAAGTTAGGGAACCTGATTGAAGTCTTTCATTGATTGTTTATTTGTTATATTTTTATTGTTAGTGTATGTGGTTGGCAGTTATTTTACATAAATTAGTGCCAAAATGTTTTACTTGTTGATATTAAGAAGTGCAAAATTTAATAAAATGCATGTGCTTTGTCAATAAATACATATACGTGTACATACACATATGTTTAAATCTTTATTTTATATTTTTCGTTCTGTTAGCGATTAAGATCAATGTACAGGGGGACTTCTATTTATACCCTCCACCAAATTTTAATTTTGACTGGAAAAGGATAAAATGATGAAATCAAACCATTTTAAACATTTCTGTGAAAATTAATAAATCAATAATTTTACACAGAATGTAATGAGGGGATGTGCAAAAAAAGTCCTACCCAATGTAGAATAGGATTTTATGGTACAAGTTGAAAACTTTATTGTAGGAAGAAATTCTTTCATTCATGACACATTTCACAGTAAAACACGGTTGTGTTTTAACTTCTGACATCAGCTCAAAAGAAATGAAACCAACTTTAATAAGGTGGAGATTTATTTACAAAGCCTGTTGGCAGTCACAATTATTTTTTCCATGTGGTGAAAATTTCTACTTACGCAGTAATTTAGTTTATTTTTATCAGAAAAGGGTGAATAATTGTTGTTTTTATTTAATATAAATCAGTCAAAATTTGCACATGATTAATATTTTTATAGATAATTTTCTAGTCGCAAGCTGTTAATGTTTTGTAGTTAGCATTTGTGGTTTTAATATAATCAGACTTGGTATTGTTATCAGAGCCTTAAGGTCTGGGAACAGTTAATGTGGCCAGTTATGTCAAATAATCAAATGTTTGATGTCCGTATTTAATGCGATTTCTAACGCCGGTTGTTCTTTTACCCTAAAATAGCTATTACAGTTTCATGGCTGTGTCTGGTCATGTGACTTGAGTAGCTTTGGTTGCCAAGTAGTGTAAAGCCCAGTTAAGGATTACAGCACTTCTCATTGCCTAGAGTGAAAGTTTGTCAGTTCACTTTCCAGAGGTGGCCGGTTTGATTGGTGCTTTAAACACCACTCCACTCTGGTCATGTGACATGTCGTAAACCCTATAGCAAGTAAATGTATGATACTGTTGTGTATTATTGTGTACATAATGAAACATAAACATGATAAGTTATGATGTTTTACAACCAGTTATAAATTATATACCTGGTTTGTTTCACTATCATTAACTCAATTGAGTGTACACTCAACTTAAATATGGGATTGATTTTTAAAATATTGATGAGAGAAAAATGATATATTTGAGTTCGAGTGTATACTAAATTGAGTGAATGATTGTGCACCTGGAGCCTGATGGGGATACTGCAGGGCTTAATGTTAACACCTAAGCTATGTAGATTGAGTAGCTGTCTGATAATATTCATCTTGACACCCTTATTGATGGGTTTTGGGAAGGGGCCCAGGCCCCAGTTTCACAATCATTCACTCAGCTGAGTGTACACTCAACTCAAATTCGGGAATATTTCAATGTCAACTTTTAAGGACATTACACAGTTAAAATTGAATATCTAATGTAATACTGAAATTGTTTAGTGTAGAATTGTTGAACATAACAAAACATTGTCTCATAAAACTTAGAATTTTTAAAATATTGATGAGAAAAAAATGGGAATATTTGAGTTGAGTGAAGACTCAAGTGAGTGAATGATTGTGAAACTGAGGCCAGGCATAATTTACTTTGCTCAACTGTTACAATGTTAATGAAGGGGATGGGGTCCTAACATTCTTGATGATGTAATATGTTAAAATGTATCTGAAAACTACAGGTCAGAATTGTCCGAAAAACTGTAACAAGTACTGGCATGTGCTATATAATTGTAAGTACTGTATTTTAGTTACCATGGTAAGTACTGTATACGCTTAATATAAATGCATTATTTTATTTGGTCAAGGTCACCATTTTTTGCTAAAACATTTCAAAATATGTACATTTTCAGTGTAATCATCACCATAGTGATTTCATTTTAAGGATATATCTATATACATTTTGTACACAAAAGTAGAATGTTATTTTCTTTAGTTAGGATTTTTGTTTATGAGATTATGAATGAAATTTGTTAAAAATGTTTGAATTTAATATTAATTGGTTATCATGGAGATAGCAAAACAAACATTCATTAATTTTGTACAATTCATATACTTATTTATATTTTGTATTTGGTGATGTTATCCAGGGAACATGGAGATACATGTCATACAATACTACCACTTTGCACTCAAGACTGTCAGAGATGATATTCTGTATTGTGAGATTAAAAATTGTAATTGGTAAAAACTATGGGGAAAGAACTAAAAGGGGAGTGGGGTATTTGCAGTCTATACTTATATGAAATATGTTTTGTCTTTGACACCTATAGGCTATGTATGATCTGATGGCATGGTGTTAACAAACCAGGTTAATCTCAACCACATACGATATATAACCGCGGTAGGTAACAAAATGTTGTTATAACAACCCTTCTGTTTGTTGGTTATATGGCTAAATTGACACACTCTCTTAACCAGCTGACAATTATAACAACAAATGGACAAAATATCATAAAATGGGACAAAAATTGGCTTATTAAATTACGTCTTTCCCCTGTGAATGTTTACAGCTGTAGATTTCAGAGACAAACTGAATTCACAGACTCTTTAAAACATCAACTATTAATTGATAATGAACTTTTATAGTGGGTTGTATTCTTCGTTTTATCAATACCAGATATTTTTGTGTTCAATTTTCATCAATATAATACATGTAATAAGTTATATAAGCAGAAGACTTGGTTTACCATTCATTTTCATCATTCTGTTATTGTAAATAGCTTAAACAAAACTGTTTTCATAAAAACTAAACATTCTCATCTTTACGAGTGGAGTTTTAAGCCAGAGTCAATTAAGATAGGCATAAAAGTGTAGATACAACCAACAAACTAATCAACCATAGTATGTACTTAAAACTACTGCACCAATAAACACTCTACCAATAGCAAAACTTTAAGTACCGGTTAATCGGTTTTGGTATGAATAACTTTGTACTATAATTTTTTTTTTTTTTTTTTTTTTTTGTGCAGATACTTGGACTAGATGCACAAAACATAAAAATACTTTGTTAAAGTCAAAAAATTAAAATTGTCATTTTACAGTAATCTACATATTTGACAAAGTCTTTTTTTCAAATATTTTCTCTTGATGTTAAAGTGTACAAATAATATTAAAAGGTGATCAAAATGAATCCTACATGTTTGTTTCTGTTTCTTATAATTCTTTTAAAACAATGGTGTATGGTTTTACTTTTTACTTTTTAAGATGTAAATAAGTTTGTTTTATAATTTAAATGACATATTTTGTTATTTAAAAGTTTAATTGTTTTAGCTGTTGTTTAGATTCTTGTAAATATTTTTTTCCGATTTTTATTTCTGTACATTAAAATAGATACCTCATTATTATTATTATACATGTATATTAGATATCTACTTCATCATGGTATACTTACATAGATATATTAAATCATTTTATAGAAATACTTTTATGTGTTTATTATTTATAATGGATAATGTGATGTGGTCAAGTTAAACAAAAGTAGCCATTAAATCCTGTTTTATATCTTTCATTTTTCTTTACATTTGTGTGTGTATGGGTGACAATGGGGGCCTTGGTGGCTGAAAGAGTACAGTACAGATCAGTGGCTCTCACTGCCTGTTTAAATCCTGGTTGTACATATCCTGGTTGGACATATCCTGGTTGTACATTATCCTGGTTGGACATATCCTGGTTGTACATTATCCTGGTTGGACATATCCTGGTTGTACATTATCCTGGTTGGACATATCCTGGTTGTACATTATCCTGGTTGGACATATCCTGGTTGTACATTATCCTGGTTGGACATATCCTGGTTGTACATTATCCTGGTTGGACATATCCTGGTTGTACATTATCCTGGTTGGACATATCCTGGTTGTACATTATCCTGGTTGGACATATCCTGGTTGTACATTATCCTGGTTGGACATATCCTGGTTGGACATATCCTGGTTGTACATTATCCTGGTTGGACATATCCTGGTTGTACATTATCCTGGTTGTACATTATCCTGGTTGGACATATCCTGGTTGGACATATCCTGGTTGTACATTATCCTGGTTGGACATATCCTGGTTGGACATTATTGACTGGGAATTTATTAAACACATTACTCCACTCCACTTTTGAAATGAGGGGATGGGGTATTCTGGAGGGAGGGACAGGATATGAATTATCCCCAGCCTAAAGTTGTTGGACTTGTCTGGTTATTAGTATACATCCATTCAAAGCTGTTTTACAAATCACTCATCCTATAAATATTGCAAATTATTTAAGAGTGAGCATTAAAGGTTTTCATTGGTGTTAAAGTTTTCATTTTAAGAAAAAGAAAATCCTGATATACTGCGAGATTTATTTTGACTTCCTTATAGTAAGGGAGGCAACTCAAGATTACAAGTACCACTATACAGTAAATTGAACATTACCAAAGTGCATAAATTACCAGGTGAGCTAGAATGATGATCTACTGAAATCAAACTATGCAAATCTTCCTCTAGATAATTCAGGGTACCTGTAACCAAAACATTTTTTACAACAATTGTTATTCGAATATCACAATATTAACAGCATCAAAATTGGTAACATAATAAAAAAAGTTATAGCGGTTTGAAATCCCACATTTTTTAACTTTCCCTTGATCTCAAAGTGAAACTCCTCGTTTTGAGTTATAAATCTGTGATGTCATTGCAGCATTAGAAGTAGTATCTAACATAATAGGACAGTAGTAACAATGATGATATATTGGCGTATGTAGAAGAAAATAACGACTCTGACATGTACCTATTTATGCAAATAAGTTCGTAATAACTAGTATTTGGGGAAGCAGTGGACAATCTTATAAGTAATGAATTTGGAGTATAGCCGTTAATTATTTGAACCAGAAACGGACGAAAATATTTAAGTGGAGTCCCACCCTAATCGAGAATTTTAAATGAAGTTGGCTGCATAACTTTTGAAAAATATGTGACGAGTGTTAACTTGTCAATAACACGAAAATTGATTATATCGTTTACTTTTTTTAAAAGAATAAATTATTTTATTAAGTCGGACTGGACAGACTCGAGAAATTGCGATTTAGGTTCCATAGCTATAACAAAAAATACGTGATTAGTTTTAACTTGTAAAATACTTGAAAATTAATTGTATAGTTGACATTTTAAAATGAATTAAATATAGGTACTGGACAGACTACCGGATGAATATTATAGAACTACTGTGGCACCTGCTAAAAATCAATATGATCTTTTGTGCAATGTTTATTCACAGGTTAAAATTAAATGACCGTGATGTAGAAAACATTTAAGTACTCTGGTGGCATTACATGTCCTTGATAATTAAAAGATGTTCACACTAATAAAGTTTGTAACATAGTTCTTTTCAACTGCCCGATGGCTAATTAATGCTGGGGTAATTATAAAGGGGGAAAAAAATGCAGATATTAAATCTCAAATTTTATACACAAAAAATATTGAAATTGTTTAAATTGAAATGACATGGATTTTAGAATGAGACCATATTTAAAGAAAAGGGGTAATGATAAAAATAATAATAATAATAATTTAATGGATTTGTATGTATGCCCAAGGAAATGTGAAAAGTAAAATCTTAAAATCAAATGCTGTAAGTAGATCAATATCATGTTTTAAATAGACTACTCTGGTCGTCAATTTTTAATTTTTAATTTTGCCTAAAAGTTATATTTTATTATTATTACCATTATTATTATTATTATTATAGGCATGAAAACTAAGGAAAAATTTTCTATTTCTTACTTTTTAAATTTAAATATCCATTTTTTCCAAAGTGAAATCTTTATAGATGTACTGTATATGACAAATAACATCTACCAAATAAATTTATTTCACTTTACTCATTCTAGGGTCTTAAGATAACTTTATCAAACTGCAAATCAATTTTTCAAATTATAAGTTACATCCTGTTAATTACAGGTGTGGGTCTGAATCTAAGGAATGTATCTAATAATCAAAAGGATTAATAATAATCTTAATTATTGGTACACGTCAAGCGGATGTTAATTCCACTTTATTAAATAGTTTTATGATAAAATAATCATAGAAAAACTAAGAGTTCGGATTTGACTTATTTAAGTAGTTAGTAAATAATATTCTGTGGAGGTATGTTACTGGTATGACGTCACAACACAAGAGCCTCAATATCGACCTTTTTGATTTGGAGTATTGTAGATGTATTAGAAATTTGCCGATATCTTCCTTATTATGGAATGGTATTTTATGGAATTTTCGCTTAAGCTATGTTTAAGTATGATGAATAAAATACTGTAAATGTACTTTATTTAGCGGTAATCTTATTTTAGCGATTTTCGCGCTAGACAAATCGCGCTAATTTATGATTACCGCGAATAAATGTTCTCCGTATAATTTACGCAGGTGGTTTTCAAGCTAAAATTTGAAATTAAAAAAAAAAGTTCCAACTCATTTAAAATTCAGACCCCAAAAAATTTCCAGAATCGTCGATTTTGTATATGATCCGAAGAAGTGGTTTTTGTCTACTTAAGTGTTTTGTTTCAGTTTTATATATTTTACCCGTTTTAATTAACTTAGATAAGATTTTTTAATTTGCATTTAAAGAAATTACGCCAAGTATCATTACAAACGAAATTAATCTACACATTTGTTTTTTTTTTTCTCAGTTTGCAAATAAAGTAGCTTATCAGTTGTATCAGATCATTAGCGTATCCAAAATCATAATCACAGGTAGAATTATCAATAAAAACAGAGAACTACTCACACGTGTTGTGAATTTAGTTTAATCAGCTTGCATGTCACTTTACTCAACCAACCTTAACGTTTATGTAAACAGGATTTTGATTAGTCCAGAGCAGCGTCTTGACCCAAGATATGATTTTCTGCCTATCCGCCTATTTCAATCCCTTTTACACCGTCCCGCAAAATTTGAATCTCGCTAGTTTCATCAAGTCAAGATTATCCATCTCAAAACAAATATCCAGCCAAGATTATCGGTATCACCATGTATGTCAAAGGTGCTCCTTCAAGATCGGTGGAAAATGCAATCAAATCACATTATAACTGGATCAATGCACGTTAGACTTCAAAACAATAGTTAACGATTTAATTCATTAAATTTAAAAAAAACTGTACGAAAAAAAATAAGCATTAAATATCATTCGACACACAAAAATGTCATTTTTATACTTCAAACGCCTTATTTTTTCTGTAGAATCTTATTTAAACATTAAATAGGTCAACGTCCGGTACAAATGTTTACATTTTGAACACTTTCTTAACAAGAAAAATTTTTTTTTTAAAATTGGAAACAATCTAGTAATTATGATAAGTTATTATAGTCCGTTTCTAAAATTGACTTCTACCAACCGTGAGTGCGCTAATTTATGATTGTGCGAATTAGTGCCAACATGTCATTTGCGCTAAAATTTGATTGCGCGAAAATAAGTACATTTACAGTATGTCAAAAATGAAAATCATTACAGTTACCCTTTGACACATGCAACAGTCTAGGTTTGAATTTAGATCCTACTAAGAGAAGGTATGTTAGTTAACTTGTCAAATACAAACTAAATTTGCATACTGGGTTAGGTAATAATTATGTCTTATGCAAACATCAATCCTCTACAGAAACATTCAAAGCAGAATTTGGAATTGTGATGATCAATTACTCAAATAACATTTATTTTCCTACAATTCTAAAATTACAAAACCTGATGCAACAAATTATTTCATGAAAAATGATATCTGGGTTATAAACATTCAGTTGGAAAAGAATATAATTCCAAAATACCATTATCTGTTTAGTAGATTTTTATCATATACATGTATGATATATAACAATTTATATTCAAATGATTCGTAGTTGCAACATAATAACAATTTTTACACTTTAATGGAATCCATAAAAAATAAAATCTGAAAGAGTTTGTCCTTGTATTTAGTATAACAATCATCTTCTTTCTTTCTTTTTCCTTGGTGAGGGTGGTTTGGGAAATGTCAGAGGTACAGGTAATGATACAGTTCTTAGTTCTAAACCTCCGACTTCACTGGATAATTTCTGTGTCTTTATCTGACAGCCAAGCATTCTAAAATGTGTTTCTAATCTGTTAAAAGAAAATAATTAAATGACATGACAATGTTACAGACAGAATCAATGCTGAGCCTACAACATAAACAATGGGTATTATCTTACCAACAATTTTACTAACAAAGGGAAATAACAAACTATTTGATCATTTTAACTTTACCTTGTTTTTGTCAATATTTATTTTGTAAATCAGAATTTCAAGCTTGGATCCTTTAAACAGGATGAATATATAAAAGCTATGTTAAGAAACCAAAGTATGGCAGATCAAGGGTATAAAATTCAGACCAGAGTTCTATAAGGCAATCCTTAGCTAAGGCTGTAAAACAGAGCTATCTTTTTGAAATAACTGTCAGCTTTTAGACACCAAAAAGGCATTTCCTGGAAACATGACAGATATGGGACCTTATTAAACCCACTGTAAACCATCCTTACCTTTTTAAACCCATCTTTAGATCTGTTAACAAGTCAGAAAGTTCCAAGTTATATTCTTCTATAATTAAACACAGGACCAACATGTAACAAACAAGTTTATCTTTTAATCTGGCTGGCATACATCTGTAAGGAAAACAAGAATTATTTGTATTTATGTTTTACTATACACAAATTAATCCTTAATGTGTGATTAATACACAACATTTAAAACATTATTTTAGATTAAATTTAAAGATTGTTAAAAATTTCAAACCAATTGAAAGTTTTCAATGTAAATTTGTTTCAGCAAAGATCACTTCACTTTACCTTGCTTCACTTTACCTATTATTGACCAGTGTTGACTAAAGCACTTGAGATTAACCATAGATGTACGTATATATGCTTTTGCTTTAGAAAGCATTCAACAGTAGGTGTTTGCAAAAGAGTCTGCCAGTCATGGCTAACTCTTTTGTAAGGTTTTTCACCTAAGATTCAAAATGGCGTCCCAAAGACAAAGTTTTTAAGAGATGTTTAAGTAAATTCTGAAACCAACAGGCTTGTCTATTCTAGAAGGAATTTGAAAGATAAAATAAGTCAAAATTTGTTTTTAGATGCCAGATTTAATTTACATTATAGCATTTGTTCTCCAGTCAGTGTTCATGTCAAAATCTAAGGGAGATTACTTATATAGCATCTGGATGATTATGATTACATAGATTCAATGTTAATGCTCGCTTCTATTTAAAAGGCACACAAATTGTTAACACATTGTTGAACACACTTAATTTGATGGACTAGCATCCAATCCAAGAAAGTCTTTTACCCTTAGTAACTTCTTCCTAGAATCAATAACAGCACTTCTTTTTTTTATTTTCAAGACATACTTTGACCTTTATCTCACCTGATTGTTTTTCTACCATCATTTATTTGAAGTGTAAAATTTGATAAAAGCTGGTGTTTGATGCTATCTGGCCATTCACTGGGTAAAGGATCTGTAATAAAATAATATGAACCAATCAAAAAGCATGTAATAGAGTTTAATGAGTAAAAAAAAGATCTGTCAGGGTAAGAACATAGCTCACGGCACATGTCTATCAAAAACCTTAAGAAAATGGTAAAACTAAGTGGAGTGGAGTAATGGTGTGTTTATGCCCCAGTCAAGAATTTTTTACTTATTTCAAGGTGGTCAGCTCAAAGATAAGAGAAGAAATCAGAATGCCAAGGGAAAACCACTGTTCTTCTGAAAACAAACTGACAAACTTTCTCACATAGTATCTGCTGTGGTGGGATTAAAACCCAGGCAGTGAGAGAAACTGTGATCCATAAGGCTGCACTTCAGACAAATCAGCCACTGAGTCCCCACTGTTAAATTTGGGGAAAAAGTCATTAAATAATAAACCAATATGCAATGAGCAATAAAGCAAGAAATCCATTTTTGTTACTTTACTAGTGTATATTTACAAGTCCAATATTTTCTCTGTATAAAGTGTTCATTACACACTGTTCTTTGGAACTGTGTAAACACAGTCTGTTGGGTGACCCCAGCAACCGACTTCTCACAGCTTAACGACAGGCAGAGTCTATTGTGACAGATGTGGGAAAGGTTAGATAAATTTTTCAGAATTGCATATTTTCACGAATTATAATTTACAAAAACACTAAATTTTGTCTAATATCTGTAAATATAAGAAATAAAGTATTTTTCCAATGTCTTTATACAGGTATAAAAGACAATTAGTCGGCTTAAATTTTTGCATGAAAGCCTTTTATGCAATTTGAGCTGTCTCATTGTCCTTTATACCTGTACAAAGACATTGAAAAAAATACTTTTTTTTAAGTATCCATCAGGAAAATAAGTTGCCCTATACAATGGTCATTTGTATTCACAATTTTTATAGGACAACCAAACATCTGTAACTTACATTTCCTTTTTAAATCTGCAGCTTTGAAATTGTAGAGCTCTATCATAAAGTGGAGGTATTTTAAATATTTGACTTTTTTCCATCTAGCATCTTCTGATACAGGTAAATATGGTAAATGTTTTAATATGTACTTAGGGAATCTGAAACAGAGTAGACATTGTTACCAGTAGTTACAGGACACAACAAGAAACAGAATACAAACTGGGGGACATATTGGATCTGCCATATTTCTTCTTTATCCTTCTATGTAACATCAACCTTTGTTTGGAGCATTAATTGGAGATGGCTTGTGTGATATTTTTTCAACTTTAAGGAATGATAAGAGATGGGTGTAGCTGTGTGCCTTTGTTATTTCAGGGGTGTGGAAATACTGATTCTTTTTACTTTTCCCTTGACAGAACAAAACTTAGTTGTCCTAAAAAAAACCTGTTTTTTTTAAGCATGCTTATGGCTCTGGAGTACAATGCTTACTTTTTTCAATGTGATGTTAATAATAAAACTGAGAAAAATTGTATTATTTTTATATTTCGAGCAATCAACCTGAACAGTCATGTGTCTAGTAAATATATTTTATGTGACATCCTAGTGTTCTCTAAAAGTGACGGGTAGCTTTAATGAAGACAATACATGCATCATGATTAATATGGTCTGTCCCCAAGTCAAGAACGTATTAATTGGCACATGACACACTTAAAATCCAATGTCACTGTAAAGTTTGTTAACATTTATGCTTTATTGCTGTATATGCAGTATTCAACAACTTTTTGTGGCAATAAACTTACATTATTTTACCTAAGACAAATATTTTTTTCTCAGGAACATCAACTAATATATTTGGCTAAGAAATTTTGCAATTTATAGTTATGAGTGATATACCTCTCATTTTTGGTCCATTCCTGGATGAGAGCCGGAGTACAATCATATAGTTCTTTAGCATGGTTAGTAATGGCATCCATCTCCATAGGAGTGATTACTACAAAAACAAAAATATTATATAACTAATAATCAACATTATAACTGTCAAAATTTAGAGATAACTGTTTGAAAATGTTTCAAATATAAAATGTCACATATTTTAAAATGCTAAGTAATACTCAAGAAAACTAACCAAGTCCTTCCAAAAAAGAGGTTCAATAAGGGTGTAATACGAGGTGTGAAATATAGGTCATGGAACATGATGGGGTACACTAAGGATGTGATACAGGATGTGAAATATGGGTCATGGAACACGATGAGGTACAATAAGAGTGTGATACAGGATTTGAAATGCAGTTCATGGAACATGATGAGTACATGTACAATAAGGATGTGATACAGGATGTGAAATATAATTCATGGAACATGATGATGTACATGTACAATAAGGGTGTGATACAGGATTTGAAATACAGTTCATGGAACATGATGAGGTACATGTACAATAAGGATGTGATACAGGATGTGAATTATGGGTCATTGAACATGATGAGGTACAATAAGGGTGTGGTACAAGAAATGAAATATAGGTCATGGAACATGATAAGGTACAATAACGGTATGGTACAAGATATGAAATATAGGTCATGGAACATGATAAGATACAATAAGTGTGTGGTACAGGATGTGAAATATAGGTCATGGAACATGATGAGGTACAATAATGGTATGGTACAAAATGTGAAATATAGGTCTTGGAACATGATGAGGTACAATAAGGGTATGGTACAGAATGTGAAATATAGGTTATGGAACATGATGAGGTATAATAATGGTATGGTACAAGATGTGAAATATAGGTTATGGAACATGATGAGGTACAATAATGGTATGGTACATGATGTGAAATATAGGTCATAGAACTTAATGACATATGTGACAGCTCATAACAAACACTAAAAAAATCCTGTTTACTAAAAATATAACAATTTGTTTATATTACTGCTGATCATGTGAAACATCTGTATTCAAGTCAAAACATCTCTGATCATGTGACATGTCAAGTAAGTTGATACATACTGTCATTAATGGAGTACACATCTTCTGGAGTCTGTGCGTCTTTCCTGAATGGTGGCAGCATATCTGTACTGACTTCATCTTCAATGAAAAACAAAAATATTTAAGTTAGTCAAATTAAACTTAATTTTTACATTCCCAAATCCATCCACCCAATCTCAAAACCCTTTTCAGACAGCTATTACTGTGACATAATATGACATTAGTTCTCATACTGGCAATCTTGAACAAAATCAATCAATTTACCTTTTTGTGTGTATTTAGACATGTCCTGTTTCGGGGCCTGTCTCACTGCTGATGCCATTGCTTGTTCCAGGGCCTCCCCTTTGACCTTTAACTTATGTCTAGTTTCCATGGCTCTTTGCTTTTTACTGCTACCAAATGCACCAGTGAGAAGATCAAGCTGAAAGTTTAATTACAGTAATAAATATATAATAATATTACAAAAACATTCATTTTGGATGAGATCTAATTGTTAAAGCTGATTGATAAAATACTACGTACAACGTTTTTAGATAAACACTTCAATGCTTTATTTCGTCACTGCAATGTGCAAGACTATCAGCTCTGCATTAATATAATTATTGTTAGAGTTGTTAATTCCCTGTACTATATTGTATAAGTGTGAAAAAAATTATCGCAAACACACCCAAAATCACAATATCTCAGAGTTATGTCATGAAGCATTATACAGAATAATATTATACTGCTCTGTTACTGTTTTCCATAATCAATTTTTTCTTTCATAGTGCAACAGAAAAATACCTATTTCCTTATTAAAGGTCTCTAAAATTATAAGTTCTGACCATTAAATCAATGATTTTGTTTAATGATTTGAACAACTATTTTCTGGTAAATATTAAATTTAAATTTTTAAAAAAAAATCTATTTTAATGTTCAAATATATAATGATATAAATTCAGATATTTTAAACCAGTAAGACATTTTCTCAAGAAGTGGAATTTTAATTTATTTGCATATTATTATTTTAATATCCTCAGATAAGAGTCAGTTCCGTTATAATTACAATGTATTTGATTAGTGTAAAAATCACTAAAATTAAACTACTAATCAATAATGTACATATACATGTATAACTTTATAGAAATTTTACCTTCTGTGCTAGACTTGTCTCTTCAGCCTCGTCAAAACCATCAGTATAATCTGTAGCTTCTTGTCCTTGATACAAACACCAAGTAAAATAGAGAATATTTAGTAAATATTTAAATGACAATGATCTGCCTGGTCTATAATATATATATATATATATATATATATATATATATATATATATATATATATATATATATATATATATTTATATATATATATATATATATATTTATATATATATACAGGTATCTTCAGATACATGGATTTTGATAGATTAATGGTGTTTCAAGCACCAGTACTAGTCAAGAATCCTTCACTTATATGGAGGCAGTCAGTTCAGAAATGGAGGAGGCAACCAGAGTTCCCAAAGAAAACCACTGAACTTTGGTAAGTAAACTAACAAACTTTCTTATACTAGGATCTATACCCCAATTAAATTTAAACGGAGGTGAGAGACCCTGTAACCTGTAAGTGTATGCTTTAGACTACTCAGTCACTGAGGCCTTATACAGACACATGGGATTAGGTAATAATGCTGACAGTGATGTAATCAGTAGTCATGTGTTTTTTTGTCAAGCTGTAACCATGGCAATGTAACATGGCAAATGTTGACCACTGTATAGACAATTGTTACATGAAGTGATTAAGAAACTGACCAATCATAGCTCAAAAAAGTATGAGTAAATTATAAATACAAAATATATATCATTTTTAGAGAACAAGATGAATGGAGTTAATACCTGGTATTTGAGGCTGCATATTAAACACCTCAGCATCACAGATTCTAATTTTACCAGTTTCTTTGTCATGTATGCCAACATAATACCTACACATCTGTTGTATACGGTTAGATGAAGGCCCAAAATTTTTACCAACATAGGATAATCTGTCTGTTTCTGAAACCTAAAAATTTAACATTTTTGAAACTTTAAAATTTACACAATAATTAATGAGATCAGAGTTGGTGCTTGATTGGTTGGTTGGCTGTAATTTTGTTTATCATTGCATAATTTTTTGTTTATCTATTCATGATAATAACAAGTTTTTTTATGTAACAATTAATCTAAAAAAAAATGGTGAACACATGAGAGATGAGAGTGTATAGAATGGTCTGTAATATACTAGCACATGCTTAGGTGATTTATTAAAGGTGCTAGGTCACTGAGTCAATATGCCACAGATAAGCATACCACTCCCCATATCACATTATCCTGGCATGGAATGAAGACTTCTGTTCTCTTAATGCTGAGTACCAGATATGGAAGTATCTAAAATTTTAAAGTCTTATGTATGATTCAGCTAGGGTTCAAACCCACATACTCCTATTCTCAAGATGTATGCTCTACCAATGAGCCACCATTCCAAGGCAGTTTTGTTGTGGTTGGTACACATAAGTTTTCAATGAAGGTTTTTATCACAGAAACACTTTTAGTTTAGTTTTGAAAAAATAAAGATGAGAGATTTTTTTTCTGTTTTACTTCACTAAAGAATTTCCAATAGCAACAAATATGACTATTACACATACTTATGAAATAAACTTGATTTTTATCAAGATATGATAATTACGATTTTGGTGTTAAAATAGGGTTTGGAGATTAATTAAAGGAGACTAAGAAAAAAGGTAAAGAAGATGATTTTGGTTTTTTATTAAAAGAGTATGGTGACAAATAAGGTGACCAAATTATTGTGGAACATTTTAATGGCATTTAACTACATCATCACTTTTTAATTTTCCTGCTAAATATAACTGCAGTTACTATGGTAACTTACTAAAATTCTTTGTTTACTTCTCCTTGCATCTGTATTTATATTTGCAAAGCAAGCTGTTTTCATATGTTCTAAGTTCTTTCCCTTTATCTGTCCATTTGTAAAATTAGCTGAAACAAATCATTAACATTATCCAATTGTAATAATAAGAAAATCTTACATGCAAATATATGCAGCTTAATTTGGATAAAAAAAGCAAGACCTTTATTTTTTAAACATGATCAAAATGTAGAAAAGAGGCTAGTAACAAAAACGCTCTCAAAAAATGACTGGCAAAAATTTGAAGTACTGTGATATCTGAATATCCCTAATGAAATTAGGTAGTAGAATGTATCAACCAAGCATACTTGGACAAAGTTTTCAACAATCTATCTTATGAATAGCATACAGACAACATTGCATCCAAAGGCAACAAACTCTAGTCTTTATCGGACTGTCCAAAACATGTGAAAGAAAGATGTTACCTGATGATAGCAGAAATATGCCTTACCAGTATGGAATGCTACAGGCTAAAGTAAAATCAAGGCTCTTGAAAACTTTCATGGATGAAATACTAGATTTATAACCGGGGACTCTATAGCAATATACCAATAGATCAGGTAATGGTTAAGGTTGGAACAATGACATATTATCAACAAGATGTCACAGTGGAGTATGCTGCGGTAGCTACTTGGCAAAAGCTGGGATGCCACATTCAAAGGGTCATACAGAATGGTTCTAAATGAACTTTGTATAGAGAGTGTTATGACCTCAGAGAAAGAATTTCAAGTTCTAGTTTTGCCGAAATCCTGAGTGCAGAAATATTGCTAAAGAGGTTTTATTCTGAAGAGCATCAATACAATAAGTTCAAGATAATTTGCTGGGACTTCTTGTCACTAGTGTCACAGTGAAACCGTTTCTGGTGGGTGGCAGGCTGCCACAATGGACCCCTACTAAATGGACCCCTAGTATCTAACTCAGTGTCATCCGACAATAATATCTGCAAATGTTTGGTAAGATGCCATGTAAAAGTAGCCTTTTGTGTTTGTTGTTGATGGACAAATGCACATGTATAGCATCTTCTTTATCGTGGTAAAACAGTTTGCTGTGGATTAATCTTTCCACAATTAAAAGTACTACAAGTAAAACTGCATGGACATGATCAACGAATAAAGAAAAAAATTATATTTAAAAAAAACAAACAAAAAAACAACATTTGTTTGAGATAATCAACTATAACAACCGAGTACTAACCAATCATTAATTTCTCAGACTTATCCGCCTGTACATCAAGTTTAGCAGTTGACATTTCTTAATTCATAGCAGAAACACCTAAAACACGTGAAAAAAAGTTTAAAACGGAAGTAACTTTGCAATACTATTACTCACACCAAGAACGGATTAACCAAATTATTTCCGGATTTGTTTTTGTTTTTTTTTTTTTTTGTTTTTTTTTGTTTTTTTTTTTTTTTTGTTTTTTTTTTTTTCTTAAAACTTTAAAGTGTTTCAAATGAGATAATTTACTCAAATTTCTTTATAATTCCTTTTAAGTACGATTAGTTGAAATTACTTTTAAATACATTTATTGCTGATCAATACTTAGGCACTGTTTTACATAGTCCAACATACAGAGAAACCACTATGATAGCTCATTTGGTAGAGTGCTCGCTTCATATGTGGGAGGTCGGATTTCAAACCCTGGTCTGGTCTGACCAAAGCTTCAAAATAAATAGTGACTGTTAACACTGAGCATTTAGAAATGAAAGTCACATGGTTCTTCAGAGCAGACCTCAAAAACAGATATACTGTGTCTTGACAGGTGCGACACTTGTCTATAAAGTCTGCATTTCATAGGTCCCATAGTGGTGTTTACACATTTAAAGAACCCTCCCTGCACATTGCTCTTAGGGCACTGAAATAGAAATTTCTGCTACTTCATCCATAGCTGGTGACATCATGATAAAAGTAGAACATTTTGACAGGGTCATTATAAAAAACCGTCTTAAATCAGTCAATCATTTGTTATAATTGTGCCTGGCTACTGTGATGGCTCATAGATTTTAGAGTTGTATATGTGCTGTTATGACCTGCCAAATGAAGCCGACAGAGTTCATTCTGTTATAATTCATTTCTATGTAAACTTTGTAAGTTTCAGAAGTCCAGCTTTTACCATTCCAGAAATGGCCACTTGCATACAAGTTAGTATTTTAACTAGTGTGTAAAACACCATTACTCCACCCCACTTCTCGGTACGTGAAGGAAGAATCATAAACTAGAAATAATTCTGTCTAAGGCAGCATTTTTAAACTTACCAGTAATTTCTCTCTGAAATTCTTGTAAATTATATAAAGTTCACAAAAGATCATGTTAGGAGACAATGAATTATTAACTGTGTTGATTTACTATTTTAGTGTTCAGGGATCAGTGTAGTACATTTTTACTTGAAGCACGCCGCTACATACTGTTTTGTTACGTCAGTTACAGCAATGAACATTAAATTAGGCCTGCTAGATATTTAATTTTTGATTTGGACATGTAATATTTTATAAATTCTTTTATACTTGTACAATTAATAATCTTTAAAGATCTTTTTTTAAAAAGTTTTTGCTTACCATTCTGCTTATAAAGACTGTGAGGACAATAGTTAGAAAATTGTAAAATAAACAGTCAGATACATATATGTTATCCAGAGTACCATCAAATGTCAGGTGCCCTTTTACAGCTAGGAATTTTATAATCATGTCTCATTTTATCTTCAGTCTTGTATTATTTGTTGTCATGTTTTTAATTGATCTGGTAATAATTGCAAACTACAAAAGATTACATGATCAGATCCACATATAATGTCTATATGTTTTTTAATACTAGAGCCCTAAAATATTCATTTGTTCTGTAATAAACAAGAAAAAAGCCTCTATATAAAGACTACTTGTGTCCATATTTCTTAGACCCCATGCTGGTCTTTACATACAGACTCTGTTTATTTTTATATTTCATCTTTTTTTATTTGGAATGTGAGATCAATATATTTCACTCATATTCGATGTAGTTTCATATTTGAGCTTCGATTCCAACTTTTACCTTACCAGTAATCTACATAAAAACAAACAGGTGTAATTAAAATTTCAGTATATATGTGCAAAGTGAACAAATAAAAAAAGAAGAACAATTCCTCTAATCACTTCAAAATCTCTTTATTTTGTATTTTAACTTTTACATCATGTTACATATATACTAAGTATAATTTATTTCATCTTTAAATATATCACTGATTATTTATATAAAAATTAACTATTGATAAAAACCATATATAATCATAATATATATAGATAGACAGGACACTTAATAAATACATGTAACACTGCAGGTGTTAATGACAAAATAATGTACATGTATTGGGGAAGTATGGTACATGTAACACTGCAGGGGTTAATGACAAAATAATGTACATGTATTGGGGAAGTATGGTACATGAAACACTGCAGGTGTTAATGACAAAATAATGTACATGTACTGGGGAAGTGTGGTACATGTAACACTGCAGGTGTTAATGACAAAATAATGTACATGTACTGGGGAGGTGTGGTACATGTAAAACTGCAGGGGTTAATGACAAAATAATGTACATGTATTGGGGAAGTGTGGTACATGTAACACTGCAGGTGTATATGACAAAATAATGTACATGTACTGGGGAAGTGTGGTACATGTAACACTGCAGGTGTATATGACAAAATATTGTACATGTACTGGGGAAGTGTGGTACATGTAACACTGCAGGTGTTAATGACAAAGTAATGTACATGTACTGGGGAGGTGTGGTACATGTAACACTGCAGGTGTTAATGACAAAATAATGTACATGTATTGGGGAAGTGTGGTACATGTAACACTGCAGGTGTTAATGACAAAATAATGTACATGTATTGGGGAAGTGTGGTACATGTAACTCTGCAGGTGTTAATGACAAAATAATGTACATGTATTGGGGAAGTATGGTACATGTAACACTGCAGGTGTTAATGACAAAATAATGTACATGTATTGGGGAAGTGTGGTACATGTAACACTGCAGGTGTATATGACAAAATAATGGACATGTACTTGGGAAGTGTGGTACATATAACACTGCAGGTGTTAATGACAAAATAATGTACATGTACTGGGGAAGTGTGGTATGATTAACTACATGTGTAAATGAAACAGTAACTAACATGTACTGGTGAAGTGTGATACATTGTTAAATACAGTAAATCACTTTCAAAAGCTTAAAAGGACCTGTATTGCTCATTTGACTCCCTTATTGCAATTTTCTGTGAAACTGAGACCCAGAGACCAATTATCCAATCCTGGATAAAAATGTATGGGAAAAAACCATCATAAGTTACATGGCTACAAATCTGTTTTCTATTTAAAAATTTGATTAATATATCAGCTCCTTATTTCAAGTTCCATTGATCTATTTTTGATGTCGCAGAAAGCTGATTTAATTTTTATCTTCTTCCCTTAATGACCATCCATTCCAAATTAAGTTCTAAATAGCCCTGGAGTTTCAGAGGAGAAGACCTAAGCACACATGCATACAGACACAAAAAAAAGTTTCTCCATGTTCTACTGGATAGCCATATAGGTTTCCACACAATATTTACTTAAAACTGTTCATTATACTGACAAAAAATGGTATATAAATTGAAATACACATGTACATATATTTAAAACTAACAAAATAAGTTAATAATGGATGATCAAAATAATACATGTATAAGTTAACAAACATTTACATGTACGTACCATAAATCTAACTATACAAAGGCTATTACATGTACAGTAAAACCTGTATATAAAGACCACCTACAGGACCTCGGAAATAAAGGACATTTCAGATAGGTTTCTGTATACATGGTTTTGTTATAGCAGGTTTTACTGTACAATATATCTTATCATACAATGTCTTCTATATCTATACAACCATGATAACGAATTTGTAAAAAAAATTTTATTTCTATAAGATATCAAATACCATATTTCAATAATTTTCCTGGTTTAATGTCATAATAATGGACATGCCCTGTATAAAAATATCTTTCTAATAAAGAGAAACTTGTTAAATTTATAACAGTGTATTTGATAGTAAATTTACAACAGTGTATTTGATAGTAAATTTATAACAGTGTATTGATAGTAAATTTATAACAGTGTATTTGATAGTAAATTTACAACAGTGTATTTGATAGTAAATTTACAACAGTGTATTTGATAGTAAATTTACAACAGTGTATTTGATAGTAAATTTATAACAGTGTATTTGATAGTAAATTTATAACAGTGTATTTGATAGTAAATTTATAACAGTGTATTGATAGTATCACGAGTTCTACCAAGGTTTATCTTACTATACAGACAAATTCATCAATACTCAGGTCTGTGCCTTTGAATGAATCATTATTTTTTGCATATGGTATGTAAAAAATACAGTGCATATAATACACATTAACAGCAGCATTGGTAGGACATAAACACCAGAAACACAACAAATTTTTGGTTTGACCTCAGTACTACAACTGATACTTAAAAAGTATAGAGATTTTATTCTGTACTGATGAGTGTAGACTGTTAACATTGAACTATAATGTCAAATAGTAACAAAAGCTACAACAGGATGTGGTCCAAGTTTCACAACTCTTACTAGTCAGTTCTAGGTAGATCAAATTCACCCTTGTTTATACAGGTAAATCTGGTGTCCAGCACTGGTTCTAGGTAGATCAAATTCACCCTTGTTTATACAGGTAAATCTGGTGTCCAGCACTGGTTCTAGGTAGATCAAATTCACCCTTGTTTATACAGGTAAATCTGGTGTCCAGCACTGGTTCTAGGTAGATCAAAATCACCTGTGTTTATACAGGTAAACCTGGTGTCCAGCACTGGTTCTAGGTAGATCAAAATCACCTGTGTTTATACAGGTAAACCTGTTGTCCAGCACTGGTTCTAGGTAGATCAAAATCACCTGTGTTTATACAGGTAAACCTGATGTCCAGCACTGGTAATTCAGGCTTTAAAGCTTACCTGAAAACAAAAATCAGTATACTGTAAGCCATTATAAGCTTAAGAAAGAATTTGGTTCCCCGATGGCTGTAAAAATAACACAATATTAACAACTTATACACTGCACATGGCATATAAAGTGTAAACAAAAAGGTTTCTTTTAACTACCTGTATATGGAAACAGGTGTTTTAATACATATACATATAATACGGTAGTAACAAGAAAAAATGAGTCAAAATTATAATTTGCAAATCATGATAACAAAAGAATAAAAATAAATGTCACATGATTTTTAATTGCGTTACTTTTTTTTACTTTAGTTTTAATTTTGTTCCTTTGTTAAAGGTCCTTAGGATGACAACCTAGCTGTTAAAACATGTCGACATCTATTTTATTTACACCCTTCTTACTGAACTCTGTTGAATACCAACACTTTAAGATACACCACACACAGTAGAGGTGTAAGTTTGGTTATAAAATATTTGTTGTGACTTGATACTGGCCTGCTACAGTGATAAACCACAAAATTGTATTAAATACTGACAAATGTTTACTGACATTTTGTGTAAAATTTGAGAGAAAAAAGCTTCTGAAAAATAAGTTTAGTAGATCATAAATTGTATAATCTCTGGAATGATTGGAGATGTTCATCTGAAATCATAAAGAACTATTCAATATGGCTCAAAGTTTCTTCCTCAAAAACTGACAAGAAGCTCTGATGCACTGCAGTTTAAAGCAGTATTATAAAGGATATAATTAAGTCAACAGGTCCTTAACGTTTTCTGAACACCACTGTATAATAAACAGCTGATAAAACAGAAACAACAGGTCCTTAATGTTTTCTGAACACCACTGTATAATAAACAGCTGATAAAACAGAAACAACAGGTCCTTAATGTTTTTTGAACACCACTGTATAATAAACAGCTGATAAAACAGAAACAACAGGTCCTTAACGTTTTCTGAACACCACTGTATAATAAACAGCTGATAAAACAGAAACAATTTCTCATCCAGAATTACTGAATGACTGCTGACTGGTGTAATTACATGCAAGTGATTGAGTACAATGAATTAGAGTAACAGAGTTTTCATTTAAGTCAACTTTCTTTCACTTATAACAAGACAGTCTGATGGCAACAATAATTTCCCAATTAGTTGAAAAAATTACAAGAAATTTAAAAAAAAATAAATAAATAAAACACTGATAAAGTTACAATAATGAAATCCATTTTTTTCCTGAGTTTTTATGTAAAAATATCTTAAAGCTAAAAGCAGTATACATTATACAGTGTATAGACTTCATATATACATAAGAAGCTTGACTTACTCAAAACTACAATATTGGTTCTGGACAATTTTTGGCATTAAAAAGAGTTAAGTAAAAATTGAGGTGAATATAAAGGGGAAAAAACATTTAAAAATTGAATTTGGGACTTTTGGATGTATCATTTTTAAATCATTCAAGTCTGTAAAAAAGTGACATTCTTTTAAAGACAGTGGTTTTACTAACAACAAACTTAAAACTCTTTTGACCTAGTGAAGCATTTAATCAACTTTTATTCAAATCTATCAAGTAGTTTTGGAGAAGCCAAAAACAAGTGGAATCAACACCACATAAACACATACACACTCTGACCACAGATTTTTCACTAAAATCATGCTAAGTAGAGATAAAGAAACAATAGACAAACAAAAAATTTAACCTGACTAACATCATGGGACAAACATAAATATTAATGTTAAAAATCAAATCTAAGTAGCAAACTACATCCCTGACACCAGATAATTATACATGTAATATAAACAAGAGCTGCCTGTCAGAGGAGTCCTTGTTAGTTTGTACTTGTAGGCCAAAATACAATATACTGAAAAAATATGTGTTAAAGTTTTTAATTATGTGGACAAATGTTCTCTAGCCTTTGTCTTCAATCATCACATTTTTTATGTCTCAAAAAATATCTACGAACTCTGAGAATTCAGTAAATAAAACATATAAAACAAATTTTTTATCTGAATCATCCTTTAATCCCCCAAGGAAAACCTTATCTTATCCTACAGGGTAATAATTGACTGTCATTTTTTCCTGTGTCATCAAGTAATGAATGGGATTTTCAATTTAGCAAATCTGATTAACTATGAAGCAGTTCATTTTTGATTTGCTAATTTTAAAATCTGTTCTTTACTTCATAACCCAGAAAAAAAAAGAGTCAACTCTGATATTTACATAATTTTAAAATCTTAAATAAAATTCATGATGTCCATGAAAATAAACTGTCATGTTCTGAATTATGTTTATCTTCATGCAAATCTAAAACTTAGAACAGCTGATCAATGAAATTTAGCCTTAGTTATCATTCAACAAATACTTTACTAAAAGTGAATGATGAATTCAATGTTAACAAAATTGAAATTATTCAAAAACAGCCTATTTTACGAAGAAAACAGCTCCTTAAAACTGTGAAAACATTGAGTCAAAAATCGTTTTACAATTTGACATCATGGAAAAAATTTCATACATTGTTGTGCATTGCTAAAAAGAGACACAGAATTTCTTTTCATTCCTGTAAATAATCCCATATAATGAACAACTAAGGTTACTGATCAATGAACAGAGTTATGTAAACCTGAGTTCTAGATAATGATGAATATTGTAAAAAGTTGTTGTAAAAATATACCCGGTCGACCTACTATAAAAGTTACATCAGAACTGATCGACTAAACATTACCAGTATATAATAAACATTACATCATCATACACTGCTTAACAAGTTTCAATCTTAATTAAAAACAGTTGTACATATATCTTCCAACTAGTGCACTCTTTTTTTCAAATGAAAAAAAAAAGATTTTCACTTATGGGGCTTATTATCTTTAACAATTGACACAAATGCTTACACTAATGCCATGGTAACATAATATCAAAATTACAAAAAATATGAGTAATAAGATTGTAATATTCTATATAATAATGCATACTGACCAGAAAAACCGAGGCTTAACACTACATAAATACTATCTATTGTACATTCACATGAACAAATTAGATAAAAAATTAAAAGTTTAGTGTTCCAAAAAAAGAATTTTATCACCTACAAATTTCAACAATGACACAATGACAATAACACACAAAGAAGAGGCTACTTCAAAATATCATGTGCAGTGTTTTTCTACATTATTAGATACCTGAACCAATCAAAAAACGTTTCTGTTCAACCCATGTCAACTATCAAATTTTAATCTTTTCAAGAGAAGAAAAAATTCTTTATTATCAATTTTGTTTGCTACCTCTCCTCGTGAATAACACTATCCTTACAATCCTTAATTTATAACATTTACTGTGTAAAAACTGTTTGTGATAATTTATTGTGGAAAATTTTATGAAAAAATCTTACAAATTTTGAGAAAATTTTAGTATTGGTAACTTATTTGAGTCTATTCCTAACTTAAAATCACTGCAACCATTTTCAATTACTATATAAGTGTAGTACCAATAAATCTATGTAGAAAAGATAAATCCGCTAGTTACCGTTTCACATGATTTACATGTTGATCAGTGCATCACATCAATACTTATAATACAAGCCTTTCATCGAAACCTTAAGAATATGTTTTTGGACTCTTCAAAATTAGTTTTGACTCGAAAAAGAAACAGTTGTTTTTATATGGTTTGATTATAGAGGTTTTACAGAAAGGCAAATTGACCCCTGAAGTCAAAGGTCAAATGAAAGCCCTGTAGGTCAAATGTTGATTGTTTACCTCTTCATTACCTAAGGCATTAATATGAAATTTTCAACCAATATGATCAACAAAATAATGATTTTCCATGAAGGTTACGGGTCGTGTGTCTGAGCAACATTTGGTAAGGTATGTAAATATAAAAACTTTAAAAGAAGTCAATATAATTATTAATATCAAATGCCTCAGTAAAGCAACACCTATGTCTGTTGCAGGAAGAAAAAAGCTTCTTAATATTTCATTGAAATCTCATTGAAACAGAGCAGTTAGATTTGTATATATTTTGTTTAAAGTAGGACTGAAATTTGGTCATCAATCTGAATCAACAATATATATCATGTACTGCAATTATAAGGCCCCATTTTGCAAAGACTATTTAGTTTTAATATAAATCTAGTTTTATAACAATTGAACCACTTGGTTACATGTATATTTTCAGGTCTGTGTGTCAGTTTCTTGAATCATCGACATGGATTCTCTTGAGCCATCTTCTTGTTCGTCAATCATTTCTGAATCATCTAAACTATCGACCGGTCTTCGTCCACGTCTCTGTAGCTCGAGATCTATCTTGTGAGTTCTTCTATAATGTCGGTTTAAATCTTTCTTGAGACCAAATCTAGTACCACACTGGTTACATTCAAATTTTTTAAAATGAACTCTTTTAACATGATCTTCTATAAGTTTTAACCTATGGGTAGAATAATCACAGTATGAACAAGGAAATGTCATTTTTAGCTCATGTTCTTTTTGTCTTTCAGACTTCATAACAACGTAGCGTAAATCTTTTCTTGTGTATTTTCTGTGTTGTTTTCCTGTCTGAAAACTTGTGCTTGGAGAATCAAGATGCGAATCTTTCTCCATAGTGTCTTCACCATCAAGACTAAACTGTGACAAGTCAATAACTGCTGTGTCATGAGAAGCATTATTCCTATCTGAATGATCTGCTCCTTCAACTGGCCGGCCAGGCATCACTTCTTCCAATTTCTTATTTGACATATTTTTTTTCACTACAACTCTGATCCTGACTAGTAAAGGCACAGTGTTCTGACTCTGAAAGATCTGTTTTAGATGAATTGTCAAGGTCCTCTTCATCCATATCTGGGTTAATTTTAACAACACAATAGTCATCATTATCATTCTCCCCCATTTTCACTGTCATTTTTACTTATATGCACAATAAATGTATTCTCATCTTCATCATCAGATCTTTTCTTTAAATACATTTCATTGTTTTCAATCATGACTTTACTGGATTGACCTTGACTATCTTCATTTTGAACATCAGTAGATGACATCTTTTGTGATTCATCTAGTGGCAAGATTGACACAGTATCACCTCTACCAGAACTTTCATTTTCGTTTTGAGAATTATCCACTTCTGTTGCCATGGAATTGTCAATATTTCTGTCTGATGAAATGGTTTCTTGAGAAATTTGTTGATTTTCAAAAGAAGTATTTTGATCTGATTCTGTATCAAAATTATTTCATTGGTTCCAAAATTGTCTACATTAATGCGTTCTTCAACAGTTTTATTTCCAACTTGTCGGTACCTTACAAAAGTATATTGCTTACAATCTCTCTTTTTCTGGTAATGTCTACGTAAATCTTTCATTAAGCCAAAACCTCTTCCACAGTGTTTACACTTGTACGGACGTATATGTGTGCGAGCCTTATGAAAAAGTAAATTACGCTTGCTGTACGATTGGTAGGAACATTCATCACAATGCACTACTTCATTATACATTCTTGCTACAGTTTTTTTTACGATTAATGGAATAATTCATAATTTTTATAGCTCCAGTGTCATTGTTCCTGCTATTTGTGAATTTTGAACAGGACTGTTTACTGCTGGTATATTCTGTATATAAGAAGAGTTTGGAATTTTCACTGCTGTTTCTGTAAAAACGTTTTGAAACAGAGTTCTGACTTTCCTCTTTATAAAATGCTGAAAGCTTCTCAATATCCATACAATCACCCTCAAAATTTCCTGTTATTTGTGTTGCATTATAATCCTGACCTTTGTCAGTCATGCGTGAATGCACGTTTTCATCAAAATGATGTTCATTGCTTAAATCTACTGTATTGTGGGATCGATATAAATTGTCTGGAGAATTATGTGTTCTTTCATTGTGGTACATTTGAGGTTTTTCTCTTTCATAAACGGAATTTATGTACCTAAAAGTCTCAACAGATCTCCTGTTTTCTTCAATCCCACCTCTGGTGACCTCCCCACGTTTATCGACGCCTAAAAGCGACCGGTAAAGCAAAAATCCTGATAAAATATCATAAGTGTTTTTAACAGAGTTCCAAGAACCAACAAACTTAGGAGTTTCTCCATCCGTTATTAAACAGCTCCCGTTACTTCGCCAATCTTTTGAAGCAAACTTTCCGTGTCGATCACACTATTTGAACATTTCTGTCTGAATTCAGGCGACAGATCGGCCTGGATGGTGGTAAATATTGAAATCATCGTGTTGTGTACAGATAACGGTTAGTTCTATTTTGCCAAATGTTGATAAAATGAAGAAGTTTACATCTTTATATGAGTTTTTACGTTGTCATAATTTTCTACTCCAGATTGGAGACTGGAGGAAGTTGTTAGAGTACTTTAACAAGGGAAATAACTTCACTATAACTTTTTCGTAGTTTCTTCCAAAATGTGGACACACACAACCGTTTTTATATATTGTCTCTTTGACTCATTTCTATCAGCTAGCTATGACTTGAATATATGTACCAGTTATAGATTATACTTTATTGTAATATTTGCATTGTAACATATCCCAGTTATCATTTTCTTTATTGTTACATTTAATCAATTGAAATCATTCGTTTATTATATGTAGGAGTTACGCCCCTTTGAATGAAAAATGTTGTAAAGGCACTTAGTGGTCTTAGAACTTGCAAAGTATTCACACAATTTTCGAATGCAAAATAAAATCTTAAAAGACTCAATAATTATTGTCAATTTTCAATAAAATCCCACCACGGTAATTGTATGATAAATTATAGTCGTCAATCGATTGTATGCGAAAAAATCTACTTCTTATCTTTTTGTAAAATCATACTTTCCCCTTCTTAATCTTATAAACTTGAAAACATTAATTTATCCCCACGAAGATTTTTATTTCAGAAAGCCGGACAACAAGACACATTCTTATAAAGGCAGAGCAACAACAGAAAGTTGTTATTCAAAGTTGTGAGAAAGCCGGACAACACGAACGTTTTTAATCAAAGATGAGAAAATGCCGGACAACACGAGCGTTGTTAATCAAAGGTGAGAGAAAGCGGGACAACACGAGCGTTGTTAATCAACGGTGAGAGAATGCCGGACAACACGAACGTTTTTCATCAAAGGTGAGAGAAAGCCGTACAACACGAGCGTTGTTAATAAAAGGCGTGAGAAAGCGGGACAACACGAACGTTTTTCATCAAAGTTGAGAGAAAGCCGTACAACACTAGCGTTGATAATCAAAGATGAGAGAAAGTCATATAACAAGAGCGTTGATATTCAAAGGTTTTTGGTAGCACGATATCAAATGTAAAAAAAATCTGAGGCGTGTTTTAGTAGAGTGGACTCAATGTTGCCATTGGTTTTTTGCGATATTTTTGGTTGCCCGGTCATTCTTTGACATTGGCGTGACTAAGATGGCGTGTTCTCAATGTTTTATTATTTTTTATTAGACGCGTTTTGGTAGCGTGAACTCAATTTACATTAGTTTGTTGTGGCATGACTTTGGTACTCCGTCTCAATGTTTTATATTGATCTTTGTGACGTTTTGATGACCTTGTCTCAATTTTTAACATTGGACATTATTTTGTGACACGCTTTAGGTGGCATATTCTCAAAGTTTTACATTGGTTTGTTGTGGAGTGTCTTTGGTGGCACAATCTCAATATTTTCCATTGGTTACTTATGACACGTTTTTGGCGGCATGTTTTCAAGTTCAACATTGGTTTGTTGTGGTGCGTCTTTGGTGGCACAATCTCAATACCAAGTATTTTCCATTTGTTAGTTGTAAAACGTTTTAGGTGGCATGTTCTCAATGTTCAACATTGGTTTGTTGTGGTGCATTTTTGGTGGCACAATCTCAGTACTAAGTATTTTACATTGATTAGTTGTAAAACGTTTTTTGCGGCAAGTTCTCAATGTTTTACATTGGTTTGTTGTGGCGTTTTCATGGCATGGGATCAGTTTTGTGTTGGTTGTTGCCACCTTTTTAATTGCATGGTCACAAGTTTTACAAGGATTTGTAGTGACATTTTCTTGAGGGAATGGTCTTGAGTTTTTAAATGGTTTGTTCTGACGTTTTTTTTGTTTTTTTTTGGTTTTTTTTTTTTTTTTGTTTTTTGTTTTTTTTTGTTTTGTTTTTGTTTTTTTTTTTTTTTTGTGACGGTCTATTTTTTTTTTACATTGGTTTATTGTGACAGTTTATGGTGACATGTTCTCAATGTTTTAGATTGGTCTCAATATACATTTATCTAATCTCCGTTTTTTTTTAATTTTCCTCGCTTAATTTGTTGTTTCATGTTTTTGTCTGCTTTAATTGATGCCAGGTACAGGTTTTCTTGCACCCCAGATAGAAGAGCGGTGCAAGATATTTCAATCTTGCACCCCTTGTACAAGAGAGCTTACACGCTCTTTTTCCCGCGAAGATTTATTAATGAAATCAGAGGTGTATCGATACTTCGAGAACAGCTTTAAACCCAAGAGTCTGACATACCTTCGCACAAACAAACGGAACAGGTAATATAACAGTTTAAATTGAAAATGTAATTTTAAAAACTTTCTTTTTTCTAAATCAATAACAAGTTTATTTCATTTTACATTAATTTTATATGACGTAATGTTAATATGAATTATAACGTCACGCTTGTTCCTGCTTTATGTACGTGTATTCACACCTACTTCCATCATATGTTGAATTTTGATATTTAATAGAACTTGTATATGTTATGGTGCAAGAAATAGAATCTATCACTACTTATGGTGTCAGATAGGGAAATCTCAACCAGAGTTCTAATATATCTGGTCCAGAACTCAGCAAACCTCGTTCCGGACTAGATATATCAGAACTCTGGTTGAGATTTTCCTATCTGACACCACAAGTAGTGATAGGTTCTTTATATCTTATATTCCATCATTAAACTTATAATCAGCTGTATTCCAAAGCTTCACAACCTTTGACATTGACCTGATGGGTCAAACAGACCTATAAACAATCAAACAGTCTCCGAGACCAAATGAAAATTTCACTGTAGCATTTAGTCACCATACTGACTCAAGGTCTAAATTAAGTCCTATTGTTTATTATTTCAGCTGTATATATCAAAGCTTCACAACCTCCGACCCTTTATCTTTAGGGGTCAAACTGACCTAGTTTAAACCAGATCCAAATGTGATATCTTGTCTACCAAAAACACTTATTTAAAAGCATTTGATGGAGAAGATGTGGGTGATGACATAAGCTCACATATACCATATATTGATGATATTAAAAAAAAACAAACCACAGTTATTGTTAATTTATTCTTTTGGTTTTATTACAAATATAATATGATCATTTTTATTGTTTATAGGAATAAGTTTATTTTTTTTATTTTTTTTTTACAAAATGTACAAAATATACAGAATTGTTAAAATGAAAAAACATTTTTAGTAAATATGCAGCTGCTACAAAAAGAGACAATTCTAAAGAATGTTTTGAACACATCTACATCTACATTTATATATATATTTATTTCATACTTCCCTTTAACCATGACTTTAAAGTATTTAAATGAAGACAATATAAATGGAATGATTTTCTAAAATAAATGAATTTTGATTCTTTTCTTTGTAAAGATGGATTGAATTGTTGAAACTTTAAGATGTGAAATGCTTTGAAACTTTAAGATGTGAAATGCTATCAACACATAATTAAATCAACTGATTTGACAAATGTCTCACTAAGGCCACTCTAGACACCACAAGGCTGGACGTTCAAATTTTTATATGTCAACACTGCCACAAAATGGTAGTAAATATCATGTGTAGTCTCATGGTTTTTAGTTGCAGGTGGGACATAATAAGCTTACAAGGCTTTCAGCCAGGTGAGCTAGTTATAAAGCTTTTACTCATCTAACGTATTTAGCACTTTACACGGATTACCCATATCCTTCATAATGATTGATTGTATTTGTGTCAGAAATTTATGGATTTCGAATTATTGATTTTGGAATAGATAAGACTTTTATATGTGTTTTTCTAGTATCATCAAAAACACAAAATTTGAAATCTTTAGTAACAGTATAGTTGTTCTTGACACCTTTTTCAGATTTTCAACAATCGTTTTATGTCCATAAATTTATCCACTTTTGAGAATAAAGTAGAACATTTACAGGTATTGGAGGTGATATATTATAAATAATCCTGACATTTATTTTATGCAGCATATAAGTTAAGTGATTTTTGCAGATAATATTTAGGACCTGCTAGCAATTAAATTCGGCTGAACCAAGATGAAATATCTAATTTCATGCCTGAAATTTAGAATAAAAAAATAACCAGTAACAAATTTCATAGAAATATTGAATTTGTAAATTGTAATAATATTTGACTTTTTGCAGAAATATTTGAAATTTGATTACTTGTGTTGTCAAGGAAACTGTTTGATGATTTTCAACTTATCAAAGTTTTGCTGTAATTTACCTGGATCAAACTTCAAAGCACATATTATATTACTTTTTATGTTTTCTTGTTTTTAGATCTATACCAATTCTGATTTTCTCTTTAACAGTGGAAGATTATGGTATTGATTTCAACTCATTCCAATTTTCATTAACATCAGTCAGTATTTTGTTTAGGTAAAAAACAACACAGATAAATGACATCTGTTAACATTCAAATTAACATTAAACTTGGAAATTTATGTAGAAAAATTTAAATTTATTATACAAGATATATCACACAAACTGTTTAAATTAAAAATATATTAAACATTTATTAATATCAACTGATCCACTGTCAGCAATTCAGATAATCTCATGCAATGGTAATTATTATTAAACATTTAAAACTGTTTTATTTAAAAAAATTTAGAAAAAGATACTTTCAATTTCCCATATAAACCTGAATCTCTCAGATCATGACATTCCATTTAAAGTGTGTGTGTGTGTGTGTGTGTGTGGGGGGGGGGGGACACTTTAAATTAAAATTAGTGTATTAAAATTTATCTTTTTTATGTGATGATTGCAAACATCAATTTACTGTAAACTTTTTCTGATTTTTTGACTGTTAATTATGATCATGTGATTTACAATCTTAAATTCTCAGGTTATTCATATAAATATGGAATAAAATTTAATTGAAAATGGTTTAAAAATAGTTTTAAATATGATAATTTTAAACAATTTTAAAACACACATTTTAAAGTTACTTATTGTAAATTGAAATTATTTTATCGAAAATTATAACTAAAAAATTCAACCTTGTTCGTAGTAAAAATAAGTATATACATTATACAAAAGTAAACAGTATTACAGCATCATGATATAAGTTAACTTCATGCAAAATATTGCAATTATTTAAATAACATTTGGCATTTTGAACAAGTGTGAAAAGTTTAAAATAACATAGTCTTTGGATTTTATTAATTAAATATAGATCTGATTTCAAAATTGAGAATATAATGTTACAAATAATCAAGATCCAACCTAGAGGAGATTTCTAATTTTCCATAGAAATGAATTTAAATATTTTTGGCTAAGCAAACCACGGAAATTTAAATATTTTTGGCCTTAAAATAGTAAAATGCAATCAAAGTGTCATGACTGACTAAATTATTGTAACAAATTAATAAAAGAACAAAATTTACTCAAATATATGCTTTGTCTTCTTCTGAAATAAATATGTTAAAAATTGATAACGAAAGAAAATTAAAAACATCAATTTTTAAAACATTATTTGGCTATTTAAAACATTTAAGTTCCATTGAATAGATGTATAAAACGGAACAGATAAAGCTAATCTTTAGAAGTAAAACAACTTGATGTGAAATAATGAGTAATTATATAATGATAAATAAAATGTAACATAAAAAACAGGGCTAAAAAAATCCATGGTTCGATGACCACAAATTTTATCTCTATGACCAGCAAATTTTAAGATACTGTCCAGTGAAAATTAGAAAAAAATATTGCTTATTTTCAGGAATCTTTGATTAGCTGGTACTGGACCACTATTTATTTGGGACCATTTGATGGTCGGAGACCTACGGGTCAAAAAATTTTTCCAGCCCTCAATAAAATATTTCACATAGAATAGAACAGACAGTCACTTGTGTCATAGACTATTAAGTTCACAACAGACCAGACACTTGTGTTATAATAGACTATAAGGTTCACAACAGACCAGTCACTTGTGTCATAGACTATAAGGTTCACAACAGACCAGTCACTTGTGTCAAAGACTATAAAGTTCACAACAGACCAGTCACTTGTGTCATAGACTATAAAATTCACAACAGACCAGTCACTTGTGTCATAGACTATAAAGTTCACAACAGACCAGTCACTTGTGTCATAGACTATAAAATTCACAACAGACCAGTCACTTGTGTTATAGAATATAAAGTTCACAACAGACCAGTCACTTGTGTTATAGACTTTAAAGTTCACAACAGACCAGTCACTTGTGTCATAGACTATAAAATTCACAACAGACCAGTCACTAGTGTCATAGACTATAAAGTTCACAACAGACCAGTCACTTGTGTCATAGACTATAAAGTTCACAACAGACCAGTCACTTGTGTTACAGACTATAAAGTTCACAACAGACCAGTCACTTGTGTCATAGACTATAAAGTTCACAACAGACCAGTCACTTGTGTCATAGACTATAAAGTTCACAACAGACCAGTCACTTGTGTCATAGACTATAAAGTTCACAACAGACCAGTCACTTGTGTCACAGACTATAAAATTCACAACAGACCAGTCACTGGCTAATATAAACAGAATAAAACACAAGACATAGAACATATGTAAAAATGTTATTGTTTAAAAATGTAAAAAAAAAAAAAAAAAAAAAATGCTACCATATTCATATAAAATTTGTTCATTTATATATTGCTTTTAAATATTAAAATTCAAAAATA